>CM054058.1:225028514-225425933 GCA_028641055.1 Alopecurus myosuroides
TAGCCAGTATCAGAAGGTTGCAAAGAGGAGTAGTGAGAGCATCGTTGTTACCCCCACTTGGCACAAGGAAGGATCTGAAGATGCGGACTAGCTGATCATAGAGGGGAAGCAGTCCCTCAAGGCCTCCAATGGTGAAACCAGGAGCATACAGCTCAGCCATGGCCACCTCCCTCCTAGGCCTATCAACCTCATGGACACGGCGACCAAGAGGAGGGTGAGAGCTGAAAGAGTATCCAAGACGGCGTCCAAACCTCTCGAAGGAAGCCTCACAAGCTGTGGTCTCAGACATCCACTTGAGACGGCACACAATATCATTGGTACTGGATACCAGAGTGGACATAAACTGCATCACAAGCTGCTTGTTGTAGTTGCATTGAGTATCCATAAGCTTCACCAGTCCAAACCGCTCAACAATGTTAGCTGCATCAGCAAATTCCTCCTTGGCCTTGAGGGCAGCAAAGTCAAACGGCTGCATCACACGGATGGGGTGACGGTAGTCACAATAGATATCAGCATAGATGTAGGACTGCTCCAGATTCCAGAACCGAGGATCAATATTTGCAACACGAGGATCAAGGTAGACATCCTTCTGCCTGAGCACATTGAACTCCAGAACAGGAATGTCGGTCTTATAGTTGAGCCGAGCCTTACGCTTGTTCTTGACAGAGACCTGCTTGGGACGCTTAGGAAGGCGCCGCTCAGAACCACCACCTGTGAAGCAAGATAATAGGGGGATAGCACAAGATGAGTACACTCGTGTCAAGCAATGGAAAAAATCATGCATAAAAACAATAGAGGAGATTCAAGGGAACAATCTAAGTCGAAATCTGAGAAAGATTAATTTTGGGCTGTCTGAAACAGTACAGAACATAGCCGGATATTCCGGTTCACAACTGAACCGGATATTCCGGTTACCCGGATATTCCGGTTCAGTCGTGGACCGGATATTCCGGTAGTGGCGGAACATCACAAAACAAATCTAGATCTTAGACTTCAAAACTAGATCGTACATGAGTGAATCTAATCTATCAATTCTAGCATGCAAAGGAACCTCTAGGGAACTAGTTCTACCAAGCATTGCCAACAAAAACGCAAATCCACGGATTGGTAGGGTTATAGCACCAAGATTCAAAAGGATTGAACATTACCGGAATCCATGGAGGAAGATGCTTGGGTAGAAACGTTCCTAAGGAGGAGGGGAACGAGATCCGAGCCAAAACTTCAAGATACCGCGGAGGAATCGACCCGGGTGGCCGAGAATCGAAGAGGCGGCATTTGGGGGTGGAGAGGAACCGATGGGGAAAAAGGCAAGAACTGCCTCCTCCCCGTCGGGTCCCAGTTTTTATGATTTTCGCCGAACCGGATATTCCGGTTCATACTTGAACCGGATATTCCGGTACACCCGGATATTCCGGTCCAGAACTGGACCGGAAATTCCGGCTGCCTCCTGATCCGAAATTTCCTCGTTTCAAAGGACGACACAAGTGCTAGAAAAGAATGGCTTTTTGATAGAATGGCTTAGGATAGATCATCAAACTGAAAATTAGTACTTATCCCTCTCAAAAGTAAGAAACAAAACAACGAGAAGACCAATTGAGTGGGATTTTCCTAAGACGAAACACTTAGAAGGGAAAAACACTAGAAATGCAATGAAATGTCAAATAAAACCCAACTAAGATACAACTCTTCGGAACGAAGAGGTTGGTGGCCTAGGCCACCATGTAAGAGATTATGGTATGCAACCGCGAAGATATATCTTGGGGGCATTGCCAATACTCAACATTGAATCTCACAATTCAACATTAGAAAAAGAGAGATCACAATGAAATTTTTGCTATGGGCATAATGGGGGGAGGGAGAACCCAATGTGTTAGGATAACACTCCCCCTATGTCCATGCCTACACCTAAGATCAAACACGTTTCATCTATAGGGGTGTGTGCAAGATCCTCAAGTCAAACTCCTAGAATCAATCACATTTAGTTCATTCCTCAAGAATAAGAATCTTGCATCATCAAGTGGCTTCGTGAAAATGTCCGCAAGATTGTCCTTGGTGGGCACATAAGATAGTGCAATGTCTCCTCTTGCCACGTGATCACGGATGAAGTGGTGGCGGATCTCAATGTGTTTGGTCCTTGTATGCTGCACCGGATTGTATGCAATTTTGATGGCACTTTCATTGTCACACAAAAGAGGCACCTTATCCAAATGAACTCCATACTCCTTGAGAGTTTGCCTCATCCATAACAATTGAGTGCATGCACTTGCGGCGGCAACATACTCGGCCTCGGCGGTGGAGAGAGATATGCAATTTTGCTTCTTCGAGGACCAACTTACAAGGGACCTACCAAGAAATTGGCAAGCTCCGGAAGTTGACTTCCTATCATCTTGATCACCCGCCCAATCGGAATCCGTATATCCATTGAGAGAAAATTGTGCCCCCTTTGGGTACCACAAACCAAATCTTGGGGTATGAACCAAATAACGAAAGATCCTATGGACCGCCATTAAATGGCAATCCTTAGGAGCCGCTTGATACCTTGCACACACACCTACACTCAAAACGATATCGAGCCTAGATGCACAAAGATAGAGCAAAGAACCAATCATAGAACTATAAAGCTTTTGGTCCACATCCTTACTCCCTTTTGGATTGCGAGAGAGATGACACTTGACTTGCATAGGAGATGTCTTGATCTTAGCATCTTGGAAGTTAAACCTCTTGATCATATCTTGGGTATACTTGGCTTGAGAAATGAAAGTTCCACGAGCCAATTGCTTGATCTCAAAGCCAAGGAAGAATTTAAGCTCACCCATCATAGACATCTCGAACCTGTCAGTCATAAGCTTAGACAACTCATTATTGAAAGCTTGGTTAGTTGAGCCAAAGATGATATCGTCCACATAGAGTTGGCATATGAAAAGCTCTCCCTTTACTCTCTTGGTGAAGAGAGTGGGGTCAATCTTCCCAACTTCGAAACCACGATCATCTAACAACTCCCTAAGGTGCTCATACCAAGCACGAGGTGCTTGTTTGAGACCATAGAGAGCCTTGTCAAGTTTGTAAACGTGGTTAGGAAAGTTGAGATTCTCGAACCCTGGAGGTTGCTTAACATATACCTCCTCTTTTAGTGGACCATTCAAGAAAGCACTTTTCACATCCATTTGTTGCAATTTGAAATTATGTGAGGAAGCATAAGCAAGGAGGATACGGATGGACTCAAGGCGAGCCACGGGTGCGTAGGTTTCATCAAAGTCAATGCCTTCAACTTGGGTGTAACCTTGAGCAACCAATCTTGCCTCGTTCCTAATGACAATGCCATTCTCATCTTGCTTGTTCTTGAAAATCCACTTGGTGCCAATAACATTGTGGCAATCCTTGGGCTTCTCAACCAATCTCCAAACTTTGTTGCGCTCAAAGTTATTGAGCTCATCATGCATAGCTTCAACCCAATCGGAGTCCTCAAGAGCTTCATACACTTACTTAGGCTCCACCATAGAGATATGAGCTTGATGCTCACAAAAATGAGCCAATTGCCTTCTAGTAGGTCTTCTAGTTTGAACATCCTCCAAGACCTTGTCATCTTGGGCATCAATTTGCTTCAAAGCTCTTTTTATCCTTTTGATGCGACGGGCTTCGATCTCCTCATTATTGCGAGGAGGGATCACTTGATCATCTTGATCATTTGGGTCCCCATCTTGACCAACATGACCTAGATCATCAACATCATCATCAACAATATCTTCAACACTAGCTTCAACTTGAGAAGAGGATGAAGAGGATGGTTGATCTTGGCCTTGATCTTGACTCGCATTAGTGAGAGGAGTGGGTACGACTTGCGAAGTCACTTGATCAACGAGAGGAGGGTCTTGAATATGTTCTTGGTTAGGTGTAGTAGTTGGCTCCTTGGCTTGATCTTCTAATGTAGGGGAGGGCTCCACTTGAGTAGAGCATAGTCCTTCTCGAGTCGCCATAAGGTGTCCCTCGATGGGGCGGAAGAATCCCACACCCATCCTTCCTATGGCTTCTTGAGGCATTTCAACATCTACATTTGAAACATGAAATTGCGCCACTTGGGAGCCGTCATTTTCCTCGAAAACCACACTACAAGATTCTATGACAATCCGTGAGGCTTTGTCATAGACTCTATAAGTGTGGTATTCGGCACCGTAACCAACAAAAATACCCTCAATAGTTTTGGATTGAAATTTCGACAACCTAATACCCTTGATCAAATAGAAGCACTTACAACCGAATACACGGAAGTAGGATACGTTGGGCTTGTTGCCGGTGAGGATTTCATATGGGGTATTGCTCAAGCCTTTGCGGATGTAGAGGCGGTTGGAGGAGTGGCATGCGGTGGATATGGCCTCGGCCCATAAATACTGGGGAGAAGAGTACTCCGCCAACATGGTTCTTGCCATATCCAAGAGAGTGCGATTCTTCCTTTCGGCAACACCATTTTGTTGAGGAGTGTAAGTGGCGGAGTATTGGTGACGAATGCCTTCTTCACTAAGAAATTCATTCAATGTATAGTTCTTGAACTCCGAGCCATTATCACTCCTAATAGCCATGATCTGCACATTGTGTTGACGTTGCACTTCGTTGGAGAAGTCGATGATGGTTTGTTGGGTCTCACTCTTGCACTTGAAGAAATAAACCCAAGTGTATCTTGAATAATCATCGACAATCACCAAGCAATACTTCTTGCCGCCAAGACTTGCCTCGGGCACGACACCAAAGAGATCAACATGGAGAAGCTCCAAGATCCTCTTTGATGAAATAATAGTCTTGGCCTTGTGCACAATGTCATGCATCTTCCCTTCAACACACGACCTACAAACGCGATCCTTTGCAAAGGAAACATTTTCTTTTAGTCCGACAATAAGGCCATTCTTGTGAAGACTTTGCAAAGTTCTCATGTTGACATGGGATAGGCGGCGATGCCACAACCATCCCAAGTCCGCCTTCCCGAAAAGACACATTGCTTGAGTGTTGGTGGACTTCGAAAAATCCACCACAAACAACTCATTTTCAACATGTCCCACGTGAGCGACGTCAAGAGTCTTGCTCCTCAAGAGGACCACAATATCACTGTGACGCCCCGAGATCGGGCACTATGCAGATTTCAGCATTCCCGCCAAATCCGCATAATAACCGATTCCAGGTTGCCTCTTATGATAACATTACAACAGTTCACGAATATTCCACAATTACAACAGAAACAGATAGATACAAGATGACTCCATCGAGCCAGGGATACAACTGATACAATACAAAGATCCAAAATAACAGCGGAAGAAACAACATAGTGTCCGACTACGGACAAGATCCAAATTGGACTAAGAGTCTTGAAGATAACCGATGGCATCCAATCCCTGCCCAGGCCAAGCCGGAGGGATTCCCAAGCTAACGTCGTCAGACTTCAAACCTGTTGACTGCAATTTGGAATTTGCAGCCACGAAAGAGATTCGTGGGTCAGTACGGTTAAGTACTGGCAAGTGGATAAACCATACTCACAAGATACCGGCGTAGCCAGTCATCACAAGATACAAATACTTTAGGATCAACGGAAAGGAGGGGATTATTGCAAATCAGCGACAGCAGGCTGCACTAACCAACTACAGAGAGATACTACAACTTCCGGCTAACAGAAAGAAGATAAGATCGAGTATAGTAACCAACTGAAAGTAACTCCAAACAAACCCATCCTGGATCTCGCCCCTTATCCAAAGAAGCAATCCGAGGATAACTCACACAGTTGGATTAATGAATAATGGATCAGGTTGTTGTGTCAATAAGACTATTACTAGTCAAGTTATTATCATTAGGTGTAAGTTGTCTGAGTACTTGTTAGCCAGTACTTTCACCAAGTCGTCACATAACCGCGGACAACACGGCTTCTCGAGAAGATTTATCCCTGCAGGGGTGTGCTCCAGTACCCGTACACACTCAAGCCACCAACTAAAACTCAGGTTGGCTTGACACAACCCAAACCATCTCTACAACCCATCCTAGGAGCCACGGAGCTATAAGGTCCCAGCCACGCAGCCGAATACTCAGCGCAGGTGTGCAAAACTCCCGCAAGACACAACACCCCGGCACTACAGGCCTCGCCCTATATGCATCATCATCATAAGTAACCATGGGGGATCCACCCATTATGCAAGGAGCAAATGGAACACCCGAACTAAGTGTGGCTCTTCGGACAAGCTGCAGATCAGGTCTAAGTCGAGGGGGGTCCCATACTACCACCCGGATGCGGTGAGCACGCTCATCATGGATCAGTAGACAAGACCCTTTTCCTATTAGGGTCGACACTAGCAGGCCTCAAAACCACTTAGGGCCTCCTGCCGGTGCCTTAACATCAAATTATTATTACCCAAAACAATAACAAGTTGTTGATTGAATTGAAACCCAACTATCAAACTAGAACAGGTGATAGAACAAATGAAAACAAAACTAGAGCGCAAACAAACCTAAGCATGCAACTACGACACGAGGGCCAACAGGGTAAACAAACAACAGTTAATAGGAAGTGGAGGGAAAAGGCTATATCCTGGCTGCAGGGTGAACATATAATAGGATCGAGGCACAAGCATCGAACATCAACAGGCTAGAATAAGAACAACGGGAAGAATCGGTAACAAGTGATGAAAGGCAGCCATATGGCAGCAAGTGAGTATACTTGCCTGAGATCCAGCAAGTAGAGGTACATCCGCAGAACTTGTCGTTGCTCACATCATCTCAACGTCCTATCCGCGAAGAAGCAACGAACCTCGAACAAACACCGGATGCAACAATTACTACTACGGCAAAGATCCAGCATGATCCTATTTATATGCATGACATGGCAAGATGCAACAGGGGAAACAACTTAAGCAATTTAATCGGAACCGGAGTCTGGAGAAAAAGGAATTGGTTCAAGTTGTTTATCTAACCATCAAGTTAAATGTTGTTTAGCATGGAAAACAATAAAGTAGATGAGTTAGGCAATTTAAATGGAATGGGGCAACAACTGGAATTAATTAGCCCACACATTCCACATGTTGTCATATAGATGAACAGGCATAACAAACCCTAAAAATGCACAAGATAAGATGCAAACAGAGATATGGATGGCATGAACATGTTAATGACATGAAACTGATTGGAAAACATATTTTATTTGTTTGATTTGGAATTAAAATGAATTAGTTATGAATTTTTGCAATTTAAATTGCATTAAATAAGAGGTGAAACAATTATTCAATTTAGATGTTGCAAACCAGAAAACAAAGTTGATATTCAAGTGTGGCATGTGATTTTGGATGAAAAACATGTTTTGAGTATTTAATTTGGAGCAAACATTTGAAAGTTATTAATTATGCCATTTAATTTATCATTTTTAAGGATTATTAAATAACATTAATTTTAATTGCCCAATTTGCAAAACAAAGTTGATAAACAGAAAGTTCATTGAATTTGGACTGAAAAACATATTTGATTTGGGCTATTTGAATTAGGTATGAATTAATTATGGAATTAACCAAATTGGAAAAGAATTGTTTGAATTTGAAATTTGAAACAATTTGAATTGTTCAAAACAGGAAACAAATTGCATATTTGAAAAGTACAGGAAATTTGGATTGGAAAACATATAAAATTTGTGTTATTTGGATTTGTGGTTTGAAAGTTGTGAGCATTTGAATTTTTAGGTTTATTTGCCAAAGGCCAGGGACTGATTTGCGAAAGAAAAGTGGGGGCAGGGGCCTCGGTGCAAATTCCAGATCCAGATCTGGATCGGGTTTTTCTCACCGGGGCGGCAGCCAGCCACAGCGGCTGACGCGCGGGCCCGAGGGCCACGCGGCGCTGACTGGCGCGGGGCAGCTGACGGGGCATGTGGCGCCGCTGACGGGCGGGGCCCGCCGCGCGGAGTGAAATTCGTGAAAAAAGGGGGTTGCGGCCGCAGGGGATCGATCCCGCGAGCTCGCGGTGCGGGGCAGGGAACAGGGCCAGTGCGTCTCTCGTGTGTTTCGTGACAGGGTACAGACGCGGGGGAGGTTAACATGTGTCTACGCGGTAACTGAACCGGAGGACAGATTCAGTTAACGGAATCGCCTGACGAAGCGCGGACGCCCACGGTCAGGGACTGCTCGTGGTGGCCGGCGATCGGTTGCGCGTGTGCGTGCTGGTACTCGCCGAGCGGGAGGCGTGCTTGGTGGTGGAAGCGATCGATACAGAAAAGGCGAGGGAGGGGAAGAACAGATCGCACCTGCCACTGCTGCTGTCGCGGTACAGCCGCGGCGGGAACTTGCCGGCGACGGCGCGGGCTCCACGGCCGCTCCCGGCAAGCGACGAGGGGACGGGGCGGTAGCTGGAGCACCCCCGTTTCCATTCCCGCCCTCAGGGCTCCTCGGAGAGGGCCACCTCGGTGGCGCCAAGGAGGCAAAGTTCCGGCCACGAAGTGATCGGTGGTTTCAGTGGGTGCAGGGCTCAGGTAAAGAAGAGAAACGGGGAGGGTGAGAGAGGGGCGACGGCCACGATGGGAAGGAACTAGCTAGGGTTTGCAGCAGAGGGTAGGGGGGGTAGGTTACTTAAGGAGGAGGGAAGCCAGTACGGCATGGCATCCAGGGGGGGAGAGCTGATCGAGTGGCAGAGAGGGGGTTCGTACAGAGGAGGGTGACGACAGAACAGAAAGGGTATTGGGCTAGAAAGAAAAGTGGGCTTAGGGGGAAGAAAAAGGAGAGGATGGGGTGGGCTGGCCTCTCTCCTTGGCTTTTATTTTATTTTTTGCTATTAGTTGATTTTTTTTAAAAGAATAAAAGAGGGAAAATAGAGAAGGGTTAGGGTTTTCTTTTAGGCCTTATTTGTGATAATTTTCCAAAACAAATAATTAAAGAAAAAATTAATCATTGTTTCACAATTTTGAATATTTAATTTGGTTTAAAGGTTTGAGGTGAAATTCAAACAATGTTTGATTTGGGAAATTTTGGAAATAGGCAAATTCCATTTAATAAGTTCAAACCCTTATGCAAACATTATTGAAAAATTTGTTTTGCAAGAATTTAATTTTTAAACCTCAATTTGGATCATATCAACTATGATTTTATTTGAAATTTAATTTGCCATTAGGGTTTTATTAACAGGGAATTGGTGGTAACAAGCAATTTGATTTAGAACAACTGCAAACTATTTGAAAACAAAGGAGTTGTTGTAGTTTGCAGTTGTTAAATTGGAAATTTTTGATATGTGTGAAATTTTAAATTGTTTTGAATTGTTGTGATGCAAACATGGTGCAATGCAATGTGATGCATATGATGCAAGCAAAAAGGAAAACAAACACTTTCTACCAAAGGTAACACCCCAGGTGTTACAGACGACACCACTAACAAGGGATTGCGCCCTCGCAATCCACCTGCTAACCAGGGAGGGGAAAGAAGTTCGACTATCGATTCTTCGTGCTTCCAGTTGATTTTCTCGACACCACTAACGAGGGCTTCTCGACACCACTAACAAGGGATTCTTGCTAGGGCTGACGACGATGTTCTTCCACCAGGAATCTTCCGATGATCGAACCTATTAGGTTAAGGGCTCAGAAAACGTCCACCCACGTAGGATCCTAACACTTTGAAAGATTGAGTACGAGAGTAGACTCCAAAACAAATAAGATGGGAGGGAAAATAGAATAGGGGTAAGGAGAAAACAAGAATCCTATTGAGATGTTTTTCCAAATTAGTTTAGCAGAAATAGTTTTGACACTCTAGAAACAACGACCGTTAGCGAGGTTAACCTACAGGCTTTGCGGACCCGTTGCTTCGATAACCATTCGTATCGAAACAATATCGGGAATCGGAACCAAGGCTCTGATACCATTTGTGACGCCCCGAGATCGGGCACTATGCAGATTTCAGCATTCCCGCCAAATCCGCATAATAACCGATTCCAGCTTGCCTCTTATGATAACATTACAACAGTTCACGAATATTCCACAATTACAACAGAAACAGATAGATACAAGATGACTCCATCGAGCCAGGGATACAACTGATACAATACAAAGATCCAAAATAACAGCGGAAGAAACAACATAGTGTCCGACTACGGACAAGATCCAAATTGGACTAAGAGTCCTGAAGATAACCGATGGCGTCCAATCCCTGCCCAGGCCAAGCCGGAGGGATTCCCAAGCTAACGTCGTCAGACTTCAAACCTGTTGACTGCAATTTGGAATTTGCAGCCACGAAAGAGATTCGTGGGTCAGTACGGTTAAGTACTGGCAAGTGGATAAACCATACTCACAAGATACCGGCGTAGCCAGTCATCACAAGATACAAATACTTTAGGATCAACGGAAAGGAGGGGATTATTGCAAATCAGCGACAGCAGTCTGCACTAACCAACTACAGAGAGATACTACAACTTCCGGCTAACAGAAAGAAGATAAGATCGAGTATAGTAACCAACTGAAAGTAACTCCAAACAAACCCATCCTGGATCTCGCCCCTTATCCAAAGAAGCAATCCGAGGATAACTCACACAGTTGGATTAATGAATAATGGATCAGGTTGTTGTGTCAATAAGACTATTACTAGTCAAGTTATTATCATTAGGTGTAAGTTGTCTGAGTACTTGTTAGCCAGTACTTTCACCAAGTCGTCACATAACCGCGGACAACACGGCTTCTCGAGAAGATTTATCCCTGCAGGGGTGTGCTCCAGTACCCGTACACACTCAAGCCACCAACTAAAACTCAGGTTGGCTTGACACGACCCAAACCATCTCTACAACCCATCCTAGGAGCCACGGAGCTATAAGGTCCCAGCCACGCAGCCGAATACTCAGCGCAGGTGTGCAAAACTCCCGCAAGACACAACACCCCGGCACTACAGGCCTCGCCCTATATGCATCATCATCATAAGTAACCATGGGGGATCCACCCATTATGCAAGGAGCAAATGGAACACCCGAACTAAGTGTGGCTCTTCGGACAAGCTGCAGATCAGGTCTAAGTCGAGGGGGGTCCCATACTACCACCCGGATGCGGTGAGCACGCTCATCATGGATCAGTAGACAAGACCCTTTTCCTATTAGGGTCGACACTAGCAGGCCTCAAAACCACTTAGGGCCTCCTGCCGGTGCCTTAACATCAAATTATTATTACCCAAAACAATAACAAGTTGTTGATTGAATTGAAACCCAACTATCAAACTAGAACAGGTGATAGAACAAATGAAAACAAAACTAGAGCGCAAACAAACCTAAGCATGCAACTACGACACGAGGGCCAACAGGGTAAACAAACAACAGTTAATAGGAAGTGGAGGGAAAAGGCTATATCCTGGCTGCAGGGTGAACATATAATAGGATCGAGGCACAAGCATCGAACATCAACAGGCTAGAATAAGAACAACGGGAAGAATCGGTAACAAGTGATGAAAGGCAGCCATATGGCAGCAAGTGAGTATACTTGCCTGAGATCCAGCAAGTAGAGGTACATCCGCAGAACTTGTCGTTGCTCACATCATCTCAACGTCCTATCCGCGAAGAAGCAACGAACCTCGAACAAACACCGGATGCAACAATTACTACTACGGCAAGGATCCAGCATGATCCTATTTATATGCATGACATGGCAAGATGCAACAGGGGAAACAACTTAAGCAATTTAATCGGAACCGGAGTCTGGAGAAAAAGGAATTGGTTCAAGTTGTTTATCTAACCATCAAGTTAAATGTTGTTTAGCATGGAAAACAATAAAGTAGATGAGTTAGGCAATTTAAATGGAATGGGGCAACAACTGGAATTAATTAGCCCACACATTCCACATGTTGTCATATAGATGAACAGGCATAACAAACCCTAAAAATGCACAAGATAAGATGCAAACAGAGATATGGATGGCATGAACATGTTAATGACATGAAACTGATTGGAAAACATATTTTATTTGTTTGATTTGGAATTAAAATGAATTAGTTATGAATTTTGGCAATTTAAATTGCATTAAATAAGAGGTGAAACAATTATTCAATTTAGATGTTGCAAACCAGAAAACAAAGTTGATATTCAAGTGTGACATGTGATTTTGGATGAAAAACATGTTTTGAGTATTTAATTTGGAGCAAACATTTGAAAGTTATTAATTATGCCATTTAATTTATCATTTTTAAGGATTATTAAATAACATTAATTTTAATTGCCCAATTTGCAAAACAAAGTTGCTAAACAGAAAGTTCATTGAATTTGGACTGAAAAACATATTTGATTTGGGCTATTTGAATTAGGTATGAATTAATTATGGAATTAACCAAATTGGAAAAGAATTGTTTGAATTTGAAATTTGAAACAATTTGAATTGTTCAAAACAGGAAACAAATTGCATATTTGAAAAGTACAGGAAATTTGGATTGGAAAACATATAAAATTTGTGTTATTTGGATTTGTGGTTTGAAAGTTGTGAGCATTTGAATTTTTAGGTTTATTTGCAAAAGGCCAGGGACTGATTTGCGAAAGAAAAGTGGGGGCAGGGGCCTCGGTGCAAATTCCAGATCCAGATCTGGATCGGGTTTTTCTCACCGGGGCGGCAGCCAGCCACAGCGGCTGACGCGCGGGCCCGAGGGCCACGCATCGCTGACTGGCGCGGGGCAGCTGACGGGGCATGTGGCGCCGCTGACGGGCGGGGCCCGCCGCGCGGAGTGAAATTCGTGAAAAAAGGGGGTTGCGGCCGCGGGGGATCGATCCCGCGAGCTCGCGGTGCGGGGCAGGGAACAGGGCCAGTGCGTCTCTCGTGTGTTTCGTGACAGGGTACAGACGCGGGGGAGGTTAACATGTGTCTACGCGGTAACTGAACCGGAGGACAGATTCAGTTAACGGAATCGCCTGACGAAGCGCGGACGCCCACGGTCAGGGACTGCTCGCGGTGGCCGGCGATCGGTTGCGCGTGTGCGTGCTGGTACTCGCCGAGCGGGAGGCGTGCTTGGTGGTGGAAGCGATCGATACAGAAAAGGCGAGGGAGGGGAAGAACAGATCGCACCTGCCACTGCTGCTGTCGCGGTACAGCCGCGGCGGGAACTTGCCGGCGACGGCGCGGGCTCCACGGCCGCTCCCGGCAAGCGACGAGGGGACGGGGCGGTAGCTGGAGCACCCCCGTTTCCATTCCCGCCCTCAGGGCTCCTCGGAGAGGGCCACCTCGGTGGCGCCAAGGAGGCAAAGTTCCGGCCACGAAGTGATCGGTGGTTTCAGTGGGTGCAGGTGAAAGTGCATTCTTGATATCTCACGGTTTTGTGTGTTTGTTAACAACATAAAGAAGTTGCTAACCGTATACGCTATTTTGTTAAAAGGTTGGTCCTAAATCAGCACGTATACGGTGTCAAAGAAATGGTGAAGAATTCGAAGATCAATGGAACTTTTCTGGCCTTCTACAGAGTTTCAAAGGAAAGGCCGGAAAATTCCGGGCATCCGGAATGGTTCCGGATTATTCCGGCCACTATGGGAAATTGCTCTGTTGCAATCCGGAATATTCCGGAACTTTCCGGCAGCCGGAATTTTCCGGGTTCATTCCGGCCACAACGGGGAATTGTTCTGTTGGCATCCGGAATATTCCGGGAGCCATTCCGGCCACAACGGCGAATTGTTCGGGTGGCATCCGGATTGCTCCGGAATATTCCGGGGGTCCGGAAAATTCCGGACCATTCCGGGCTGGTCGAAATTTGGCCCAAAAACGGCTAGTTTTCTTGGAGGCTATAAATAGAGCTTCACTTCTCTCTCCAAGGGTTAGCTCTTCCCAGCATTGAAGACACCATTAATGGAGCTCACCCACTAGCAAGATCTCCCTCCTCCTCCACCCAAACTCGTTGATTCTTTGAGGATTGAAGGAGGACCACCGGATCTACATCTTCACCAACCCGTTCTTCATTTCCCCCTCTCTAGCTCGAGGGATCTTGCCTAGGGTTTCCTCTTGTGGAGAACCTAGGCTTCTTGTTTCTTGTTGGTGATTCAAGAAGGTTTGGGAGCCCCCAATTAAGTTGTGGGTGTGTGCCCCAAGTGGTTTGTAAAGGATTTGATCCCCGCCTCAAAGGGGTTCTATAGTGGAAGGTGAACTAGGCCTTTGTGGCGAAGTTCATCGGAGATTAAGGTGAAGCCTTAGTGGCGTTGAGTAGGCCTTTGTGGCGAGCTCACACCTCTCCAACGAGACGTACTCCCCTAAGAAGGAGGAACTCGGAAATACATCGTGTCTCCGTGTGCTTCCATTGGTTACCTCGTTCCTCCCCCTCTTTACTTACTTGTACTTGTTGCATTGTTTGCTTGTATTATCATATAGGTAAATTCATCACTAGTTGCACTATCTAGAGAATTTACCCTTCTTGTCAAGCCTAAATTTGAGAAAAATTAAAATTTGCCGTAGCACCTATTCACCCCCCCCCCTCTAGGTGCCCTTACTATACTTTCAATTGGTATCAGAGCCTCGGCTCTTCTATCGGGCTTAACCGCCTAAGAGTTTAAGTATGGGTGATGAGGATGACGCTCCGTCCGAAGGCAATGTGTCCATGAATGATCTCAATGCTTTGAGAGAATCATTGACCTCATCCATAGACACTAAATTTGAGGAGTTGCGTCTACTCATGACAACACTCCTCAAAGCCAAGGAACCGGAGGTGGTCGACTCATCCCCTCCGGAAACGGAGGGTGCCAAGATTGGGGTTGATGGTGAACCACCTAAAACTGCTTCCGCCGAACAATCCGCTAAGAAGGGTGTGAATGGAAAGGAAGGATATCATGCCGTTGAAGGCCATTATTCTCCCGATCCCCCCATCCCTTTTCCTCATATAATTCCTAGGGGAGATCCACCTAAAATTGATGCATATTCTTTTCGTGAATGGCAATACTACATGGAGACTCACTTGAACTCTTCTTGTATAGATCTTTGGAGAATCACTCGTGATGGATACAAGCCATATGATCCCAAGAATCTCACAAGAAGAGAGGTTGTAGATTGCCAACTCAATTACACCGCTTTGTCCATCCTTCATCAAGCCGTGGGCCCCAATCACATGCCGCATCTTCAACACTTCTCCACCGCCAAAGAGACATGGGATGCCCTTGTCGTCATGTTTGTTGGGAATGAAAGCATGCAAAGAAATCGCTATGACACCTTGACCAATGAGGCCGAAGGATTCTTCATGCGTGATGGAGAAGATCACGTTGACATGTATCGGAGGCTCAAATCTCTTGCCACCGCCTTCTCTAATGCGGGTGCAACACATATTGATGATGCTTGGATCAAGAGGAAGTTCATAATTGCCGTGATGCCTTTCGAGGGCACGGATATGAAGAGCATTCAAGGGAGACATGATTTCTCCACCATGACCTCTACCCAAGTCATGCAAGAGTTGAGCTCCTACAAAGTGCAAACCAAGAATGCTCTTGACAACCGTGCTAGGGCCATTGGAATGCATCAAGGAGCTTCCGTTGCTTTGAAGGCCAAGGTGTTGACAAGAGAAGTTGAGAATGATGAAGATGGTGAAGAAGCATTGCCTCCATTGAAGGAACAAGAATATGATCCCGTTCTAAAGGATCTAATAGCTCTCACCGTGCAAAAGTTTTGGAACAATCCCCCAAAAGGCAAGAAGTTTGTTGAGGAGAAGACCAAGTCTCGTTATGGTAATGATGGGGCTCAAAAAGTGAGATCTTGCTTCAATTGCCAAGACAAGTACCACTTCATTGCGGAATGCCCATATGAGAATAGAGAAAACCATAGCGGCAAGCTCATCCGCAAGGACAAGTCCAAGGTTGAATACAAGAAACCTCATTTCAAGAAGAAACCTTTCAACAAGAAGACTCCTACCAAGTTTGTGCTCTTGACTCAAGAGGAGTATGATTCCGGGAGTGATGAAGAAGAAGAAACAACAAGTGAAGTGGCCGCTCTAGCTATTGCTTCCACTCCATCTTCGTCATCTCTCTTTGAATCCCCCAATGAAAATCTTCCTCACCGCGATGCCAAGTGCTTCATGGCTAAGGCCACGGAGGTATCATCTTCTCCTAACTCTAAGACCCCTAGTGAACTAGAACATATTGCTTGTCTTAGAGAAGAAGAGGAAAGAGCCTCTTTGGACCGTTTTATGTCTAACATGAAAGGGGAGACCAAGAAGTACTTTGAGCATCTCATGAGGCAATTGGGAGAGGCCCAAGAGGCCCTTGAGAAGAAAGGTGAGATTGAGAGAAGGGATGCGGATGAAATTGCATCTCTTTCAATGACTCTTGAAGAAGAGCATGATGGTAGAGTTTCTTTAGAGGATGAACTTGAAACTATTGAAACCACTCATAATGAACTTGTCTCTAAAATCATTAAGGAACGTGATCTTGCTATTGCTAAATATAAAAAGGCTAAAAAGGATAAAGTAGAGTTTGGGGTTGGTCATGGTAAACTAACCGAGGAGTTTGAAAAGCTAACCATTGCTCACAAAGCTTTGGAAAGCCAACACTCATCCCTCAAAGAGTTGCATGAACAACTTCAAACTCAACTTACTCAAGCTAACCATCCTAGCTCTTCTACTTCTTCTTGTGATCATGCAAATATTATTGAAGAAAATGCTAGGTTGAAGGATGAGCTAGCAAGGCTCAAGGGCAAAAGCACTCAAGTTGAAAAGGTGGTGCTTGCCACCCCACAAGTGGTTGCCTCTAGCACTAATGCGGTCATTTCTAGACCACAAGTGAGTGCTCCAAGGCAACAAGTGGGCAAGCAAGGTCTTGGCTATATAGCTAAGAAAAAGAACAAGAAGAAGAAGAACAAGAAGAAGAACAAACATGGAGCTTCGGGTGGTAGTGTCATGAGGGACAACACTACTCGTAGCTCCTCCGCGGGAACTAACAACCCACACCATTTCTTATATGTTGATTATTATGGTGTTGTGCAAGCTAAATATGTTGGTCCAATTGAAGGTTTTATTGACTACACTATATGGGTTCCAAAGACTCTTGTTGCTAACATGAAGGGACCCAACTTGGGTCCTAACTCTAGTCAATGATCTCTTGCAGGACTATGCTTCCGGTGGGGCTAAATGGATTCTTGATAGTGGATGCACTAATCATATGACCGGAAGCAAAGAACTTGTGACGGAGTTGCAACCAAATGACATCCAAGCAACCGTCACCTATGGGGACTCGTCCAAGTCTAAGGTATCCGGATTTGGCAAGGTTGTGGTGGCTCCCGATATCACTATCGTGAACGTCATGCTTGTCGAATCCCTTGGTTACAATTTACTTTCCGTCCGTTCTCTTAGTAAGATGGGTCTTTCCGTCTTCTTTGATGGTGATATTGTGGTCCTTTTGAGAAGCAAGACTCTTGACGTCGTTCACGTGGGACATGTTGAAAATGAGTTGTATGAGGTGGACTTTTCGAAGTCAACCAACACTCAAGCAATGTGTCTTTTCGGGAAGGCGGACTTGGGATGGCTGTGGCATCGCCGCCTATCCCATGTCAACATGAGAACTTTGCAAAGTCTTCACAAAAGTGGCCTTATTGTCGGACTAAAAGAAAATGTTTCCTTTGCAAAGGATCGCGTTTGTAGGTCGTGTGTTGAAGGGAAGATGCATGACATTGTGCACAAGGCCAAGACTATTATCTCATCAAAGAGGATCTTGGAGCTTCTCCATGTTGATCTCTTTGGTGCCGTGCCCGAGGCAAGTCTTGGCGGCAAGAAGTATTGCTTGGTGATTGTCGATGATTATTCAAGATACACTTGGGTTTATTTCTTCAAGTGCAAGAGTGAGACTCAACAAACCATCATCGATTTCTCCAACGAAGTGCAACGACAACACAATGTGCAAATCATGGCTATTAGGAGTGATAATGGTTCGGAGTTCAAGAACTATACATTGAATGAATTTCTTAGTGAAGAAGGCATTCGTCACCAATACTCCGCCACTTACACTCCTCAAAAAAATGGTGTTGCCGAAAGGAAGAATCGCACTCTCTTGGATATGGCAAGGACCATGTTGGCGGAATACTCTTCTCCCCAATATTTATGGGCCGAGGCCGTATCCACCGCATGCCACTCCTCCAACCGCCTCTACATCCGCAAAGGCTTGTGCAAGACCCCATATGAGATCCTCACCGGCAACAAGCCCAACGTATCCTACTTCCGTGTATTCGGTTGTAAGTGCTTCTATTTGATCAAGGGTATTAGGTTGTCAAAATTTCAATCCAAAACTATTGAGGGTATCTTTGTTGGTTACGGTGCCGAATCCCACACTTATAGAGTCTATGACAAAGCCTCACGGATTGTCATAGAATCTTGTAGTGTGGTTTTCGAGGAAAATGACGGCTCCCAAGTGGCGCAATTTCATGTTTCAAATGTAGATGTTGAAATGCCTCAAGAAGCCATAGGAAGGATGGGTGTGGGATTCTTCCGCCCCATCGAGGGACACCTTATGGCGACTCGAGAAGGACTATTCTCTACCCAAGTGGAGCCCTCCTCTACATTTGAAGATCAAGCCAAGGAGCCACCTACTACACCTAACCGAGAACATATTCAAGACCCTCCTCTCGTTGATCAAGTGACTCCGCAAGTCGTACCCACTCCTCTCACTAATGCGAGTCAAGATCAAGGCCAAGATCAATCGTCCTCGTCATCCTCTTCTCAAGTTGAAGCTAGTAGTGAAGATATTGTTGATGATGATGTTGATGATCAAGGCCATGTTGGTCAAGATGGGGACCCAAATGATCAAGATGATCAAGTATCTCCTCCTCGCAATAATGAGGAGATCGAAGCCCGTCGCATCAAAAGGATAAGAAGAGCTTTGAAGCTAATTGATGCCCAAGATGACAAGGTCTTGGAAGATGTTCAAACTAGAAGATCCACTAGAAGGCAATTGGGTCATTTTTGTGAGCATCAAGCTCATATCTCTTTGGTGGAGCCTAAGAAAGTGTATGAAGCTCTTGAGGACTCCGATTGGGTTGAAGCTATGCATGATGAGCTCAATAACTTTGAGCGCAACAAGGTTTGGAGATTGGTTGAGAAACCCAAGGATTGCCACAATGTTATTGGCACCAAGTGGATATTCAAGAACAAGCAAGATGAGAATGGCATTGTCATTAGGAACAAGGCAAGATTGGTCGCTCAAGGTTACACCCAAGTTGAAGGCATTGACTTTGATGAAACTTATGCGCCCGTGGCTCGCCTTGAGTCCATCCGTATCCTCCTTGCTTATGCTTCTTCACACAATTTCAAATTGCAACAAATGGATGTGAAAAGTGCTTTCTTGAATGGTCCACTAAAAGAGGAGGTATATGTTAAGCAACCTCCGGGGTTCGAGAATCTCAACTTTCCCAACCACGTTTACAAACTTGACAAGGCTCTCTATGGTCTCAAACAAGCACCTCGTGCTTGGTATGAGCACCTTAGGGAGTTGTTAGATGATCGTGGTTTCGAAGTTGGGAAGGTTGACCCCACTCTCTTCACCAAGAAAGTAAAGGGAGAGCTTTTCATATGCCAACTCTATGTGGACGATATCATCTTTGGCTCAACTAACCAAGCTTTCAATAATGAGTTCTCTAAGCTTATGACTGACAGGTTCGAGATGTCTATGATGGGTGAGCTTAAATTCTTCCTTGGCTTTGAGATCAAGCAATTGGCCCGTGGTACCTTCATTTCTCAAGCCAAGTATACTCAAGACATGCTCAAGAGGTTTAATTTCCAAGAGGCAAAGATCAAAACCACTCCTATGCAAGTCAAGTGTCATCTATCACGCAATCCAAAAGGGAGTAAGGATGTGGACCAAAAGCTCTATCGTTCTATGATTGGTTCTTTGCTCTATCTTTGTGCATCTAGGCCCGATATCGTTTTGAGTGTAGGTGTGTGTGCAAGGTATCAAGCGGCTCCTAAGGATTGCCATCTAATGGCGGTTCATAGAATCTTTCGTTATTTGGTTCATACCTCAAGATTTGGTTTGTGGTACCCAAAGGGGGCACAATTTACTCTCAATGGATATACGGATTCCGATTGGGCGGGTGATCAAGATGATAGGAAGTCAACTTCGGGGGCTTGCCAATTCCTTGGTAGGTCCCTTGTAAGTTGGTCCTCGAAGAAACAAAATTGCATCTCTCTCTCCACCGCCGAAGCGGAATATGTTGCCGCCGCAAGTGCATGCACCCAATTGCTATGGATGAGGCAAACTCTCAAGGAATATGGAGTTCATTTGGACAAAGTACCTCTTCTATGTGACAATGAAAGTGCTATCAAGATTGCATACAATCCGGTGCAACACACAAGGACGAAGCACATTGAGATTCGCCACCACTTCATCCGTGATCACGTGGCAAGAGGAGACATTGCACTCGGTTATGTGCCCACCAAGGACAATCTTGCGGATATTTTCACGAAGCCACTTGATGATGCAAGGTTCACATTCTTGAGGAATGAGCTAAATGTGATTGATTCAAGGAGCTTGGCTTGACTATCTTGCGCACACCCCTATAGATGAAACGTGTTCGAGCTTAGATGTAGGCATGGACATAGGGGGAGTGCTATCCTAACTCATTGGGTTCTCCCTCCCCCCATTATGCCCATAGCAAAAATTCATTGTGATCTCTCTTTTTCTAATGTTGAATTGTGAGCTTCAATGTTGAGTTTTGGCAATGCCCCCAAGATATATCTTCGCGGTTGCATACCATGAATTCTTACATGGTGGCTTAGGCCACCAACCTCTTCCCAAGAGAAGAGTTGGTTCTTAGTTGAATATCTTATGGTTATAGTGTTTCTTGTCCGAATACTACTTCTCGTTGCTATTTCGATCTTATTTGGCTCTTTTCCGAGAAGTAAGACTAGGAAACCTAACCCTTGTGTTTTGCTCTATGTATCCTCTCCCATGTTCATCTTTGCATATGCCATACTCCACACAGCACACATCATTCCTTGCCTTTCAAAACTTGCCCCCTCCGAAATTTTTGGAGCTGATTGTTGCTCCTGCCGGAAAATTCCGACCATCCGGAATTTTCCGGATCATTCCGGATAGCCGGATTGCCCCGGAATATTCCGGACCTCCGGAATTTTCCGGGCCATTCCGGATGGGCAGTTTTCGTCTATAAATACCCCGCACGCACGGGAGGAAGTTTTTCCTCCACTTCTTTCACTCCTCCCGTGCCCTAGCCGCCTCCTTTCGTCGATTTCGTCCCCGTTGCCCCTAGGGAGGATTGTTGGATCCCTCCCTTGGACAAGGACATCCCCATGGACGGTATGTTGATTGGCATCTCCTTTTCTTCGTTTTGATTGGTTGATTTTGGCTCTAGATGCAATCTCACTAGGGTTTGATCTAGTTCCAAGTTCTATCAATGTGTTTATCTTGCCATTCACTACCTAGATGCCATGCTTTCCCTCGATCTAGTCTAACCAATCTACATCTAGACTTAGATCCCAATCTTAGTTTGTGGCCTTCCCATGTATTCCAGCACGTAGATCTATTCTAGGCGCATCCTCTCTGGTTTTCCTAGATGTTTGGTGTAGTTGTGAGACAAAGATTCGAAGTATTAGGCAGTTTCACGAATCAAATCGAGGAGCCCGGAATTGCTCCGGAAATTTCCGGCTCAGCCGGAATATTCCGGACCATTCCGGCCCAGCCGGAATATTCCGGATCACTCCGGAATTTTCCGGATGCTGCCAGGAATTCGAGTTTTTGCACTACACCTAACCTTTTGGAGTTCCTTTTGACCCATATGGCATATGCACTTATCTTTGCTACTCCTGTATCCTCCATTCGCAGGTCCTGGAGCTCATACTGGTCTGAAAAGGAAGCAATCTGTTTCAAGGGGTGCTCGTCCGGTCAGAGGACGGGCTGGTCGTTCCTCCTCCTTTCATGAGACTCGTGAGGATGCTAACACTGAGTCAGTTCCTGAGATTGATCTGAAAACCTGCTCCGTCCCTCAGTGGAAGTATATCAAGCGGAAGAATCCTTACCGCTTCCCCGAGTCCACCTGTGAGGATCCTCGGTTCTGGACAAATCTGCAGCTCAAGTGTTGGGATGAATTCTATTCTACTCAGCAGCCTCTTACTTGTGTGCAAGCTCAAGTGGACATGGATGTCTACAATAGGTACAAGAACTCTGAGCTTCGCCATGTGCATGCCTGTTTGGAGAAGTTTGGCATGATGCCACTGTTTGACAATACTGAGGGTGAGTACTGCCCGGAGTTGGTTGCTCAGTTCTACTGCACACTCCATGCTAAGGGTGATGCCACACGCTCCATGACTTGGATGTGTGGAGAGCAGAAGATCTCCAACAATTTGACTGAGTTTGCTGAGGCCTTGGGATACACCTGGACTGCCACCTATGCTGATCACGGTTACAGAATTCATGATGCCCCTGAGTATGATATCTCCAGTCTGGATTTCTGCTATCCCCCCAATGCTAAGGGCAAGACTAAGCCCTTCAACTCCAACATGTATCCCTACTACAACTTGCTCTCCAAGATCTTCCGTGCCTCCATTGTGATAAAGGCCGGTGACTTCTCAGCTATGAGGGCCTTCATGGTGAACCTCATGTTCCTCACAAGGCCTAAAAACCAAAGGAAGATTGACGTGATGGATTTCATCTACCGGGAGATTTGTCTAGGGGTCATGGAGAAGAGGAAGCCCGCTTATGGCCCACTCATTCAGAAGTTCATCAATTTCAAGGTAGGGGTTGAAATCATGGAAAACTATGATGTGATCAAGTGCAAGAAGATGGCTCCTCGGTTGATCAATGGTGATGAGATTCCGGAGTTTGCCAAAGGGAAGTCCAAGTCCCCCTCGGCCACTCCTTCTGCTTCCTCAAGTGGCATTCCTGAGCGTCCCTCTGGTGGAATTGCAAAGTTTTTCAAGGCTATGTTCAACATGTGCAAGGACACTAGGGCCATTGCCCATGAGGCGCATGAGTTGGCCAAGGAGACTCGGCGTATTCAGAACGCCGACCGTAGGCTTGCTGGGATTGATGTACCTGCTGATCCCACCTCACTTGCTCCTGCTGTTTTGGTCCCCATTGAGATGCCCGAGATCCATGATGATGACTTCTATTTCGGGGTCCCACCGGCAGATGTTGATGATGAGGAGGAGGAGCTGTCCAATGATGATGATGACTTTGATGCTGCTGGGCTTGGAGGACGCGGTGATGAGGAAGAAGGCGATGATGAGGAAGAGCATGGAGAAGATGACTTCATGGAGTGATCTCTTGGGGCGCTAGTGGGCTCTTTGTCCCTTTTTGGCGTCTTGATGCCAAAGGGGGAGAAGGAGTCCCCCATATTAGGTTTCCACGGGATTTGCAAGGGTTGGGGCACAAGTCTTTTGCTTTTTATTTCGATCTTATAGGCTTGTGCTCCGGTATCTTTATTTCGCTTCCTAGTTTTAAAACTTTGTTCTATGTGTGTGGAACCTCGTGACGTATTCGTGTCACCCCTCCCGTGGTTATGTTACTTTTATCATGCGTACCTTTATTGTCTATTTTTATCTATGCATGTTGTATGAACTTGTTTACCCGGCTTGGTGTTTAAAACATAGGGGGAGCAAAGCCTATGAAGTGTGTGTCTCACGACACACATCGAGGTAGAACTCCGTCTATTTTTTGGACACCATTTCTTTAGTTCATATTGTTCCTCCCGTGAAATCTTTATGTTGTCATCAAACACCAAAAAGGGGGAGATTGAAAGTGCATTCTTGATATCTCACGGTTTTGTGTGTTTGTTAACAACATAAAGAAGTTGCTAACCGTATACGCTATTTTGTTAAAAGGTTGGTCCTAAATCAGCACGTATACGGTGTCAAAGAAATGGTGAAGAATTCGAAGATCAATGGAACTTTTCTGGCCTTCTACAGAGTTTCAAAGGAAAGGCCGGAAAATTCCGGGCATCCGGAATGGTTCCGGATTATTCCGGCCACTATGGGAAATTGCTCTGTTGCAATCCGGAATATTCCGGAACTTTCCGGCAGCCGGAATTTTCCGGGTTCATTCCGGCCACAACGGGGAATTGTTCTGTTGGCATCCGGAATATTCCGGGAGCCATTCCGGCCACAACGGCGAATTGTTCGGGTGGCATCCGGATTGCTCCGGAATATTCCGGGGGTCCGGAAAATTCCGGACCATTCCGGGCTGGTCGAAATCTGGCCCAAAAACGGCTAGTTTTCTTGGAGGCTATAAATAGAGCTTCACTTCTCTCTCCAAGGGTTAGCTCTTTCCAGCATTGAATACACCATTAATGGAGCTCACCCACTAGCAAGATCTCCCTCCTCCTCCACCCAAACTCGTTGATTCTTTGAGGATTGAAGGAGGACCACCGGATCTACATCTTCACCAACCCGTTCTTCATTTCCCCCTCTCTAGCTCGAGGGATCTTGCCTAGGGTTTCCTCTTGTGGAGAACCTAGGCTTCTTGTTTCTTGTTGGTGATTCAAGAAGGTTTGGGAGCCCCCAATTAAGTTGTGGGTGTGTGCCCCAAGTGGTTTGTAAAGGATTTGATCCCCGCCTCAAAGGGGTTCTATAGTGGAAGGTGAACTAGGCCTTTGTGGCGAAGTTCATCGGAGATTAAGGTGAAGCCTTAGTGGCGTTGAGTAGGCCTTTGTGGCGAGCTCACACCTCTCCAACGAGACGTACTCCCCTAAGAAGGAGGAACTCGGAAATACATCGTGTCTCCGTGTGCTTCCATTGGTTACCTCGTTCCTCCCTCTCTTTACTTACTTGTACTTGTTGCATTGTTTGCTTGTATTGTCATATAGGTAAATTCATCACTAGTTGCACTATCTAGAGAATTTACCCTTCTTGTCAAGCCTAAATTTGAGAAAAATTAAAATTTGCCGTAGCACCTATTCACCCCCCCTCTAGGTGCCCTTACTATACTTTCAGCAGGGCTCAGGTACAGAAGAGAAACGGGGAGGGTGAGAGAGGGGCGACGGCGGCGATGGGAAGGAACTAGCTAGGGTTTGCAGCAGAGGGTAGGGGGGTAGGTTACTTAAGGAGGAGGGAAGCCAGTACGGCTTGGCATCCAGGGGGGAGAGCTGATCGAGTGGCAGAGAGGGGGTTCGTACAGAGGAGGGTGACGACAGAACAGAAAGGGTATTGGGCTAGAAAGAAAAGTGGGCTTAGGGGGAAGAAAAAGGAGAGGATGGGGTGGGCTGGCCTCTCTCCTTGGCTTTTATTTTATTTTTTGCTATTAGTTGATTTTTTTTTGTAAAGAATAAAAGAGGGAAAATAGAGAAGGGTTAGGGTTTTCTTTTAGGCCTTATTTGTGATAATTTTCCAAAACAAATAATTAAAGCAAAAATTAATCATTGTTTCACAATTTTGAATATTTAATTTGGTTTAAAGGTTTGAGGTGAAATTCAAACAATGTTTGATTTGGGAAATTTTGGAAATAGGCAAATTCCATTTAATAAGTTCAAACCCTTATGCAAACATTATTGAAAAATTTGTTTTGCAAGAATTTAATTTTTAAACCTCAATTTGGATCATATCAACTATGATTTTATTTGAAATTTAATTTGCCATTAGGGTTTTATTAACAGGGAATTGGTGGTAACAAGCAATTTGATTTAGAACAACTGCAAACTATTTGAAAACAAAGGAGTTGTTGTAGTTTGCAGTTGTTAAATTGGAAATTTTTGATATGTGTGAAATTTTAAATTGTTTTGAATTGTTGTGATGCAAACATGGTGCAATGCAATGTGATGCATATGATGCAAGCAAAAAGGAAAACAAACACTTTCTACCAAAGGTAACACCCCAGGTGTTACAATCACCATCGAAAAAGACGGAAAAACCCATCTTTCCAAGAGAGCGGACGGAAAGTAAATTGTAACCAAGGGATTCGACAAGCATGACGTTCACGATAGTTATATCGGGAGCCACCACAACCTTGCCGAATCCGGATACCTTAGACTTGGACGAGTCCCCATAAGTGACGGTTGCTTGAATGTCATTTGGTCGCAACTCCGTCACTAGTTCTTTGCTTCCGGTCATATGATTAGTGCACCCACTATCGAGAATCCATTTAGTCCCACCGGAAGCATAGCCCTGCACGAGATCATTGACTAGTGTTAGGACCCGAGATGGGTCCCTTCATGTTAGCAACAAGGGTCTTTGGGACCCAAATAGTATAGTCAATGAAACACTCAATAGGACCAACATATTTAGCTTGCACAACACCATAATAATCAACATATAAGAAATGGTGTGGATTGTTAGTTCCCGCGGAGGTGCTATGAGTAGTGGTGTCCCTCATGACATTACTACTCGAGGCAACATTGTTTGCTTGAGCGGGTGTGCTACGAGTAGTGTTGTCCCTCATGACATTACTACCCGAAGCACCCTTTAGGTTCTTCTTCTTGTTCTTCTTCTTCTTATTCTTCTTCTTGGCTACATAGCCAAGTCCTTGCTTACCCACTTGTTGCCTTGGAGCACTCAATTGTGGTCTAGCAATGACCACATTAGGGCTAGGGGCAACCACTTGTGGGGTGGCTAATACAACCTTCTCAACTTGAGAGCTTTTGCCCTTGAGCCTTGCTAGCTCATCCTTTAACCTAGCATTTTCCTCAAAAATTTGCATGATCACAAGAAGAAGTAGAGGTGCTAGGATGGTTAGATTGAGTAAGTTGAGTTTGAAGTTGTTCATGCAACTCTTTGAGGGATGAGTGTTGGCTTTCCAATGCTTTGTGAACATTGGTTAGCTTCTCAAACTCCTCGGTTAGTTTACCATGATCAACCCCAAACTCGACTTTGTCCTTTTTAGCCTTTTTATATTTAGTAATAGCAAGATCACGTTCCTTAATGATTTTAGAGACAAGTTCATTATGGGATAATTCAATAGATTCAAGTTCATCCTCTAGAGAAACTCTACCATCATGCTCTTCTTCAAGAGTCATTGAGAGAGATGCAATTTCATCCGCATCCCTTCTCTCAATCTCACCTTTCTTCTCAAGGGCCTCTTGGGCTTCTCCCAATTGCCTCATGAGATGCTCAAAGTACTTCTTGGTCTCTCCTTGCATGTTAGACATAAAACGGTCCAAAGAGGCTCTTTCCTCTTCTTCTCTAAGACTAGCAATATGTTCTAGTTCACTAGGGGTCTTAGAGTTAGGATAGGATGATACCTCCGTGGCCTTAGCCATGAAGCACTTGGCATTGCGTTGAGGAAGATTTTCATTGGGGGATTCAAAGAGGGATGCCGAAGATGGAGTGGAAGCAATAGCTAGAGCGGCCACTTCACTTGTTGATTCTTCTTCTTCATCACTCCCGGAATCATACTCCTCTTGAGTCAAGAGCACAAACTTGGTGGGGGACTTCTTGTTGAAAGGTTTCTTCTTGAAATGAGGTTTCTTGTATTCAACCTTGGACTTGTCCTTGCGAATGAGCTTTCCACTATGGTGTTCTCTATTCTCGTAAGGGCATTCCGCGATGAAGTGATGCTTGTCTTGGCAATTGAAGCAAGACCTCACTTTTTGAACCCCATCATTTCCATAACGAGACTTGGTCTTCTCCTCAACAAATTTCTTGCCCTTGGGGGGATTGTTCCAAAACTTTTGCACGGTGAGAGCAATGAGATCCTTTAGAACGGGATCATAGTCTTGTTCTTTCAACGGGGGCAATGCCTCTTCTCCATCTTCTTCATTCTCAACTTCTCTAGATAAGACCTTGGCCTTCAAAGCAACGGATGCTCCTTGATGCATTCCAATGGCTCTAGCACGGTTGTCAAGGGCATTCTTGGTTTGCACCTTGTAGGAGCACAATTCTTGCATCACTTGAGTTGAGGTCATGGAGGAGAAATCATGTCTCCCTTGAATGCTCTTCAAGTCCGTGCCCTCAAACGGCATCACGGCAATCATGTACTTCCTCTTGATCCATGCATCATCAATATATGTTGCACCCGCACTAGAGAAGGCGGGTGGCAAGAGTTTTGAGTCTTCGATACATGTCAACATGATCTTCTCCATCACGCATGAAGAACCCTTCGGCCTCATTGGTCAAGGCATCATATCGATTTCTTTGCATGCTCTCATTCCCAACAAACATGATGACAAGAGCATCCCATGTTTCTTTGGCGGTGGAGAAGTGTTGAAGATGCGGCATGTGGTTGGGTCCCACGGCTTGATGAAGGATGGACAAGGCGGTGTAGTTGAGTTGACAATCTACGACCTCTCTTCTTGTGAGATTCTTGGGATCATATGGCTTGTATCCATCACGAGTGATTCTCCAAAGATCTATACAAGAAGAGTTCAAGTGAGTCTCCATGTAGTATTGCCATTCACGAAAAGAATATGCATCAATTTTAGGTGGATCTCCTCTAGGGATTATATGAGGAAAAGGGATGGGGGGATCGGGAGAATATTGGCCTTCAACGGCGTGATATCCTTCCTTTCCACTCGCACCCTTCTTAGCGGATTGTTCGGCGGAAGCAGTTTTAAGTGGTTCACCATCAACCCCTTTCTTGGCACCCTCCGTTTCCGGAAGGGATGAGTCGACCACCTTCGGTCCTTTGGCTTTGAGGAGTGTTGTCATGAGTTGATGCAACTCCTCAAATTTAGTGTCTATGGATGAGGTCAATGATTCTCTCAAAGCATTGAGATCATTCATGGACACATTTCCATCGGACGGAGCGTCATCCATCTCACATCCCATACTTAAACTCTTAGGCGGTTAAGCCCGATAGAAGAGCCGAGGCTCTGATACCAGTTGAAAGCAAAGTATGGGCACCTAGAGGGGGGGTGAATAGGTGCTACGACCAATTTTATTTTTTCTTACAGTTTAGGCTTGACAAGAAGGTAAATTCTCTAGATAGTGCAACTAGTGGTGAATTTACCTATATGACAAGACAAGCAATTAATGCAACAAGTACAAGTAAGTAAAGAGAGGGAGGAACGAGGTAACCGATGGAAGCACACGGAGACACGATGTATTTCCGAGTTCCTCCTTTTTAGGGGAGTACGTCTCGTTGGAGGGGTGTGAGCTCGCCACAAAGGCCTACTCAACGCCACTAAGGCCTCACCCTATTCTCCGATGAACTTCGCCACAAAGGCCTAGTTCACCTTCCACTATAGAACCCCTTTGAGGCGGGGATCAAATCCTTTACAAACAACTTGGGGCACACACCCACAACTTAATTGGGGGCTCCCAACTCTTCTTGAATCACCAACAAGTATCAAGATGCCTAGGTTCTCCACAAGAGGAAACCCTAGGCTAGATCCCTCGAGCTAGAGAGGGGGAAATGAAGAACGGCTCGGTGAAGATGTAGATCGGGGCCTTCTCCTCCAATCCTCCAAAGATCTTCAAGATTGGATGGAGGGATTGGGAGTAATGAGAGATTTGGTGAGTTCTTAAATGCTCATAAATGCTAAGGGGAAGAACTAGATATTGGGGAGGAGGAGGAGGGGTATTTATAGCCCCTCCTCACAACTAGTCGTTGCACAGGAAAAAGGGGACCGGAATATCCGGTTCAAGTATGAACCGGAATATCCGGTCAGCTTGCTCCACGTGGTCCAGCAGATCTGAACCGGATTATCCGGCTCCTCCGGAATAATCCGGTTCAAATAATCCGGTCCACTCCTGTAGCTCCAAGCTTCCAGTCCTTAACAGTTTTGCGCAGCAGCCGGAATATCCGGTCCAGGATGAATAATCCGGACCAAATAACCCGGTTCACTTCTGAGAGCGAAACTTCCAGTCCTTAGCAGTTTTGCGCATCACCCGGAATATCCGGTCCAGGATGAATAATCCGGACCAAATAATCCGGTTGACTTCTGAGAGCAAAACTTCCAGTCCTTAGCAGTTTTGCGCATCACCCGGAATATCCGGTCCAGAATGAATAATCCGGACCAAATAATCCGGTTGACTTCTGAGAGCAAAACTTCCAGTCCTTAGCAGTTTTCGCGCAACTTCATGAGCAACCGGAATATCCGGTCCAGGATGAATAATCCGGTCCGAATAATCCGGTTGGGTTCTGTCCCAAAATTCTCAGGCCAATCTTCACCGACTTTTCGGTGATCGATGCCGATGTAAAGTATAACACCTGCACGCTAAACACCTCGATAAATAATGTACTTAGTATTGTTAACTAACACACAAAACACTGGGAAAACGAAATGCACTTTCAGTTATGTTTTCACACTTGGTGGTGGCGCTGTTTCATGGAAGTCTTGCAAGCAGACCATCTTAACGAGGTCAACTATGAAAGCAGAACTCGCAACACTAGACACAGCCACTGCTGAAGCAGTGTGGTTTCGTGAGATCTTGATGGACTTGCATGTGGTTGAAATACCAATACCCGCAATCCTAATGAACTGTGATAATCAAACTGTGATCATCAAAGTAAATAGTTCTAAGGATAATACAAAGTCATCAAGACATGTGAAGAGGAGATTTAAATCTGTCAGGAAATTGAAAAACTCCGGAGTTATTGCGTTGGATTATATCCAAACATCTATGAACTTGGAAGATCCTTTCACAAAGGGTTTATCACGGAATGTGATAGATAATGCATCGAGTGAGATGGGTTTGAGACCCACGATATGAGTTGTCCACAGTGGTAACCCACTCTATGTGATCGGAGATCTCGTGAATTAGAAGTGGGAGACAAGCTGTTAGTCGGTTGAGAGGAGAGTATTCTTATATTTTATCACACTCCATGAAGATGCAATACTCTCCTAATCTAGGTTGACATTTGTCTTAATGTGTTCCAAGTGGCTTATTTATATAAGCAGAGATGTGTCCTGCAGAACATCTCCTCAGTAACTCACCTATATGAGTCTGACTGTTAAACGTCGCAATCTATGAGAATCGGGTGCTCTGTAATAAACTCATGAAAGGTTTTTGGAGTATGACGCATACGCTCCACCCGCGGGGAAGCCTTGCGGCAGCCTAGTATGGGTTCAGACGTTGTGTGAAACTGGTATAACAGAAAACTTGTAGTTCAAGGCGTACTCCACTATTCAAGTTGTGAACTAGTGTAGCATGATGTTCTAGGTGGAAGTTCAACTTAACAGTCTCAACTAAACACCGGTATATAAACATTGTTTTGGAACTGAGATTATGAGATGTGCTAATGACACTTTGTGGGGGATTGTTGGAATTTTATGTGGGCCTCACATGTCCAGCCCAACTAAGCCCAATAAAAATCCTGAAATTGTCATGCCTCATTCATGAATAATACAAGTGAAAAGTAGGACTAGAGTTTAATCCCACATTGCTAGTTTGGAGAGGATGGAACCACCTTATAAGGTGAGCAATTCTAACTCATGTATGAGTTGGCAAGGCAAGAGGAGAGGTGTGCCACACGCGCGCTCCTCCTCCGCCGCCCGTCTCGCCTCGTCACGACGCGCCGCGGGTTGCGGGAATGAGCCGGGAGCATTTATTTTGTCGCTTGAAAAAACTAAATGAGTCATTAACTTGGTAATTAGAAGGACGCGTTAATTCCTAAACCGTTTCCGTTTTCTTCTGGATCGTGGAACCGAACCGACTCAGACGTAGAGTTACGCCCACGTCTCTCCCAGCTTGTATATAAATCCGCGTGTACGGTAAACCCTAGCCACCACTTCGTCTTATGGTTTCGCACCATTCCAAATCACTGTGCCGCCAATCAAGCCTTCTCCATCCCTTCTTCTGGCGCGCACCGCGAGGAGGGACAGCAGGCCTCCGGAACCCCGCCTCTTGTGATCTTGTACGGGAGAGGGGCGATCAGGTTTTTGGGGAATGCACTCGCGCGACTGCTGACGGCGACTACTTCCCCAACGACGATTTCTTCCCCGACCTCGGCAAGCTCTTCATCGACGACATAGGCGACAACATGGACAACAACACAGGCGGTGCCGCTACCGCTGCATCGTACGTATCTCTATTCCATTTGTATGAAATATTACTGGAATTCATATGTCTAGTTCTTGCCGTAGATCGGATCTGTCCTTCCATTGTGCTAGATATTTGCATGCTTAGTATAATTGCTACTGTCATGATTTACATAATATTATTTCGGATTAAATCATATGTTAAATTGCTTATATTTTCAAGAGACTATACATTCTATTTAGCTACTATGCGAGTTCCCGCAATTCAAAGAGTTTTTACGGTTCTTGACGGCTGATAGGCATTTCCCCTTTCGTGGTTTGCTAGTATGCGGGTCAAAACAGCCTCGGCGTCATGCACGTGCCACTCGCCAAAAAGATCACGAGTTCGCGTCGGATTCCGGAGGTTCCTACTTCGTGGGATCATCCAGTGCCGACGGCTGCTCACATCCTTATCCGCGCCCGTGGCCGTACCACACCGTCAGTCTCACCGTCGACGTCGGTGGCGTGCAAACCACCACAGGCGCCTACGCGCTGATTGGCCTGTCCTATTGCCCAAACTGCACGGCGCTACAGGTGTATGACTCGCAGCACAGGCTAGTTCACGCCAATACCAAACGGTCTGTGCTCTCAATTGCCGCCACGGTAGAAAGCAATCGACACGGGACTCGTAGCTAGCTAGAGTCCATGAGCTCACGCATGTACGGCCACACTGGTTGCTTGTCTTTTTCTTTGCCAATGCTGAATAATTCACCCTCCGCTTGGGTATAATCCTATCGACATAAAGTTCACGATAACGATGGCGCGCGTGGGCGCTCGTGTTCGCAACTACTTCGAGGAGATTTTCTTACCAAGTTAAATTTTGTCTCATACTAGCACTGTACTACTAACAGCTTAATGTGTAGTTTGTGAATGATCCGGCTAGCTAGAGGTAAACATTGAAGGTTTCGGTGCCATCAACTGATTGTTGTGGCCATTTCTCAGTCAGTGTTTGAAACCACCAAGGCCGGCCGGCTGGCTTCTGAAATGCAACCTCGCTGCAGACATTTTTTGCCAGATTATGCGAATCGTTTCGATGGGTAGATTCAGACTGACCAAGGCGAGGCCAGCGAATGAAACTTCTGTCGAAACTAAAACGTGGAGTAGCTTGCAGTTTTGGTAGGCCCGTGTCAAGCCAATTAGCCAAGCAGCGTGACGCGATCCTTTTGCTTTCGCTTTTCGATCTTAGACATTGACGTGTTTCTTTCTTTCCCTTACTTCCTACTGGTTGACACTTGGTACTACACGTTAAGTTCGTTACATGTGGACGGGTGTGAAGCTAGTGCACTAGAACAAGTGTTCCCGTCCTAATCATCACGCTGTTCATCAGAAAGTTGCGTGTTTGGTATACTGCACTATGAGCTGTACGAGTAGCTGACCGGTTGACACCTGGTGCTTCCGTTGCCAGTTTAGTGCTGGTTAACAGTTGTGTGTTTTTGTACGTTCCCTGAAGAAGAAATGAGAGGTGCCGCATATTGATTACACGGAGAGCAACCTGTCGGTCAATTATACTACTCCCTCCGATCCATATTAATAGGTGCTGAAGTGGATGTATCTAGCAATAAAACATGTCTAAATACATCCACTTCAGCACCTATTAATATGGATCGGAGAGAGTAGTGTTTAGCACTCGAGTAGTTTCTATTTTATTTTTTTTGATAAATGGCATCTTGTCTACGCTATTTATACAACCTATTTATACAAGAGCAAACTTCGTAGATATATTAAATCTCAACCATCAAACATAATCGATCAAACAGATAAGAGCGCTCCAGTATTGAGCTACTCGTCACATATTTTTATACTAAATATTGAGTCTTCTTCTTTCCACCGGTACTTTGAAAGCAAATGCACACCTCAGTTAAGTTTGAGCTAGGTTGGTTGTTGCGTGATGGATTCGATATACTAAACCAGTGATAGGAGATAGCCCTATTCGAAGATGGAATAATGAAATGCGCAATTTTCGTAAATATCTTCGGGGTTGGACTAGACACACTGCTTTGGGATTCTTAAAAAAAGAAAAAGCGTGTCTTTGTGCCCTTATTAATGAGTTTGACCAGATAGCAGAGATACGGCTCCTGACGCTCCCAAGAGATTGAGCTTAAACGCTAATCTAATGCGCACGTAGCCCATATGCCCGGGAGAAAGAGCTCAAAGGGTACCAAAGATCGAAGGCGCAATTCATTCTTGAATGAGTCTCGAATACGAGATATTTTCATAATGTTGCCAATAGGAGACATGAAAAAACGTATTCATTCTCTCAATAAGGAAGATAGCCTGATCGAAGGTCAGGATCAGATCAAGAGCTATATTACAACGTATTACAAAGGTCTGTTCGAGGCTCCGGAAGAATGTAATCTTACCATGGAGGAGTCACAAACGGACGATACGCCTCAAGTCTCCACCGAGGATAACACCTTTCTCACTGCTCCCTTCACTGAAGAGGAGATTAGAAAGGCGGTCTTCACAATAGGGCACAATGAGGCACCGAGTCCAGACGGTTGCCCTGCGGAGTTCTATCAACATTTCTAGGAGGTTATTAAAACTGACCTCTTAGAGTTGTTTGAGTGTTTACATATGAAAATATCATTTTGAGGGAGGTGTATGTCTATATCAAATAATGATAATAAATATTTTATTATCCTCCATGTCAAATGGCTTCTAAGAGCGGTTCCCATTGAGGAACGATCTCATCCCTCTTATCCTTTGTTTACACAAGCTATATTTAGACTGATTTCTCAAGAACAAAGTGTGATAATATTAATTGTTATTGTTTGTAATTTATCGTTTGTGGGCTGGGCACCTGTTTGCCATCTCTTTTGAAGTATTAGGGACAAACACATTATTCATGCAAGTCAGGAGGTGAAGTCATCCAGCACAAAGAAATAATAAATCATTTAATAATTCCTCATGAGCTAAAACAGGAACACCAAACAAGGTTTAATAATTTAAATGTTTTAAAGGTAGCACACTGGCAATTTACTTGGAATGGCTATAAAATACCATGCATGGGTAGGTATAGTGTACACATTGGAATAACTTTGGTTTAAGCGAGTTGTATGCACGAGTATAGCTCATACACAGTACATGTGAAGACTAGTAAGAGACTGAGAGCGACCAATTAAGAGAGCAATAACGGCCATAATCATGCACAGCGACAAAACATCATTGATCAAAGCATAAAGAGATATTACGAGTCTAAAAATAAATAATTATCAAGGCTAAAGATAATTTTGTTTATAGTCATACATTGTGTGAGCATGTGCCAAGTCGGTCCAAATAAATCCGTAAAGGAGAATACCGCAATAACATGCTTCATTATGATCAAGAACAACACATGATTTAATTTCAATAACACATTAAACACTCCCAGTTATTTGAGACTAGTCATGGCACATAATAAATTAATAAGCCAACAATTAAAATAACTTCTTACATGACATGTCAAATCCTAGCCACAGTCTAAACAAACTTCCTTTGCACCAGTATAGGCGTGAAATATTTTTCTACCAGCCAACACCAATCAAATGATTGGAAACAACTCTCTAAGAAAGTATTCAATAAAGAACCGAGAGCTATTCATATATTAATATAGAAAACTAACAAGATTTGAACGAAATATGAAACGAAAACAAGAGCTAAAAGCAACAATAGAAATATTAATACTCGTAAGAAAATAAGAGTGAAAAGTAGACTATTCTAATGAAAAAGTGGGAGGCGGCAACGTCGATGAAGATGGATCTAGGGGCACTTCCCCGTCCCGGTAGAGTGCCAGAACATAGATTTATGTCCCACAAATTAGGGTTTTGGATGACGGCGAAGCTCGAAAGCATTTATGGAAAAATCCTTGAGGTCTTCCGTTTTAGGTCAAGAGTGAATTTATAGGTGAAGAGGCGACGTGAGGCGGTGCTTGAGGCAACAAGGTGACCCCAGGCGCGGGTGGAAGGTAGGCCACGCCTGCAGGTCATCACGTGGCCCTGGAGCCCATCTCCATGTGCCCTTATGGCTCCCAGAGTCTTCTGATGAATAAAAAATCGTCAAAAATTTCCCGCCCATTCCGAGAACTTCCATTTTTGTCCCTTTTTCTGCAATATAGGGACAAATCAATAGAAACTTGCACTAGGCACTGGATTAATAGGTTAGCCCAATAAATGATAGAAAACATAGAAAAAGATAGGCAAAACATGTACAAAACAAGCATGTAGCATAAAAATTACAGAAACGTTTAGGACGTATGACTGAGCTAATAAATTGGTTTGTTGTTTATTATGCAAATGGAAGACTTTTGGATGTATGCTCAAGAGACAATAAAATATATGTGTTTCATGATTAATGTATTATGTTTTTATGGTATAACTGCTATGGACACTGAATGTGAGATTCACAGGAAAACCCATACGCACATACAGAAACATAAACATACCATTATGGTCATTTGTCATTTCTCATATACAAACTCGTTAATATTTGATGATCACGTTTCTTGGTCATGGACATTTGTTATCGAAATATTAATGGGAGCGCATTATTTTTTCAGCATTGTGGCTGGGTAGACCAAAGTGGTTGAGATACTACAAGATATTATTTTAGCATTTCTATAAATAATATCATCATAATTTGGTTAACTTGTTTGCTTCCTTTGACCATAGGAATATACAGTGGTACATTCTGGAAAGTTTTCTTTGGTGTATCACAGCATAAAATGGGTGATCAAAACGGCTATTTTCGGGTAATCTCGAAGGTATGTATTTCGCCGTGATAGTTCAAGACTAGGAATTACTCCTATAGACAATAGAAAGATACATCGATGATCCATTCGGTGTGATGGTATTCATTAATATGTCTGCGCAGACAAAGGCATGATGTAAGTCATGTGGATACTATAACATGGTAATGAGTAAAAGAATCATGACGGATCTCGAGGATAATAGACATGTTGATTAAAGAGCTTAATCATGTTCATGTCATTCATCTCACCTTGAGGTATTGATTAGTATCGTGAATTAATGAGAACATACTTGATAATCAACAGGTTCAACATAGTTCCTTCATATAATTCGTAGGAGTCAATATGGACGTACATGGTCCTTATGTTGATTATTGAATGGGGAGAGATTTTTTTCCGATCATGTCTACTTGTTATCGAACCTGTAGGGGTCACACACTTAAGGCGTCAATGAAAGTTGTTCATATTGGATGGTTCGGAGAAGAGAGCGTGTATCACCCAGATAGTTCTGGAGTATAGAACTATACTCAAAGAGATTTCATGAGCGGGCATGAGATGTCCCGAGATGTTAGAAAGTGTTTCTTACATTAGTGGATAGATTCGATGATTTTGTCCAAAGGGTATATAGATTTCTAGAAGAATTTCGGAGAAAATCCAAGAACGAGGAGCTCCAGAGGGGGCAGAAATTCCCCGGGGTTGCACCCCAATTTTGGGGGCTGACTTTTGTGCGCCCACGGGTCACACACAAGGTAGAATACCTCCCCCCAGGAACTTCCTTATTTTTATTTTGGAAATAAAATAATTTTCCAAAATAAAGAAAAAGAGAAAAGGAAAGCTTTTGGCGGGAAGGGAAAGAACTCCCCGATTGGGGAGTCTAATCCAAATTGAGGAAGAGGACTTGGTGTGGAAGTCCCACCAATAGAATTTTGGCAGGGTAACATGTGAGACTCACTCTATTGGATCTAGAAGGTTGGATACAGGGAGATGACAACAGTCCCACCACTAGAATTAGTTGTGATATTCTTCATTAGGCATCACCGACATCATCATCAAGACATGTTCCGCATCTCTGTGTTGGTAACGATCAGATCTATCTTCCCCCGTTCCTTCATAGTAGATCTTGTGTGTTGTGTAAGACAGAAAATTTTAAATTCCTACACGCGACCCAATATGAAGCACTTATACAAACAGATTATGGCCAGTTGTGAAAGTTTGAGACTATTGTATGTATGCCCAAAAGGCAACAATATTTATACATTTATTTCATAATTATGATTCATGTTACTATTCTATATCTGAAGTGGCTCCTAAATGTGATATTAAGAGGAAAACTCACAATCATGTGTAATAACATGGATAAGTATTTTATACTCTAGTATTTCATTTCAGACGAATTTTTTGTTTGCTTGATGGCCTTGTTTCCCTTTTCATGAACATAGTTTATGTCAGCATCAATAAATAGCATATTTTTGGTAGGGAACAATATGGCTAGGTAGACGAAGTAGTCGATATGTTAAAACGATCCAATGCGATGTATTTTGTTCTTAGTGACATATCACAGCAAGGTTAGAGTACGACATATCCTTAGACTAGGAGGTTATTTACGTCGTGCATTCTTGAGGTTTTACTTTGGTACTATCAAGTCTCCACAGTAAACTAGGAGAACAAAAAGGTAATCACTGCATAATTCTAAAAGGTATGTATTGACGTCGATGTTTTGAGATGGGAATTACTCCTGTATAAAAGGAGAGACATAACCTAGGCCCACTCGGTAAGAATGATATCCATATGTTCAGCACATAATGCATGATAATGATACATCATATGAGATATAATAATACGGGAACGAATAAAAGGAAGCTTACCAGTTAACAAGATAGACACATTTTATAGTGAAGCAAGGATTGTTTCATGGTAATACCAGAATACTTAATCTCGGGTAAGTTCGATAATACGAGTAATGATAATATTGTACAATAGACAATAGGTTCAATAGAGTGTCTTTCGTATAATGAGTGGGACTCAATATGGGTGTACATGGCTCCGCTATTGACCATTGAAACGGAAAGAGTTTTCAATGTCATGTCCACTCATTATCGAACCTATAGGAGTCACACACTTAAGTTTAATTTGGTTGTATGTGTATATTGTATGTCCAAAACAACAAGGAGTACCATAGGGATGGTGTTTCCACGTGATAGATATATTATATATATCAAAAAGAAATTATAAATAGGGCATCACTGAAGGGAATATGCCCGAGAGGCAATAATAAAATGGTTATTATCTTATTCCTTGTTTATGATGAATGTTTATTTCTCATGCTAGAATTGTATTAACCGGAAACGTTGATACATGTGTGCTTAATAAACAAACAATGGTTCCTAGTAAAGCCTCTCTTTTAACTAGCTCGTTGATTAATAGATGATCAAGGTTTCCTGATCATGAACATTGGATGTTATTAATAACGGGGTCATGTCATTAGAAGAATGATGTGATGAACATATACCCAAAGATAATATAGCAATGCGATCAAGTCTTTTAGTTTACATTGTTATATCAAACATACGAAGTAACTTATTCCTTAGACCATGAGATCATGTCAATCACTGATACCGGAAGCGTGCTTTGATGGCATCAAACGTCACACCGTAACAGGGTGACTATAAAGGTGTCGTTAAGTATTCGGAAAGTATTAGTTGAGGATCATGGATCAAGAGTGGGATTTGTCCATCCAAATGACGGAGAGATCTACTCTGGGCCCTCTCGGTGATATCACATCGAAACCGCTTGCAAGCACGTGATATGATCACAAAGGATGTTATATCACGGGAACGAGAAAAGAGTACTTGTCGGTAACGAGATTGAACAAGGTATGGTTGATACCAATGATCGAATCTCGGACAAGTAAAATATCGCGAGACAAAGGGAATAGTTCACGGCGTTGTTGGTTCACACGATCACGAGAGTCATCGTTGAATATATAGGAGTCATCACGGATCTCCAGATCCCGCTGTTGATTATTGATCGGAGAGGAGTCTCGATCATGTCTATCTTATTCGCGAACCGTAGGGTGACACACTTAAGGTTCGATGACGCATTTGAGAGGATACGGAATATCGGAGAAAAGTTTGGACAGCACCGAAATTGTTTCGGGGAATATTGAAATAGTCACCGAAATTGTTTCGAGTAATTTTGAAATAGTTCAAGGGGATTCTTATCAAATGGTTGTTAATAGATTTAACAACTAACTCAAGGGGTTATATGTTAATGTTTGTTAATGGAATTAACAAATATTAAAATAAAGAAATAAAATTGTTTTATTTATTTATTAAAGAAAACCCTTGGGATTTTGAGTGGGAATTCATGGAAGAATGAGTGGGTTGAGTGGAGACTCCACTCACATGATGAGGGAGAGGTGGAGGCAGCCAAAAATTCGTGGCTGCCATCCCCTCCTATAAAAGGAGGGGTGAGAGCTCCCTCTCCCACTACACACACTTGTGTCATCTCTTCCTCCCTCCTGCCGCTGCTCCACCACTTGTTCGTGCGCTTGGCGAAGCCCTGAGCAATGTTTTTCTCCACCACACCACGCCGTCGTGCTGCTGGAGTTCCGAGGGATCCTCTACTTCCGCGCCCCGCTGGAACGAGGGAACGGAGGTCGTCATCAACCGTACGTGTGACCGATCACGGATGCACCGCCGGATTGCGGTGCCATCTTCTCGCTATCGGGATCGGTGTGAGTACGACTACGCCAACAACGAGATTTGATCTCGTACCACTTTGAGTCTTCGAGAGTATGTGTTCTCCTTAACCCTCTTGTTGCCCGTTGCACTTCGTCTCCTAGATTAGATCTTGGCCTTTCGGGTATCTCTCGCGTAGGAAAATTTTTGTTTTCTATGCTACGTTCCCCTTCAGTGGTATCAGAGCCGGATCTATGCGTAGATGTTTTGTACGGGTAGAACACATAGGTGTATGTGGGCGTTGATGATCATGTTATTACCTCCTTGATTATTTTATGATCTTAGTGGCATAGTGGGATGAAGCGGCCCGGACTAACCTTACATGTCCACGTACATGAGACTTGTTCCACAACTGACATGCAACTTGTATTGCATAAGTGGCTTGCGGGTGTCTGTTTCTCCTACTATAGTTAAGATCTAATCTATGAAGGGTTGTTAAAAATGTGTTTATCAACGTTGTGGTTGATGTTCGTAGGTATGAACGGTTCTATCCTCGAAAGCCCTAAGCCATGTAAAATATGCAAAAATAAATTAGAAGCGTCTAACTAGTTTTTGCTGGGCATGTGATGTGATATGGTCAATATTACAAATTTGATTATGAGATGATCTATTTTGTAAATTATTGATATACCGTAAGGTATCCATATGGTTGTCTTATTATTGATGGACAAACAAGTTTGGGGTACCGTGGTACTTGGTACCACGCCGGTGGAATGATTGAGATCATACCATAATGCACATGATGGAGATCAAGTGCAAGAAGGACCATATCATATCACGTTATCCTTTCATGTGATGTCTGTGATGTTGATCCTTTTTATGCATCTTGTTTTGCTTAGATAACGTTGGTAGCATTATAAGATGATCCCTCTCACTTAATATCAAGATAATAATGTGTTCTTCCTTAAGTATGCACCGTTAAGAAAGTTCGTCGTTTCGAGACACCACGTGATGATCGGGTGTGATAGACTCAACGTTCGCATACAACGGGTGTTTTCAAGCCTAGCATGTACAGACATGGCCTTGAAACACACGCAATACTACGGTTCTACTTGGCGAGCCTAGCATGTACAGACATGGCCTCGGAACACGTAACCGAAAGGTAAAGCATGAGTCATATGGATGATATGATGAACATGTCGATGTTCGCCTTTGAAGCTACATCATCTCACGTGATGATCGGTTTTGTTGTAGTGAATTTGGTTCGTGTAATCACTAAAGACGACTAAGAGGGATGTTGTTTTTGAGTGGGAGTTCATGGCTTAATTTGAATTAACTTGAACTTATTTATCATGAACAACAAATCAAAGTGAATTTGCACAACTTGTAGTAGTCATTGGCATCCTCATAACTACCTTACACTTAGATTGTTAATTGAGATATAACTGTTATGATCTGGTAAATACCATTTAAGATTGGTACCGTATTAGTGAAATTTAAAATTGAGTCCTATTGTAGATTTTTGGTATTTCCTACCTAGATCCATGTGGTTAATGATTGATTGATCTAGAGAGCAAATAATTCCTACTTAGAATCCAGAGTCATGGTTGCTTCCGTATTACTTTATCTTCAAAAGAATGTTTTGTTGATCAAGGTGATTTAGGGACTGAAAAGAGTTGTTTTCAGAAACAATCAAGTGAAAGATATATTGATATCTAGAAACTTATTTGTGGCAACATGACTGAGTATAATTTAGCGTGACAATGTTTGCTTATATTATCTGAATATATGCAATGATTGAAGACGCTAGGCGTTTGAATATTCCAAGAAATTGGATGCTAAAAATTATCCTCTAAATTCCTTCATTCGAGCTATAATAGCTTAATCATAAAATTGTTATGATGGGATGGATTAGAAGTATGGGTAAAGTAGTTTACCTTACTTGGAAATTGCTAAGAGTGGAATCTAGAAGAATGCTATTAATATGGTGATATTAGTAGAACAATCAAACTCAAAGTATGACTCAATGGGTGATAGTATATGACTAACACGCCAAAGAAAATGAGCTAGTAAGACTAGCATTGTTTGATGTTGAATGATTCTTCTATAAAGGAAAGGGAATATTGAAAATAGAATTACAAATAGATATATGGCAGAAAAGAAGATAACTGGAAAAGTCCAGCTCAGGAGTATATACTTGATATACAAGATATAGATGTATTACTAGTTAACAAAGTATTTTTGGTATTTTGATACCACATTGGTTGGTATGAGTTGTCATACAAAGAAACGCAATGAAAGAAATACAAGGGCCTAAAAGGAACTAGTAATAGATGTGGAATCGATTATGACAAGAACATAAATAAAGTGTTATTGTGTTCATTGTCGTATCGAACCAACCAGTCAAGATTTATTTGAAGAACTTAATAATTTGTTATTTTGTTCTAGTCTTTTGTGAGAACAAATGAGATTGTTCAAACTATGATCATATTCCATAATTGATGGATATGTTAATATAAATCATGTTGGTAAAGTAAACATCTATAAGACTAAATGCTAAACGTTGCAAGACGTTGAAGAGTTTCACTTAAATTGTGACACCACCATTTTAGTTCATATCGGAAAGGAAAACATGAAGGAACTCCATATTGATGGACTTCCGGAGTCATTTTATTGACGCTTGTGAGACCTCTTCCAAAAGATGACTAGAATTCCGTTCTTAGGCCAAAGTAGAATGGACGACTAATTTAGTGGAGATTATACATATTGATGTATATAGTCCATTATGTGTAGTCATGTATGGTGGATTAATTTTTCCTTCATAAAATTCTGTCGATGATTTAAGTAGATATGTGAGTACATCTATTTAAAGGGAACAGAGTTTGACATTTTGAATTGGTTCAAAAGGTTGTTAATATGAAGTTAAAATCAATGTAACAAGATAATCAAGTATTTATGATTGGATCATAAAGGATAAAGTTTGAGTTACAAGTTTAGCAAAACATCTGAGAAGTTGCAAAATTGTTCTACAACTTATACTTCTCGAATACCCCACATTAGATTGGAGTATTCAAAAGACAAAATCAAACCCTGTTTGACATGGTAAGATTAATAAAATTGCCATTATAATTTTGTAGTTTATACATTAAGGACACCCGCTTTTACACTGAAAAGAGCACCATCATGATCCGTTGAAATTGACAACATATAAGATATGGTTTGGGTAATGACCTGAATTGTCATTTTTCTTAAGTTTTGGTATGCATAGCATGTGTAAAATGTTTACAACCAAAATAGGATAAATATATGTTTATAAGGTTATCCCAAATAAAACATTGGGTATTTATCCTATCACCGAACCAAAAGACAAATGTTGTTTGTCAGAAAGGGTTGATTTCTCGAGAAAGTAGTTCTTGCGAAACAAGTGAGTGGGAGCACGGTACAAACTCAACAAGATTACAGAATCTCCGTTATCATGTCAAGAGTAGCGCAGCACTGGAAGTTGTTCCGGGGTTTACTATTTTGACTAAGTAGAAGACACTACAAATGTTGTAGATACTTCAAATGAGTTTGCGAACTGTACCAGAAAAGTCCAAAAACTTTGTACTTTGAAAAACTTGTGGTTTAAGTATAAAGTGTTGTTTTGACAACAAAGGACCTGGACCTTATAAAGGAAGCAAATGATGGGCACTGACTTCGTAAAATTGACTATGAGTCATTATATCCGCCATAGTATTCTTGTATGAATATCAAGTATGTGACTTGGTAGTCCTTTCAATAGGCATGATGCCTAACGATAGCAAAAGGGTCTATATAGCGACAAAGACATGGATACTTATCGAAAAGTTGTTTTCGACGAAGTTCAAAGAGTTCACTACTACAAGATTTTGATCTTCCGTAGTGATGCTTAGTCTTTGCAGATAGTTCTAGCAAAGTTACATATTATGATATGGATGTTGAATAACAAAACCAATTCTCCTCTCGAGGAAGTTTGTTCAAGGATGTGTACTTGACACAGTCTGAGAGTTTTGTAAAATTCAAAAGGTTGCTAGAAAGGCATGCGCACTTCAATGGTTGAAGTGAGCATAACGAAGTTGAAATCTTTACCTTAATGAAGTTATCAAAAGAGTTTGATTCCATCATGAATGATAAAGATGCTTGTAGAGTTACAAGAAATTAAGTGGGAGCGTTATGACATATTTCCAATACTTTATGTAGATGACATATGGTTGATTGGAAAATATGTATTTTAAATTAACACGGTTAAGATTTCATATTGATGAAAGGCTTAGAAGATATTGGGCATCGATATCTATAAAAGATGGATTGAAGCGCCTGATATGATTGAAGCCAAATTACATAGATGAAATATTGAAGTAAGTCAATATAAAATTGATAAGAAGGAGTTCTTGTCACATGGAAAATAATTGAGCAAGATTCATGTGTTTTGACACATGATGAGCATCATTGAAATTGAGATTTCTAAGTCATGTTTCCATGCTATGTACACAACCAGATGAGTCCTATGCTATAAAATGTTATAGTAGGATAATTCATATGATGATTAGACAACAGTGGGAGAGATCCTTGTGTCATTTTAGAAATGCTAAGGATATGTTTTCCTATATAGTAATGACAAAATAATAGTTGTAATATGTTACACTAATAGTGTTGTCATTTATTCAAGTAATTTTATCTCAATTAAAATATGTGATGAAGGGTAGCACAATAGGATGGAAGAAAGTTACATGCTGGATTTGAAAGAGTTTCAAAATTAAAATATTGTGACAGATACTACAACAAAGGCTAAAGTATATCGTTGTGTTGACAACTAATTATAAGAGTATTTTGTGTCAAGGAGTTCTTTATTGAACTTGGTGAATTTCCAAGAATGCTGAAACTATGAAGCTACATTTTCACAATGTTAGTAACATCAGTTTAAGCTGAGGAATTAAGGTATCACCGGAACTTGGTGAGTTTCCAAGAATGCTAACACTATGAAGCTACATTTTCACAATGTTAGTGACATCAGTTTAAGCTGAGGAATTAAGTTTTCACGAATTGACTATATATATACAAAGCCATCTCATTAGAGAATGAGTGATGCGTGTAGACGCAAAGAACATGCAAATACAATAGGACCTGAACAGTTCAGATCTTTTTGATGATGTTTACCGCATGCGAAGCATGGTAATAACACTGGTACGCCATATGTGTTAAAGTGCTTACAGACTAGATTATTGACTCTAGTGCAAGTGGGAGACTGAAGGGAATATGCCCGAGAGGCAATAATAAAATGGTTATTATCTTATTCCTTGTTTATGATGAATGTTTATTTCTCATGCTAGAATTGTATTAACCGGAAACGTTGATACATGTGTGCTTAATAAACAAACAATGGTTCCTAGTAAAGCCTCTCTTTTAACTAGCTCGTTGATTAATAGATGATCAAGGTTTCCTGATCATGAACATTGGATGTTATTAATAACGGGGTCATGTCATTAGAAGAATGATGTGATGAACATATACCCAAAGATAATATAGCAATGCGATCAAGTCTTTTAGTTTACATTGTTATATCAAACATACGAAGTAACTTATTCCTTAGACCATGAGATCATGTCAATCACTGATACCGGAAGCGTGCTTTGATGGCATCAAACGTCACACCGTAACAGGGTGACTATAAAGGTGTCGTTAAGTATTCGGAAAGTATTAGTTGAGGATCATGGATCAAGAGTGGGATTTGTCCATCCAAATGACGGAGAGATCTACTCTGGGCCCTCTCGGTGATATCACATCGAAACCGCTTGCAAGCACGTGATATGATCACAAAGGATGTTATATCACGGGAACGAGAAAAGAGTACTTGTCGGTAACGAGATTGAACAAGGTATGGTTGATACCAATGATCGAATCTCGGACAAGTAAAATATCGCGAGACAAAGGGAATAGTTCACGGCGTTGTTGGTTCACACGATCACGAGAGTCATCGTTGAATATATAGGAGTCATCACGGATCTCCAGATCCCGCTGTTGATTATTGATCGGAGAGGAGTCTCGATCATGTCTATCTTATTCGCGAACCGTAGGGTGACACACTTAAGGTTCGATGACGCATTTGAGAGGATACGGAATATCGGAGAAAAGTTTGGACAGCACCGAAATTGTTTCGGGGAATATTGAAATAGTCACCGAAATTGTTTCGAGTAATTTTGAAATAGTTCAAGGGGATTCTTATCAAATGGTTGTTAATAGATTTAACAACTAACTCAAGGGGTTATATGTTAATGTTTGTTAATGGAATTAACAAATATTAAAATAAAGAAATAAAATTGTTTTATTTATTTATTAAAGAAAACCCTTGGGATTTTGAGTGGGAATTCATGGAAGAATGAGTGGGTTGAGTGGAGACTCCACTCACATGATGAGGGAGAGGTGGAGGCAGCCAAAAATTCGTGGCTGCCATCCCCTCCTATAAAAGGAGGGGTGAGAGCTCCCTCTCCCACTACACACACTTGTGTCATCTCTTCCTCCCTCCTGCCGCTGCTCCACCACTTGTTCGTGCGCTTGGCGAAGCCCTGAGCAATGTTTTTCTCCACCACACCACGCCGTTGTGCTGCTGGAGTTCCGAGGGATCCTCTACTTCCGCGCCCCGCTGGAACGAGGGAACGGAGGTCGTCATCAACCGTACGTGTGACCGATCACGGATGCACCGCCGGATTGCGGTGCCATCTTCTCGCTATCGGGATCGGTGTGAGTACGACTACGCCAACAACGAGATTTGATCTCGTACCACTTTGAGTCTTCGAGGGTATGTGTTCTCCTTAACCCTCTTGTTGCCCGTTGCACTTCGTCTCCTAGATTAGATCTTGGCCTTTCGGGTATCTCTCGCGTAGGAAATTTTTTGTTTTCTATGCTACGTTCCCCTTCAATCACATGTTTCGGAGTAATAGAAATAGTTTCTATTACTATCGTAATTTATTCTGCAGTTTTTCTTAGAGAGAAAATAACTTCGCATGCTTTTAGGAGCGTTTGTGGGCAGGTATGAGATCTCCTAGGATGTTAGAAAATCTTTATAACATAAGCGGATAGAGTCGCTGATTTTATCTATAGGGTATATAGGGTTGTAGAAGAGTATCAGAGAAACCTCGAAAAGGGGGGAGTGCCAGAGGGGGCAGAAATGCCCTAGGGCTGCACCCAAATATTGGGTGGTTTCCAAGTGGAGCCAAGGGCCACAAACAATGTGTAAAACCTCCCCGGCAAATTCCATGTTTGAATTTTGGTAAAATAAATAAATGCCAAAATTGAGAAAAAGCACAAGAAAAAAGTGGGAAGGCAAAGGACTCCCCTATTGGGGAGTCCAATCCTAATTAGGGTTGGAGGGAGGGTATGGCCACCTTGGCCTCCCCACAAATCGACCTAGCCACAAAGAAGGTGCCCCCTGCCCGTCGGTATATATAGTCAACAATCTCTTTATTATGGGACACACCAATTGGCCTCGTGCCTCCAATCTCTCTATAATTTAATTAGAGTCTTTTCTAATTGGAATTTTGAGGTGTCCTCTCCAATTAGATCTATCTCTAATATCTCTCATGTGTTGAGAAATCAACCTTCTTATACATCTGTAGATGCGTAGCTTTGGAAAACTAAGCTCTTAGAACCGGATCCGGCGTACGTGTGCGAGCTCTCAGAGGGGTAACACATGAGACCCTCACTCTGTTGGATCGTGAACCTGGACGAGGAGTCATCAACATTCTCACTCACATGCTTGTGCGTGAGAATCTTCCACATACTTCATTGCCATAGGCATCAACATATCTTTTGCTTTAACGGTGTTGGTAAACAATCTCATGCTAGATCAATGAATTATTATTCACCTGTATCTTCGTAGATAGATCTTGGTCATTGCATAACATGCATGACGAAAATTTTAAATTCCCGTACACGCAACCTAGTAGTAATAAAGGTGTTTTTCTTTTCTGAAACTTGGGCGATGTCATATGTTTAGGACTCGTCGATAGAGAAGTTGCCTTCTTCTGCCCCTCCCCCCTCATGTCCCTATGTCGTGCACTCATCTTGTGCGAGAGAATGGATAAGTTTCTTTCTATGACTGCCATTTGCCACATCATGGAAGTACCGTGTATTCAAATTTCCTCTGATAATAAATCGTGCCTTTGACCGTTGATACCATTTGAATTACTATTTCCTCAGAAGACGTGCAATCCCCACATTCGATTGACTTTTAGTTGACCTCTTGCTAAAGCCTCAAACTCATCAGTGATAAATGAAAGCCGAAACTTCTCTAGCTAATTTGGCAATATTGTGTGTCCAAGAGGATTTATTTTTAAAACAAGAATATGCACGAATTGTATGTGTAAGATAAATCAGATAGATATAGCTTGCTTTGATTTCCTTAAGTTGACTAGTGGCAATGCATACATAGAGAGGTAAGTGTAGTGATGCCAAAACCATTTGGCTCAAACCCGGCAATGACGTGCGCGCTCGTTTCTTGGTGAGTTCGCTTTGATTAGAGAGAGGGCGGTTCCACCAGTGCGAGAGATTGGGGAGTGAGTTATAAGATGTCTCTCACGCTTCCGCATGCATACAGCCGACTGTCGGATTCTCTATAAGCTGCGTTCTCCAGTTTAACGCTCTAGGAAAACGGACGATTCGGTCCTTCCTGATAGGCCTGGTTGAGAGTTGTTTTAATGAGCGTGCTGGCCTGTCCCGAGAGTTCATATGATCAACCAAGCGGTAGGAATTTGCAGCCGACGGGCTGACACTACGAGAAAAAAGTAATACGCCGACGGCCAAATATCGGGGTCGTCGGCGTAGACCCGGAAGAGGCTAACCCAAAATGTGTAGACCTGGAAGAGGCTAAGACTATCTTTTGTTTTTCTTTTTTGAGCTACGCCGACGAAAATGTCGTCGGCCTAGTTTTTAAGCTATGCTGACGGCAATGCCATCGGCCTAGCCTTGCTCTGTTTCTTTTGACTTACTCAGCGTTTTAAGCATAAATTTTGCATTAGAACTTGTATTTCGGCGTCCTTTAGTTTGTTTCGTAAAGGATAAATAGATCTACATCATCATGCATATTGTTCAAGCTAAATTCCTCTTCGAAAAAAACCATGAGCAAGAATGGAACTAACAATAAAGGGTTAACGGTTTTGTCGGAAAGGGGCTCCAGGGCGTCGGAATCCAGCCAAAGGCTAGGTGGTGCCATACCAAGTCTGTACAAGCGTGTTTTGCGTTGTATATGTCCAACATTCCACTCCGTGATGTTAGCGGTTTCACCGTCATCAGTTTCTCTCTAATGAGTTTGTGGACTTATAAGTGGAAACTCGAACTTCGGTCGAACCGGAGGGAATCTTGTGAAGAGGTTGGGTGTAACTTTGTTTTGGGTGTTCTTAGGGGCTACCGTAAGACAACCAAGCAAAGAGTTGCACTTTGATAACCTTTTTTACGCCGGTACCAGGTGTAGACATATAGGCTGGAATTTTCTTCAACACGGCTAGGGATTCGCCGGAGAGGGACTCGGGAGCGTCGGAATCCAACCAAAAACTAGTTGGTGTCATACCAAGTCTGTACAAGTGTGTTTTGGGTTTTCAATGTCATTGTGCTCCACTGTGCCAAATCTTGACCCATTCCAACATGGTTTGATCATTTGGTGTCCAAGTTTGACATGTTTTGTCGAGGAAACCTAGTTTCGACATCTGATTTGCTTGGAGGTGACTTTATACTACACACCCAACTCCACAAAACTAGGTCTATGTTTGTTTGCAATACCATTGTGCTCCAATTTTTCATATTTTGGCCCATTACAACAAGGTTTGATCATTTGGTGCCTAAGTTTGGCATGTTTTTTTCAATAAATCCTAATTTCGACACCTAATTTCGCCAGCCCTATTTAGCGCCTATTGTGAGTCCTTGTAGGACTCTCCCATGTAGAATTGTGAGATGGGCCGACCCATCAGCTGTCGAAGAAAAGGGTAAGTAAAATAAAGCGAACGCTAGCGAAGGATTCGAACCTGCGGCCTGCGGCGTCGGGTAACAGGTACACAACCAATGCTCTAACATGCATCTTAGGTACAAGATTTGTTTGAAACATTTTATTGTCTCATTTTTTATTTTGTTTCTATTTTCTGTTTTTTTATTTCCGTTTTTATTTCTTTTCTGGTTTTCCTTTTTATGTTTTATTATTTGTTTTTATTTTTTATTTTATTTTTATTCGAAAATATACGTTTTTGAAATCTGTTCTAATTTTAAAAACATGCTTAGATTTGAAAAGTGTTCACACTTAAAATCTGTTTAAAATTGAAATTTGTTCAAAATAAAAAATCGTTCAGAATTTAAAAAAGTTCATATTTGAAATTTGTTCATACTTTAAATATGTTCAAAATAAGAAATTGTGTTAAATTTAAAATTTGTTCACATTTGAAATATGTTCACCATTCTAAAAAAATCTTAATTTTAAAGTTTGTGTATATTTTCAAAATTTGTTCATTTAATTTTTTTGTTCATTTTCCTATATTGTTCTAATTATGTTTGAATTCATTTAATAGTTTCAGATTTTCGGATTAAATCTTGTAGTAAATAATTATTCATATATTTTTTACATAAAAAACAGAGTAAAGAAAAATTATACTGTACTGGGCCTCAATTCGGCAGTTGGCTTGTGCGGGCGAGCGTTTTGGTCCGCCTCGCAACAAGCGTTGTATAGGGGAACCCCCTAATTTGGTTGGGGTGGCCATATATCATACACTAAACATCTCACTTAGTAAACTCCTATACATGATGGAAAATATTATATGGATGCCATATTTGATTTCTCTTATTTTTTAATCGATTTAGACATATTATTTGTCAAATTTTGATTTACGGATTTATAGATATAAATTATTCAATAGTAAATAGAATAGGCAAAAACTTTAATTATTACTTGAATTCAAAATTATTTTAACTCAAGATTATTATTAATTAATTATTACTTAAAACAATTATTTGGATTCATAAAATAAAGGCGTGTGACATGATGGTCCAAAGGTTAATATCATTTATTGGATACTATTGTCAAAAAAATATCCTTTGTTTATAGATAGCTCACAGGGAAGAAGCTAAGAAGTAAAGCGTGCTCCGGCTGGAGCAGTGTAAGGATGGGTGACCGATCAGGAAATGTTAGTAGAAGCGAGCGATTTAAATTGAAATTAAGAATGACTAGATATAAAATTAAATTTCTAATACAATTAACTGGTTAAACAATTTAAATAAACAAATGTAGAAAAAAATTGAGATTTATTTTTTGGCCTATCCATACGCCGACGGTAATGTCGTCGGTGTAGCGCACCTACGCCGACAGGATTGTGGCTACGCCCGACAGGCCAATACGCAGGGCCATCCGCGCACTGCCAGCTTCCAAACAAGCCCATATCTATATACACCTATATGCTAGCTTTTGATACGGAGTTTTACTTTTTTTTCAAAAGAGGCGCATGCGCGAAAGGTAAAATTGAGATGCTGTATGTACGTGTAAGAGAAATCAGGCAACTAGAGCTTGCATTGATTTCCATAAGTTGAATAGTGGCAATGCATACGAAGCGAGGTAAGCGCTAGCTAGTGATGCCAAAACCATTTGACGAGCCGTTCGCAAATCGCAAGTTCATCGAACCTAGTAGTCTTCCTAACGTCTACTTCATCGCCGTTCCCCCTTTGCCCGAGAATCATCGCATCTGATGCTACCGTACCAAAATAGCAGTCCGTTAAAGTTGTATTTTCTGGCGATCGAAGTACCTCCCGATCGATGTATGCTTCTTGCTATGCGTGACGATCGATCGAATAACATGCATGCATGTGCTGCTGCTGCTGCCAACCGAAACAGAGTTCCTCCAACTCCCAGTATGGCGAACCACAGTTTGTGAGCGGAGAAGAGCGCACAACCATGTTGTTGGCGGAGTAATGCTACACTTACGGAGAGTTTTCTTACGGAATATATTTACGGACAGAGGTGGCCATCAGCGATAGGATCAGCTTCCGCATTATTAGGAGCAACTGCATGCGTCAGTTCAGAATAACAAGGCCACGATTGCATCCGTAAGTCAAGTCCGTAAGAGTTGTCCGTAGGTGTAGGATTTCCGTTGTTGGCGTGTGGCACGCGCGCAAATCCTTCCCCGGACGTCAGTGTTATCCACAGACGTGCCCACGCACGCAGACGTAAGTACAGTACATGCTCGTGGGTGTGCCACGTACGTACGCGAGCAAAACCCAGCCAATCAAGGAAACGGCCCGACCGGTTAGCTTTCTTGGCGTTGCGACAAACGCATGATCGCCGAAAAGCACGTCTCCGGAATCAAGCACATCATCAGTCTCGCCAGCACGCGCATGCGCGCGCAAAGTCACTAGAAAAAACTTGAGCCGTTGTGAAACGAAAACCCGGCTGAGTGCTCAAACCTGAGAGGCAACCCGGCTGCCGGCCACATCAACATTTGGAATTTTAACTTGCCTCATTTTGTTGCTTAGCGTCGTTAGCGCCCCAAGGTGAATCGCGGACGGAATTATGGAAGGAATTATTCCTTTCCCTTCCCGTCAAAGCCCCAAACCGCAGACTTATCTCTCACACCAAGCCGGTGCAGCTCCGCACGGAACCTCCCTCCCTAGCATACCTAGCTAGCGACGTAGCCGCCGGGCCACCACCACGTCCAGTCCCTATAAATCTCCCGCGCCGCGCCGAGCTGCGGAGAGGGAAGATTTGGGCATTCACAATCACGAGCTCTCATTGTTTATCTCGTTCACAGCTCCCAGTTCTCGCAGTTGGTGATCGATCGATCGGCCTGTCATGTCGATGCACAACGTGGCGTTGTCGGAGAAATGCGCGGCGTGGGCGCAGGAGAGGCGACCATTCACGCGCCCGATCGAGATCCCGGCGGCGGTCTCGGGCGCGCCGGGCGAGCGGCGAGCGAGCCCGCACAGGGGCCACGAGTTGGAGGAGGAGGACGGTGAGCACGGCGGCGAGGTGGAGCCGCCGCACGTGCTGATGGCGCGGCGGAGGGCGGCCTTCTCGGTGTGCTCGGGGCAGGGGCGGACGCTCAAGGGCCGGGACCTCACGCGCGTGCGCGACTCCGTCCTCCGCATGACCGGCTTCATCGAGGGCTAGCTACACGTGGCCGCGCGCGCGTCCACGCATCCGGTGCCCACACACCTACGCCGCGCGGCCAGCCCTGCACTGATGGATGAACTCACACGTACTGCTTCGGTTGATTCAGTTTGTGGAGTCAGATAGCTAGCCACGAGCCTAGAAATGTTGATAGCGTTTACATTTTTCTTCGAGCGGTCGGTCTCGTTTGTGAATTGTTGGAAGAGCCAGGTGCAATTAATCTTTTCTGCTGTGTAAGCGTACTGTATTGATTTGTGCAAATGAGTGCATATATATGGTCGTCTGCGAGTTTATTGGAAAAGAGAGATGAAAAATTGAAATTAATCCGTTGGTGCAAACTTACCGTGTGACTGTCAATTTTTATTTTTATTGTGAGGGTGTACGTGTGCACCCACTAAAATAAGTAGAGTATGTAGGAGTACCAAAATGCAAATGCCGTTTTTGATGCACTGCATCGTTCGGCCTACACGTCGCTGACTCACTGCTGAGTCAGTAACTGCGACCTGCGTGCACACCCCACCGGTATCTGTGGGCTCGTTCAAACCACAGTATCGGTGGGCAAAACAAGCAGGGTAAACTTCTGGAAATTCCCGTGTAAGATAAGATAACATTAAGTTAGGACAAAAAATAGATGGGTACTCAGATCAGACAGTCCTATGTACCCCGTACCCCGTACACAATCTAGTAGCACTACTTAAAACGGACTTATCCTCTCCTAATTACACCAAAGCTACTAAGCTAGCATATTGATCAAGTCAAGCAAGCAAAAGAAGATGCTGCGCGAGGAGCAGGATGAGGAATTTCAAGAAGCAGACATACTATGGCCAGCAGACGCAGCACAAGATCTGGAGCTAGCCCACATGTACTACTCTCCTGAAGACGACGACGACCACGCGTACTGGGGCGAGCAGCATCGTCCGGCCACGCCGCCAAACCGGCGGGAAGCTTCTTCCCCCATCGACATCCCTGGCAAGTCCGGTAGGGCAACCGCTGCAAAAGCGCTGGCCCTACAGGCCGGGTTCAGCAAGTTCAGCGCGAGCCTCGCCGGCGCCGGTGGCGGCAGCGTGATGGTCGGCAGCCAGGTTTTCGTGCCGCCGCATGTCATCGTCGATCGGAGAGCCAAGAGGGACACGGCGATGTTGATGCTCGTCCACATGCCGAAGCGGAGGACGAGGGCGACGGCGACGGCGATGCTCGACTAGTACTGCATGCGAGTTTTGTCGGCAATGTTATTAGTGCTGAAAGTTTTGTTGTTCGTTTCACTTGGGAAAGATGTCGAGTCCGGCCATTTTGTGTAATTGGCGTGAATGTACCTGATTTGCCTCAAGTTGTTTCAGGCGTACAACGAGTTCATGTAATCTGAATTATTTGCCGGAATGCATGTACAAGTGGCCACACGTTTTGTTTCAAAGACTACTACTCCCATGATTTATTTCAAAGACTACTTTTCCCATTTACCTTTATGGATAGTAGTATTTTATTAACCTGAATGAGAAGCTAATGCTACAAATTAGTATCAACTTCATCCACGCAAGTTGAGCACTACCGAGTAAATTTGTTCAGCTCAGCTTATGACATATCTTCTTTCCGAAGGAAAACTTTGGGCGCGTCCACAGATATCGGAGCAGCATGCTTGGACGCAAAAGGAAAGCATTCTCCAAGGATAAATTAAGTGGAGTACAAACTTATCCTTCAAGAAGGAATATCACAAGATTGTGTTGAACATTTCAAATTAAACCTCTCGCGCTAAGATTTACAGCTGTAGGAGGACAGACATATACATCAGCATACAGTGGGACACGTACGTCGCATATAACCTTATCTTCTTCTCCCACGGTTATGTGTCTCGACCTCTCCTACTCACCTACTCGTAGATGTGTACGTCAGTACAGGTGTCTACATGTAATTGACGCACTACTGGCGTCCTCCTTAGATTTTGTTGGCAGCTAGCACAAGTTGTGACCACTCCCATGAAAAACACTATTCTGTGGCTGACCTTTTCATACCCAGGATGATCTGGCCAATTAAAACGTGTGCACCCTTCTTGGGTTTCTTGCTAACAGTGGCAAGTGAGTATTCATTTGAGCTTTGTAGCCCACCTGTTCGTCCTCACAGCCTCATGTTCTTGCGCGACGATATAACAACTCAGCAATCAATTATTGACTTACCGGAAGCGTCCATTCTTCATCTTATCCAGAACGATATACCTCCGTCTCAAATTAATTGTTAAAATATAAATATATTTAGAAATATTTTAGTGCATTGATACATCAACAAAACGATTAATTCACTACAGGAAAGGGACTAGACGCCAATGGCCAGATCATACGCCCGAGGTGGAAGTGGCTAGCACAAATATTCGGCCACCGGCGTATGAGCATCTATCCCGACGGTTGTCGTCGGTGTACTGCATGCTGTCGGGTAGGAGCCGCCACATGGCCACGACATAACAGGGTCCGTTATGGAGATGCTACGTCGACGGCATCCCCGTCGGCCTATCTTTTTTTTAAATGTTTTTTTTTCAGTAACTGAACTTGCTTATAAAATATTTATTTATTTTCCTATATATTTTTAATGTAGGTATATTTTACAAATAAATTGAAACGGCTAGTAACCTTCGAAATTTGATATCACGCCACCCGCATAAAATAACGTCGCGCATCCGGAGCCTCACCCTAGAACATAAATGTAAAAAATAAACAAACATACATATATAATATATATAGCTCAATTTTTACGGACTCGGAGGCTCTAAATCCCCTCTTTTGGGAAAACACTATAACGTGCGCATGCGTCGTGTACCCCCCTAGACGGACGTCGAAAGGGGGTAGAACTGTAGAAGTTTATCTTGTTTTATGCATCATTAGGTCATAAAAACATGTCAAGACAGGTTTGGACCAAGAATTCTATAAGGTTCCCTCAGGTATACCTGCGGCGAGAGTTTCGCGGTTTTTGGTCCTCACAACATGCCTGAAAGTCTCATACCAGATGAACCGGAGAGAATCTTGTGTAGAGTTGGGTTCTAACTTTGTTTTGTGTGTTCCTAGGGCTTTCCCTAACACAACTAAGCAACTGGTTCCACTTTGCTACCCCTTTCGACGCCGTTACCTGTGTGTAGACGTATAAGTCTGGTTTTTCTCTAGCGGCGCTAGGGTTTCACCGGAGTGGGGCTCCGGAGCGTCGGGATCCCAACACAAGCTAGGGGGTGCCATACCATGTGTGTACAAGTGTGTTGTGGGTTTTGTATGGCAAAGATTGCACTCCGGGGTGTGACCCGCTTCACCGACGTCCACTTCTCTCTAGTGAGTTTACATGCACTTATAGCGTGAAAGTCCCGTATCGGACGAAACATAGGGAATCTTTTCAAGAGTTGGGTTCTAACTTTGTTTTAAGTGTTCCTAGGGCCTTCCCTAACACAACCAAGCAAGTTGTTCCACTTTGCTACCCGCTTTCGACGCTGTTACCACGTGTATTCGTATAAGCTGTTTTTCTTCAACAGGTCTAGGGTTTCACCGGAGAGGGGCTCCAGAGCGTCGGGATCCCAACACAAGCTAGGGGGTTCCATACCATGTGCGTACAAGTGTGTTCTGGGTTTTGGATGGTAAAGATTGCACTTCGGGTTGTGACCCGCTTCACCGCCGTCAGCTTCTCTCTAGGGAGTTTACATGCACTTATAGCTCGAAAACAGACTAACAAAGAAAAATTACTGATTCATTTATGTTAATAGCGTACATGTTTCATGAAGATAATGCATCATCTGACACAAAGTGTCTTGTTTGATATTCCATATCCTGCACACGTAAAAGTCAACACACATTAAAGGGCAGCCATTGAAGCAAGCAAGAAGAAATATATAAGATCACATGAGACAAAAACGGACATCATCGTCACTTGAATAGCTATTTCCTTCACTTTCCCCGCATCGAAAGGATCGTCAACAACTTCATGCATTCCATGGTTTGTGATGCGCATGCATAAAAAATAACACGTTTAGTATGCATGTAGTACGTTTAAAATTAACACTAGCTTGTTTACTAGCTTGCAACTAAGAAATCAATTATATAGTACACTGACTTGGTATGAAGAAAGTGATGAGGACATCCCTAGATCTTCACCAATACATACACATGATGATGTTGCTGTTCAAGATAATAATAATGGAGTGAGACTTGGACCAATGACAAGATCAAGAACCAAGTTATTAGAACAACATGTGAACTCACTCTTAATAGAATATGATGCTTGTGCTTATGAGAATTTTATGCTACCTAAGTCTATGCATTTATGTATGATCAGGGTTATTGATAACACAAAAATGGATGGCGAAGAACATCAAGAGGAGCCGGAAAACAACATAGAGATGCTGGAAAACAAGGGGATACTTGAAGACAATGTTTTCCAGCTAAAAACAAGGTTTACAAGCTGGAAAACAACCATGAGCTGCTGGAAAACAAGAAGAGGATGGCGCCTAATATCCAATTGGTGCGCCATAACATGGGCCCTAATTAGTTATTAGGCACAAGACCTACGAGTCCTATTAGGCTGCACCCTATTGGGTCAGTCTATATCTATTTTATTTTGGATTAGAGTCCGATCCGAAAACATCTAGGAGGTGTGCGCTACCCCTCATAAATAGCTAGGTCTTGCGTGTTGGAGAGGTTAGACTCGAATTCAAGATTGAACTTGCTTGTAAGCATTCATCTTGAATTGATACCCATTGCAAATTCTGCGTGTTATTTGTTGTTCCATTTGGAATAAGGAGGTATAGGACCACTTTGTAGTCAGTGGCTACTTTGTGCAAGAGTGTGTAGTTGAGAATATCCAAAGAGATTGATTGTTGCTGGATTGGTAACAGGTATTATCTAAGGAGAGTTTTCAGTGTAGCACTAGTTATCATACACCCACCATATTTTCGAGTTGCTTATAGAGAAGATCGGGCCACCCCATATCATCTTGGTAACAGATTTACAAGTTTACTCGATGAGCAAATTTCATGCCCTAGATTTTTTTTGTTTTCTACCTATCCAGAAAAAGCCACACAAAATAGTGAGATTCGAGTTTGCCATAGCCTTAGATCAACACCAAATTGCTGCTTTCTAGTTGCTGTTTTCTGTTGATTTTGTGTCTCCGTTTTTCTTTTTGTGTCTTTGTGTTTTTAGGTTTAGGGTTCTAGTTTCTATTTGAGTTCTTCCTTCTAGTTGAATCTCTACCAGAAAATCCCCACAAAAATATTGTTATCTGTGTGCTTGGATTCAATCTTACTCTTTGTGTCTAATCCTAACCGAGTTGTGTCCTATTGTCAATCCGAGCTGAGTTGCTATCCTACCGCGGTACAATTTCCTGGAATTTTTCTGCCGTGGTGTTTCTTGTTGACAGTGGATTCGATTCCCTGCAGATCTCAGGCATGAAAAAGGTCCAAATCGTTGCCGAGCGATCCTATATCTACCCGGACTCGGGTTTCTGCCACGAGCACATATTGCGCCAAAGCGTAGCCGCGTTACCGCGTCCTAGCTGCATTTGGAGTCTACCACAGCACAAGATCCGCGCAAAACGCTACCCCGCGCGCGCCCTAGAGCTCATCGGATCCATTTCCGATTCCTGCAGCGGCATAGATCGCCTGTGTTTTGCTGCCGCGCCTACGAGCTCACTACAAAGCCACGCGAGCGCACCTCCTGCTCGGCACCGTTTTATGCAGTTTTGTTGTCGCGTGATACGTCTCCAACATATCTATAATTTCTGATGTTCCATGTTGATATTATGCCATTTGCTACATTTTTTCTAAACACGTTATATCATTTTTTTTGGATTTCCTGGGACTAACCTATTGACAAGATGCCACAACGCCAGTTCCTGTTTTCTGCTATTTTTTGTTTCAGAAAAGTTGTTCTGGAAATATTCTCGAATTGGACGAAACAAAATCCCAAGGTCCTATTTTTTCGTCATGTACACGGAGTATGGATGAGATCCGGAGGGGGCCTCCGAGGCGGCCACATCATAGGGTGGCGCGGACCCCTCTTGGCCGACCGACGTCGCCCTTTCGCCTATATATTGATGTCCTCGGAAAAACCCTAAATACCCGAGCCTCTATCCACGAAAAGTTCCATAGCCGCTGTCGTCGTCAACCCTAGTTTGGGAGGGTTCTGAAGCTCTCCCCGGCACCCTGCCGGGAGGGGAAAACATAACCGGAGGGCTCTACATCACCATGCCTGCCTCTGGAGTGATGCGTGAGTAGTTCATCCTTGGACTACGGGTCCATAGTAGTAGCTAGATGGTTGTCTTCTCCTCCTTTTGTGCCATCATGTTTAGATCTTGTGAGCTGCCTAACATGATCAAGATCATCTTATTGTAATGCTACATGTTGTGTTTGCTGGGATCCGATGAATATTGAATGATATGTCAAGTTGATTATAAATCTATCTTTTATATGTTATTTATGATTTTGCATGCTCTCCGTTACTAGTAGATGCTCTGGCTAAGTTGATGCTTGTAACTCCAAGAGGGAGTATTTATGATCGATAGTGGGTTCATGCATCGAGTAATCTGGGTGAGTGACAATAACTTCTAAGATTGTGGATGTGCTGTTGCCACTAGGGATAAAACAATAATTCTTTGTCTAAGGATAATTCTATCGTTTACATCACGCACTTTACTTAATGCAATAGTTTGTTGCTTGCAACTTAATACCCGAAGTTTGCTCATATGACATCCTGAGGGTGGATTATTAGTCATATATGCAGTTGGATTACGGTTTATGTATCATGTTGTAATGCCCAAATGAATCTCATAGTAATCATCATGTCATGCATATGCACTACGGTGCAGCCTCTACTTCTGTCAATTGCCCAGCTGTAATTTGTTCACCCATCATGTTATTTATCTATTTTGGAGAGACACCACTAGTGAACTGTCGACCCCGATCCATTCTTTTACACTGATAATACAATCTACTGCAAAGACTATTCTCATTTCCTTCACTGCAAACAAACATCAATTTTCACATTATACGTCTAATCCTTTGTGTTCAGCAAAACCGGTGAGATTGACAATCTCACTGTTTTGTTGGGGCAAAGTATCTTGGTTGTGTTGTGTGCAGATTCCATGTTGTTGCTAATCTGGTAGTGCGCCCTGGCAACATCAATTGTCAACAACCTTCAGAAGTGATTTCTTTCTCCTACTGGTTTGATTAAACCTTGGTTTCTTTCTGAGGGAAACTAGCTGTTGTACTCTTCATACTTTTCTCTTGGGGTCTCCCAACGGTCGTGTGTCTACACGCCATCACCAGCGCCCACACCGCACACACACGCACGTGCCAGCTTCTGTCGGGCACCGTTTTTAGCTATTTTTGCTGCCGCCACGACACGGAATTGAGCAGTTTTCTGCCGTGAGTCTTTCTTGTTGTTTCTCTTAGATTTCTTTTGTTTTCTCCTTGTATTTTTAGGTTTTCACCTCTGATCTTTGTGGGCCTTTGCTACAGCCCTTCTACAGCAAAAATACCTACGAACCAACCTACAAGACTAGCATTTTTTTCTTGATCTACAGGTTGCTCTTTGTGCTCATATTTTGTGTCATATTTCTGTTTTTCATTACTAGTTGCTACTGGTTGATGCATTGTCCATTGGAAAAGTATAAAACAAATAGAAAAGAGAAAAAAGTACAAAGAAAAAGAGAAAGAGAAAACATAAAAATATCAAAGAGGCCGAATTACACTTGTTTTCACTAGTGGAGCTTGAGACATTTACTTGGTGAATTTGAGACACTAAATTGAGCAATCTTGTGCCTATTTCCACTTGAGGTTCTAGTGTCTTTGTTGCGCTTGCAACAATTTCATCCATATAGTTGCTAGCCACATTTATTTCCAAGAGTGTATGTGTTTCCTAGTGCAATTATTATATCGCATTGGAAAACAAATATGAGTTGTTATTTTGGTGTTGTTAGGTATCCCAACCAAGCCCCACTATATACCCTGTTTTAGTCTTGTGATAGTTGAGATCCCTCGTTATTCTCTTCTCACATTTGGTACATTTAGTTCCTATTACTTTGTTGGTAAGTAATTCTATTCACTTTGGAACGTTAAGACACATCTTTATTGGTTGTTTTGAGTGAGTTGAGAGAGAACACCACCTATAGACTTTTATTCACTAACCTATTAATCATGAATACTTCTAGTCATGTTTCTGCGCGGGCTAAGAAGGGGCATGATGATGAGGTGGTGAAGTGGAAGTATTTGGAGGAGATGAGGGATCAATTGACTGATGGTGCAGATGTTGCACTCGTTGGGATACCCCAAGAGTAGGGTGTGATGAGCACAGCGGTAGGAGTTCTCCCCTTAGTTAAGAACCAAGGTTATCAATCCAGTAGGAGAAAGAGGACCTTCGGAAGGTTGATGTCACTGACGGTGATGATGGCGCTTCACCGTTATCAGCAACAACGTGGAACCTGCACACAGCACATCAAAAATACTTTGTCCCAACGGTACAGTGAGGTTGTCAATCGCACCGGTCTTGCTGAAAACAAAGATTAGACGTATAGTGTGGAAAATGATGTATGCTTGCAGTCAGTAAAGAAAGCAGGAAATTGTTGTGGTTTGTTTAACAGTGTAGGAAAATGGACCGTTCATAGGTTCACTAGTGATGTCTCTCCATAAAAGATAGCATGCTGGGTGAACAAATTACAGTTGGGCAATTGACAAAAAGAGGTTGCACCGTGGTGCAAAATATGACATGAAGATTACTATGATATTTAGTGCGGGCATTACAACAATATACATAGACCTACTTCCATCTTCATCTATGACTAATAATCCACCCTCAGGTTATCATCCGAACCCCTTAGGTATTAAGTTGCAAGCAACAGATAACTACATTAAACAAAGTGTGTAATGTAAGCAATGATTATGCACGCGGGCACTCTCACCATTGGTTTCTCCCTAATGGCAATGGCACATCCCCTTCACGTTTCTGTCACTCGAGCAAGGTGGTGAGAATGCATGAACCCACTATCGAGAATAAATACTCCCTCTTGGAGTCATTAGCAACTACTTGGTCAGAGCAACCAATAGCAACGGAAAACATGCAAGATTACAAATAGCATATGCAAATAAAGACTATAATCAACTTGTCATAAGGTCAATATTCATAGGATCCTAGCAAACACAGCATATAGAATTACATAAGATCAATCTCGATCATGATAGGAAGCTCACGAGATCTAAACATGGAGGCATATGAGGAGAAGACAACCATCTAGCTACAGCTACGAACCCGTAGTCCAAGGATGAACTACTCCGGCATCACTCCGGAGGCAGGCATGGTGATGTAGAATCCTCCGGTGATGATCTCCTCTCTGGCAGGGTGCCGGAAACAGCTTCAGAACCCCCTAATCTAGGGTTGACGGTGACGGCGACTGCGGAACTTTTCGGGGATTTTTGATCAGGTGTCTAGGGTTTTCTATCCGGGGGGCGTAAATAGGCGAAAGGGCAAAGACGATGGAGCTCCAGGGGCCCCACACCTATAGGTGGCGCGGCCAGGGGGACCCGCGCCACCCTATGGTGTGGCCCCCTGTTGCCCGTCTTTGACTCCTCTTCGGTGTTCTGGATGCTTCTGGGGAAAATAGGAACTTCGGGCTTTGTGGGGTCCAATTCCGAGAATGTTTGCAGAACAACTTTTCTGAAACCAAAAACAGCATAAAACAGGGAACTGGCACTTGGCATCTTGTTAATAGGTTAGTCCCGAAAAACGTATAAAAATGCTATAAATAAGGGAGAAAACAAGTAGCAATTGGAAAAATATGATCATGGATCATCAGAAATTATAGATACGTTGGAGACGTATCAAGCATCCCCAAGCTTAGTTCCTACTCGTCCTCGAGTAGGTAAACGATAAAACAATAATTTCTGAGGTGACATGCTACTAACATAAACTTGATCAATCTAATGTAAAAGCATATGCACGCTGAGATCATAAAACTTTAAACACAGGCATGATAAATAAAACTTTAATAATAAAGCATAGCAATTACTTTGCATCACGAAGAGTAACTCAAATAAAGGATCATGAATAATAATGCAAATAAAGGTAAACGTTTGTTTCAGGTATAGAGAAAGCATGGCAAAGTGATATTTCGATAGTCCTTAAGAGTGGGGCAAAACATAAATGCCAGGACACCTTCAAAGTTCATGACAAAGACTAGAACAAATAATTTAAGAACAAATAATATCACATCATGAAGTAATTATTGATGCTTATGGGACAAATGCACATAGAACTCAGAATGGCAAAAATGCTCTCTCAATTGTGCATAAAGTTAGAAGATGGAGACTCAACATAAAAGTAAAAGAAAGGCCCTTCGCAAAGGGAAGCAGGGATCACTCATGTGCTAGAGCTTTTATTTTATTAAACAGAGGTATTAAAAGTTTGAAACTCATCCCATCCATCTTTCACAACCCATGGCTTACCGAATCCTCGGGTGCCTACCAACAATCACATACTGTGGAGGAGTGTCGATATTTTGGGAGATGTATGCTAATGTCAACGAATGGTAAACAGAAAATACAGTACGTCACAAGCAAACTGGATTCACAAGAGTGGCTCCCATGGTGAAGGACGCAACTGGTGTAGAAGTTCATCCCTCTTTCTCTTTCTTTACATAATTATGCTTTGACTGATAAATCAGGGGCAAAAATAGTGAAGAGAATTTGTTTGCATTAATTTGGGGCTGGGCACCCCGCTGCCAGCTCTTCTATCATTTGGATAAGCGGATAAAGCCACTAGTCCATGCTGTGAAATCCAATCAACAAGTGAGATAAAGATTCTTTATTTACGTCCTCATGAGCAAAAACAGGAACATAAAGCAGGAGTAATTTTGAAGGTTTTAAAGGTAACACATGAGCAATTTACTTGGAATGGCAATTAAATACCACATGTAGGAAAAAACTTTGGTTTAAAGGGAGTTTGAATGCACGAGTAGAGCTCATACTCACTACAGGTAGAGGCTAGCAAAAGACTGGGAGTGACAAATCAAGAGAGCATAAGAGCCATAATCATGCATAGCGACATAAGTATCATTAATTAAAGCATAAGCAGTATCACAAGTTCAAAAACTAAGTGGTCATGGAGGCTATTCATGACTGGTTTGTAGTCATAAACATGGTGTGAGCATGCGCCAAGTCAACCAAATAAAACATTCGAAAGAGAATACCATATGTTGATGCTTTACTATGACAAGAACAACTCATGAATCTTTCAAGACATATTAAACACTCTCAGCTATTTGAGGCTAATCATGCTACTCAATACCACAAGGCTTTAAAACTAAAATAAAATTTAGCATGGCATGAAAAAGTTCTAGCCATAGTCTATACAAGCTTCTACTAGTACTGTTATAAATTCTACTTCAAGCAGCAGTTTTATTTCTCCCAACAAGCACCATACAAGCACCATACAAAACATGCTTTAACAAAAATACTCTTTATGATACAACAAGAAAACATGGATTACCCACATATCCCGATGGGATTTGGTTAACCATTTACCTTTCGGATTCGAACCTAAAGAACCATTTTGCCTAAAGGGATAAATTAGGTTAACCATTAGGTTAATAAGGTTAGAAACGGGTAACCGTTGGTTATTAAGGTTCAAACCACTTTTAATATTATGAAATGATGGTAAATACTTGCAAAGCCCTAGTGAATTTTTCTTTCATTAGCATATCATCCTACCGATCTAAAAAAATCTAAAATTGGTATGCGCACTGCTAAACTTGAAGATGTTGCATAGAATAACTCATTTATTCTACAAGAATTGCCGATCAGAAATGCCATGTATTATCCAACTAGCTTATCAACCACTAAGAAGATTATTTACTGTACAAAATGCATATTGTTGTAACTATGCATAATTATGCATATTATCCTCCTTTGTCTATCGGTAACTGATGGTATTACCAGACACTTAAGCTCTGAAGTATGATACTATAAACCAAGATGAACTCTGAAAATCTACCAGATGCGAACTACCAGTTGAAACAAACCGACAAGAAATGGTCTCATTTGCCTAAGCTGATACAAGCTCTATCTACCGGTTATCTGATACAAGGATTGGACAAGATTGAATGAAAATGATGTATTGTAAATAAACTGGCATCATCGGCGGTGGGAACGACGGACGGAGATTGAGTCCTTCATGGCCAGGACGCAGCCACCGCTGTGGTCCAAGGCAGAACATGTCCGTCACGAAGGAGGACAGTGGAGGAGCACCCGGACGCTGGGATGAGGGAAGCCAGCACCGCCGCCTTCCGGACTGCCGGTGAATTCGTTATTGCAGAGGCCGCCGGCGAGTCATCCCAAAGGCAGGAGATGGGACCAGCACATCAGGGAGAGCGAAGGTCACGCGGTTGGGCGAGGGGGCGAGGAGGGGGAAAGGCATGCGGTGGGACGGGCGGACCAGCAGAGTGGTGGCTAGTCGTCGTGGTGGAGGAGTGCAAGCGGCGCTCGGGAGTCAACTGTCAAATTCGGATGCGCTCGTACAGGATAACCCTTGGTCCAAAGGGATCGAACCTAAAGAACCTAAATCATTTTGCGGTTAACCAGATGGACCATTGGGCTCAATTTTAGGGTAGGTTAACCGAACCTTTGGTTAAATGGGAACCAAGTCCCAGTGTTACTCACATAACACTACTAAAACTAACAACTCTAATAAGAGATGCACGTAAAACAGGAGCTAAATAAATGCAACAGCTAGACAGAGATTAAGAATACAAAGTATTCTCATGAAAAAGCGGAGCGTGTCACTCTCCAATAAAAGAATGCGTCCAACCAAGCTTATTGAAAAAGTAAAAACAAACCGAAATAAAAAAACAAAAACAAACTGAAAACAAAAAATAAAAGACGCTCCAAGTAAAGCACATAAGATGCGACCGAATAAAAATGTAGTTTCACTAGAAGTGACCTAATAATTTGTTGATGAATAAGGGGGTACCTTGGGCATCCCCAAGCTAAGACGCTTGAGTCTTCTTGGAATTTTCTGGAATGTACCATCGGGGCATCCCCAAGCTTAGGCTTTTCACTCTTCTTGATCACATCATATCATCATTTTCTCTTGAACCTTGAAAACTTCCTTCACACCAAAATTCTCACAATCTTCATTAGCAACGTTAGTGCAATTGAAATAATAAATTCACATGGTTCAGTTTCAGCACAAGTCTAACACTCAAAAACACATTATCTACTGTAAAAACTTCTTCCAAAACTCTTTTTCTCAAAAGAACACCAAAAGAAAGAGATTAAGATGCAAGTGCGATAAATGGCAGAAATCTGTCAAAACAGAACAGCAGGTAAAGATCGATTTTTTCAAAAATCTTCTGTTGCTCAAATCAAAAAGTGGTCTTCTAAGAAACGTTGCCTATATAACTCAGGATTAAGCACAAAACATCTCAGGTCATTGTGAATTTTCTGTGATTTTTAACGGAATTAACACTGGACATCAGAAATCTGTTTCCTGCGCAGAAATCCGAAATATAGACTCAACTTTCCACTAGAGGCTTTACTTGGCTCAACAAAAACTCAAAATAAAATATAGAGAGGGGTTGATAAGGAAATAGAAAACACCCAGGTGCAAAGCACACCAAAGAAAACGGGTTGAAAACAGCAAAATAAAACGGGTTGTCTCCCGGTAGCGCTTTTCTTTAACGCCTTTCAGCTAGGCCCAGAAAAGTGGAATCAAGTAGATGCTCACATAAGAAGTACGAATTGAAGCAGAAGAGAGCATAAAGAAGCAACAATAAAACAAATTTAAGTCTAACCCACTTCCTATGCATAGGAATCTTGTAAAGAAATAAATTAAAGAAGCTCAAACTAGAAATCATGGGAAGGTAGAACAAGAGCAACTTCAAAACTTTCAACAAAAAGAGAGGTGTTTTAGTAACATGAAAATTAACACAACCATATTTTCCTATCTCATAATAATTTTCAGTAGCATCATGAACAAACTCGATAACATAAGTATCACATAAAGCATGTTTGTCATGGTCTAAAAGCACACAATTCATATCAAGCTCAAAAACAGTGGGATCAAAATTTAAAGTCGGCTCCTCTTTCTTCCCACTTTTAGTAATAGCAAAACAAGATAATTGGTCACTCTTAAAAGGTATATGACACATTATAACAATCCTATTTTCAGTAGAATTATGATTTATAACATCAAGTAACATAGGACCATCATCAAGAGCATTATCATAAGATTTATCCAAGTAGCATGGATTATCATGAAGAACAGTAGCAATATCATTCTCACAAGTTTAATTCATAGTAGTCACAAGTATAACAAGTATCAATTACATCAAATAATGTATGAGTGAAAGAGTTACTATCATTGGGAGGCTGACATGGGTTCCATTCTTCCTCTTCTTGATCATCACTCTCCTCCTCTTTTTCATCCAATGAGTTTCCAGATTTAGCAATTTCTTCTTCCATAGGCTCCTGCAAGGAATCAGTTACTTCCTTAGGTTGTGAGAATTTATTAAGATATTCCATTATGTAGTAATTACAATACTTGTAATTATCAAAGCAATATTCAAGTATAGCATAAATCTCATATTTATAAGGTGCATCATCAATACTTTCAAGCAAATAGGCAATTTCGAATGCACCCTTCCAAGCAACAAATTCTTCAATTTGTTCCACATCATATAATTCATAATTTCCCTTAACATAATAATATATGGTAACATTATCATTATACTCCCATTGAAAAGGGAGGTGTTTATACCTCCTACAGCAACAAGATTTATCAAAGCAATAAGTAACATTATAAGTAGAGCACGAGTTTTTAGCATAGTCATGCAATTTATTAATTTCCTCCCATAAGTGTATCCCTTTTTGTGACAAGCGGTGTTCCTTATAATGTTTTTGTTGTTCATCCATGAACCCACCTTTCCTAAAAGATCTAGTTTCAAAGACATCAAACATTGATAGCAAGCATGATAAAGCAAAAATAACAACTAGAATAAGAACTATTTTTTTGTGTTTTTGATATAGAGAAGAAAAACAAGACAAAAATAAAAACAAGACAATAAACAAAATTAAGAGGTTGAGAGTGAGAGACTCCCCTTGCCAGAAGACTTCTTCCTCCCCGACAACGGTGCCAGAAAAAGTCCCTGATAGTGCAGATCTTGCACTCGTTAGGATACCCCAAGATGAGGGTGTGATGAGCACAACGGTAGGAGTTTTCCCCTTAGTTAAGAACCAAGGTTATCAATCCAGTAGGAGAAAGAGGACCTTCGGAAGGTTGATGCCACTGGCGGTGGTGATGGCGCTTCACCGGTGTCAGCAACAACGTGGAACCTGCACACAACACAACCAAAATACTTTGTCCCAACGGTACAGTAAGGTTGTCAATCTCACCGGTTTTGCTGAAAACAAAGATTAGACGTATAGTGTGGAAAATGATGTATGCTTATAGTAAGTAAAGAAAGCAGGAAATTGTTGTGTTTTTTTAACAATGTAGGAAAATGGACCGGGGTTCGTAGGTTCACTAGTGATGTCTCTCCATAAAAGATAGCATGATGGGTGAACAAATTACAGCTGGGCAATTGACAAATAGAGGTTGCACCGTAGTGCAAAATATGACATGAAGATTACTATGATATTTAGTGCGGGCATTACAACAAGATACATAGACCGACATCCATCTGCATCTATGACTAATAATCCACCCTCAGGTTATCATCTGAACCCCCTTAGGTATTAAGTTGCAAGCAACAGATAACTGCCTTAAACAAAGTGTGTTGTCGGGGGGTTACCCCCGAGTAGGGGTAAGGCAAGTGCTAAAGGCAAGGTCAAAGGTGCCGTTTGACCGAGTAGATGGATACCCGGTACTTGCTACCCGGTAGGTTTCTATCCGGCCGTACCAACCAATGGCCAAGAGGAGAAATCAAGCAAGTTATGTTCGTCCGAGTAGAGGAGTTGGTCCGAGTAGAGGGAGTGCTTTCCTACTCGGGCCAGAAGTCAATGGAGCCGTTCTGACAAGGGATCCCGCGTATCCTGCGTCCGTACCGGCGTGCGGTTCAACTTACAGAGCGCGTGATTATCCGTGCTACGGCGTGGCTACAGTGCGGTAGGCGCCTGTCAAGTCCTGTCACTGATAGAGGGGACAGGACAGGGCTAGGGGCCTACCCTATCTCACTGACAAGGTGGACAAGTCCCATCTCCGAACGGCGCGACGACTTCCCGCACCCGCGTCAGCGAGAAGCCGGAAGCGTGCTCTGTTCTGCAGTACGCCTGTCCCATCAGTTGTACCTTATAGTCTTTTTCTATTCGGCTGGGCACCAGTATATAAGGTGCCATGCCTCCTCCTGCGAGAGGTTCGACACTAGACGTTGCCTTATGATCCAGAACGTTGCTTCACTTCACATAGAGAGAACTAGAGAGCTAGAGTGGCTACTCGGCTGAAGGCCTGATTTGTACTGTGGCTACTCGGTAAACACACATATAGAGAGAAAGGCAGGAGTAGGGGTGTTACCTCCAAACGAGGGCCTTGAACCTGGATAAGATCTTGTTGTTTGCAGTGCTTGAGACATCCTACACGCGGCTACTCGTCGTGTGATCCCTCCCCGATCATCTCCAGCGTCCATCGGCCCCAACACTTTAGCCATCCCATGGCATCTGCCGTGATACCACCACGACAGTTGGCGCCCACCGTGGGGCTACCAGCGGTGCTGGCTGGAGTTCATGTTCGGACGGGACTCATTTCTGCTACTAGGGAGCGCGTGGTCTGTGGCCTTCTCCATAGATTCGGCTCCTTCGACTTCGTCACCGACAACGCCGGAGATTTCGGCGGTAGACCCATGCCGGCAGGCGGATCGGTGCTCTCCTTTGGCACGCATCTCGTCTACGTCGCCACCACCGTCATCCGCGAGTTCCCGGAGGAGGTGCTCGTCGCGGAAGATCCTCCTGTTGTGCTCGCTACCCGCGGAAAGCCAACTGGCTGCTCTGCGGACAGCGTTGAGGTGATGATGACAGGCCCGACTACCGATGCCGGGAAGGGCGCGGCCGCTACCGCGGGGGTCATCGAGGAACCTGCTGGCCCAAGTGCTGCCCAAAAGGTTCACAAGCCCTACGAGGCGCCCCACAACATTCCGGGTTACATACCTCCTTCCACGACAACGACGATACCGGCATCCGCCGTGCGGATGGGCATGCCGCCTCCCACCGAGCTTGACCTCATGACCATGAGGGCGCAGCTCGACCAGCAGCGTCAAGCGCTGCCCGCGGAGCACCTGGAGCTGGAGAGGGTTAGGCTTGAGCTTAACCTAAACCAAAATGAGTACAACAGGGCCCACGGCTTTACTCATGTTGTTAGGAAGCCTAGCAAGCTAGGCGCTACTCGTCGCAACTTAGGCGCTGAGATGGCAGTAGTTGGTGAGGCTCCTAGCCGGTCTGCTAGTTTAAACACTACTACGAGCCCAAGTATAGTACCCCCGCCAAAACTCTTAGGGCTGCAGAGGCTGTGGCTGCTGAGTTGCCGAATCTCGCCGGCGACGCACGCACTAGGCAGCAGGATAGGCTCAATGAGTTAGTGCTAGAGCCTGCTAGGCAGAATGAGGAGTTCCGGAAAGCCAATCCGGGTGCTGGTGCTTCTCAGATTGTGCACTCGCGTGCGGTGAGATCTCATGACCAGGCGTCATCGCCGCTTCCCGATGGGGACAGAGACCAGAGTGTGATCTCTAGTAAAAACAAACAGATGCAGGTGTACGACCCTGCTGTCGCCGCGAAACAACACGCTGTGCCGCGGCAACCCGGTCAGAAACACAACTCTGCAGGAGCGGGTTATCAAGCCCATAAAGCTCACAGCAAGAGGCAAGATGGAGATAACACAGGACCTTCTCGGCGTCCTGCCGCTCAGCCTACTCGGCAGAGGACGCAACAGCTAGCTGCAGCACAGCCGCGTGCGGCTACGCCAGCAGCCAACCCGGTGGTGCAGCCCGCTGTTGTGCAGGAGAACAGATATGATGATGGCTACTCGGCGATGGGGCTAGCCGGCTATGCTGATCCAAGAGATGTCACTGGCCGTCTGGATGACCGCATGTTGGAGCCCAGTGATGCAAGGTACAAGCTGGACCGGATCAATCGGTCTGCGCAACTCGAGAGCAGGGGGCCGCCTGGCCCAGATTGCTTTGGTCGCCGCATCATGGAGGAGCCCTCCGTGAACCATTTTCAGCTGGCTAGGGGGACCAAGTGCTACAATGGCAGCACCAAGCCAGAAGATTGGTTGAGTGACTATGTCACAGCCGTGCACATCGCAGGCGGCAACCGGAGATGGGCTGTGCGGTATGTTCCGCAAATGCTAGAGTGTCCAGCTCGGAATTGGCTCAACAACCTGCCCAAGGACAGTATCAACTGCTGGCTAGACTTCTCGGAAGCCTTCATCAGCAACTTCACCAGCACCTACAAGAGGCCGAATAGGCCGCAGCAATTGTCCGCTTGCAAGCAGTGGGAAGAGGAGACCGACCGCGAGTATCTTACTCGGTGGAGCACTTTGAGGAACACCTGTGAAGGTGTGAATGAGGCCCAGGCCATTACGTGGTTTGCTCAGGGCTGCAGGCATGGCAGCATGTTGTGGCAGAAGCTGCAACGAGAGATGCCGAGTACTCTCGCTGAGACAATCAAGATTGCAGATATGTATGCATTAGGTGATCCTACTCAGCCTCTGATTGACTCTCCTGAGCCAAGAAGGAACTACAACAACAACAAGCGCAATGATTTCCGCAACAAGCGCAGAGGTGACCGGATTGATACTCGGTATGATCCAGAAGGAGGTGAATGCTGTGACCACGGCTGCTGGGAGTAGCCAAAGGCAAAAAACTGCTGGAGCCCAATACGGGCAAAACCAGAATCAGGGCCAAGGAATCAAGAAGCCGTACAATGCTCCCCAGCAGGGTAGCGGCAACCCGGATCCTGCTCCGAGCTTTATCTTTGGGAACATGAAGGATGGGCCATGCAACTTCCATACTCGGCATCCGAGTAGGCCAGCCAACCACACTACCCGGCAGTGCAGCTGGTGGGACCGTATCAAGAACGAGGACCTGTATCCTCCTCCTCCTCTGCCAGCTGCGAATGCCAATGTGCAGCCTATTCGGGTAGCTGCTCCCAGACCTGCAGTGTTCCCGAGAAGGGAGAATGTGAACCAAGTGGCTTTAGGAGCCAACCGCAACTACAACTACAACAACAACGACCGCAACCGCAACTTCTACACCCGCAACAACAGGAACAACAACAACAACAACCAAGGAAACAACAACAACGGCAACAATGGTGGTGGAGACCGCAACCAGTACCAGGAACACCATGAGAGCTACATGATATTCACCTCCGAGCCCGCCGACAAGCAGTCACTGCACATGCGTGCGATGGAGGTCAATGCTGTGATCCCTGCTGTGCCTCATTACCTGCACTGGTGCAACCAAGAGATCATGTGGTCCAGAGCTGATCATCCTAGGGTGATGCCCAACCCGGGTAGCTATGCTCTGGTGGTGGATCCCACCTTCTTGGGTACTCAGAAGAATGTCAGGTTCAGCAAGGTCCTGATAGACAACGGCAGCAGCATCAACATCGTGTACCGAGACACACTAGAGAAGCTCGGAATGGCCGAGAACATGTTGCTACCCAGCAGGACCACATTCCATGGCATTGTGCCGGGAGTATCTTGCTCTCCAATCGGCCGCGTCTGGATAGACGTTCTATTCGGTACCAGGGAGAACTGCCGCACCGAAAGCCTGCAGTTTGAGGTAGTTGATCATCAGAGCCCCTACCATGCCCTACTCGGTAGGCCTGCCCTCAGCAAGTTCATGGCTTCTACCCATGCTGCATACCTGAAGATGAAGATCCCTGGTCCCAATGGAGTCATCACCATCTCGGGTAATTACAAGAGGTCTTTGGAGTGTGCCTCTGCTAGTTCTCAGCTGGCGGAATCCATGGTCATTGCTGCCGAGAAGAAGAAGATAGATGAGGTGGTGGCTATGGCGCAAGCAGCGCAAGGTGGTGCGCCTGGCATGCCGAGTTCCCAGTACGGGACTGCGTTCCAGGCGTCCCAGGAGACAAAGAAGGTCCAGGTTGATCCTGAGTTCCCAGACCGTGTTGCCATCATTGGCGCCGGGTTGGGAGAGAAATAGGAAAGCGAGCTCATCCACTTCCTCCGTGAGAATCGAGACGTCTTTGCCTGGTCCAATGAGGATTTGCCGGGTGTCCCGAGGGAGTTGGTTGAGCACTCGCTACATGTGTGGCATGATGCCAAGCCGGTTAAGCAGGCTATGCGCCGCTTTGGTGATGAGAGGAGGAAAGCTATCGGTGATCAGATCACCAAGTTGTTGATAAGCAACTTTATCATGGAAGTGTTGCATCCGGAATGGCTAGCCAACCCGGTGATGGTTGAGAAGAAGAAGGAGGACCCCAAGGCGGATACCGCATGGCGTATGTGCGTGGACTATACCGACCTGAACAAGGCCTGCCCCAAGGATCCATTTCCGCTGCCCCGCATAGATCAGGTGATCGATTCCACTGCTGGTTGTGAGATTTTGTCTTTCATAGATGCCTACTCTCGTTTTCATCAGATAGCTCTCAACCCTGCTGATCAAATAAAGACTGCCTTTATTACCCCGTACGGGGCTTATTGCTATTGTGTCATGTGCTTTGGGTTGCGGAATGCTGGGGCTACCTATCAGAGATGCATGCAGAAATGCTTGCATGATCAAATTGGCAAAAATGTGCAGGTGTACGTAGATGACATTGTCATCAAAACGAAAAAAACACATACTCTGCTTAGTGACATTGAGGAAACCTTTGCCAACTTGCGCAAGTACAAAATGAAGCTGAATCCGACTAAATGCACCTTTGGCGTCCCGGCTGGCAAGCTACTCGGCTTCTTGGTATCCAGTCGGGGCATTGAGGCCAATCCTTCAAAGATAAAAGCTATAGAGAGCATGTCTTTGCCGAGATCACTGAAGGATGTGCAAAAATTCACTGGTTGCTTGGCTTCTCTGAGCCGCTTCCTGGGCAGAATGGGCGAAAAGGCCTTGCCTCTGTATCAATTGATGAAGAAGAGTGACAAGTTTGTCTGGACACCGCAAGCTGATGTAGCATTCAAGGAGTTCAAAGCCATGCTGGGTAGCGCTCCCATCTTGGCTAGTCCGCTACCCAAAGAGCCAATGTTGCTGTACATTGCGGCAACTAACCGAGTAGTCAGTGTGGTGATTGTGGTGGAAAGAGAAGAAGAAGGCAAGACTGTGCAGCGGCCAGTATACTATATCAGTGAGGTGCTATCCAGCTCCAAGCAGAACTACCCGCATTACCAGAAGATGACTTACGGCGTGTACCTGGGCGCCAAGAAGCTGAAGCACTATTTCCAAGAGCATCCCATCACTGTAGTGAGTTCTGCTCCCATCTCGGACATCATGGGCAACAAGGAAGCAAGTGGCAGAGTAGACAAGTGGGCGATTGAGCTAGCCGCGTACGCTCCTTCGTACGCAAGACGAGAAGCCATCAAGTCATCGATCTTAGCAGATTTTCTGGTGGATTGGGCTGAGGTGCAGTATGAGCCTCCTTCGCCAGTAGCCAACTACTGGAAGATGCATTTTGATGGCTCCAAAGTGAAGGAAGGCCTTGGTGCTGGCGTGGTGCTCACGTCACCCAAGCGAGATCAACTCAAATATGTGCTGCAGATCCATTCAAGGCATCCAACAATGTAGCAGAGTACGAGGCCGTTGTACACGACTTGAAGGTGGCCAAGGAGGTTGGAGTGCAACGCATCATCTGTTATGGCGACTCGGATCTGGTGGTGCAGCAAGTATCAGGCACCTGGGATGCTCTGGATGCCAACATGGCATCATATTGGTTTCTGGTACAGACCATGACTGGGTTCTTTGAAGGATGCGAGTTCGAACACATACACCGAGCAGAGAACGACGCAGCTAATGAGATGTCCAAGTTGGGGTCTTCTCGGCAATACATCCCGGCTGGGATTGCCTTGGAGCATTTGAGAAAACCATCTATCAAGCCACCCCCCAACTCGGAGTCTATTTTTGTTCCTTCTCTGCCCGGCGAGGAAGTTGTTCCCATGGAGATTGACTGGGAGGCTGCAAAAGGGAACCTGAGGTCTGTCGTCTCCATCCCGGGGACTGGCACCTGCAACCCGGGGACTGTCCCTTCTTACTCGGGGACTGCCCCTCCCAACTCGGGGACTATCGCATTCATTGAGGGGGTCCTTGCTGAGTGCTCGGGGACTCGGGGACTCGTCTCCAACCCAGAAGAGGTATTGGTGGCTGATCCAATGGAAGTGGACGAACTAGTGTTTCCCACGCGGGAGACAACGAGTTGGGCTATGCCCATATTATCCTTTCTAAAGGACACACCTTGCTGAGTGATGAGGTTACCGCAAGGCAAATTCAGAGAAGATCCAAGGGCTATACTATCTTCAGAGATGTGCTGCATAGAAGAAGTCCTACTGGTGTGCTGCAGCGCTGTGTAGAGCCAGAGGAACGAGAAGAAATTCTGGTGGAGATACACCAAGGAGAATGCGGGCATCACGCCTCTTCTCGGGCTCTGGTCAACAAGGCTTTTCGGCATGGCTTCTTTTGGCTCACTGCGTTGAAGCAAGATGAAGATATAGTGAGAAAGTGCAACGGCTGCCAAAGATTTGCAAGTAAGATTCATATGCCAGCTTCCGAGTTGAAGACCATTCCCATTACTTGGCCATTTTCAGTTTGGTGTTTGGATATGGTTGGCCCCTTCAAGCCGGCTAGAGGCAACATGACTCACATCTTGGTCATGGTTGACAAGTTCACCAAGTGGATTGAGGTGAAGCCTATTCGGAACTGATGTGAGTTTTCTGAAGGATGTGATCCTGAGATATGGCTACCCGCACAGCATTATCACGGATAATGGCACAAACTTTGGTGAGGGTGCTTTTGCGAGATTCTGCAGAGAGAAGCGCATTCGGCAAGATGTTGCATCTGTTGCGCATCCTGCCTCCAATGGGCAAGTTGAAAGAGCAAATGGCATGGTGCTATCTGGCATAAAGCCAAGGCTGATTGAGCCGTTACTGAAAACACCTGGGTGTTGGCTAGACGAGTTGCCAGCGGTATTGTGGAGTCAAAGGACTACCCCTAACCGGTCAACCAGCTACACACCATTCTTCCTGGTATATGGAGCTGAGGCCGTGTTGCCCACTGACCTAGAGCATGACTCGCCGCGAGTAACCCTCTACACTGAGGCGGAGGTGAGAGAAGCTCGAGAAAATGACGTTGACCTGCTAGAAGAAGCAAGAGAGCTAACTCTGTCACGTTCAGCTGTTTACCAGCAAAACTTGAGGCGTTATCATAGCCGGAAAGTGAACCCAAGGGTTTTCCGAGAAGGAGACATGGTCCTTAGGCTCGTGCAGCGCACGGCCGGGATGCACAAGCTATCCCCTCCGTGGGAAGGGCCGTTCATTGTGAGCAAGGCCCTGCACAATGATGCCTACTATCTAGTTGACGCACAGGCACCCCAGAAGAACAGGCCGGATAGAGCTGGAGAGGAATCTAAGCGCCCTTGGAATGTAGCTCTACTCCGACGTTTTCACTCATGAGCAAATTGTGTATGTACTTTCCTACCCGAGTTAAAATTCTATTATGTAATCTGAAATTGAACTCGGGGACTGCCCTCGTCCAAATTGCTCCTTGTGTTTCTATTCTGTTTCTTACTTTGTCTATTCGGTTGAACCACTTAGAATTTCAAAAGCACATAAAGTAGTGTGTTTAAACCCACGGGCCAACTCTGCGACTCTGCTGATGTCCGCAACCCGGCTTCATGGCAAGCCAGAGAACAAGCCAACGGTCAATAAACACACGAAAAAACTGCTAAGGAAAGGAAACATGTGGCAACCGAATAGAGTGTTCTTTACTGCTTTCCTTCTTTTCGGCTAAGTGGTGGGCTGCGTTACTATGATTTTTCTAAGTGGCTAAGTATTTGAAACTCCAACTTTGAAATCTTGTGACTCGACTACCAAAAAAGCAACAAGTTGCAGGTAAGATCTGAGACAAAAAGGAAGAGTGGATAAAAAATGCAACTCGGGGACTTGCATAAAAACGCAACCCGACATTGAGCCAGAGTTGCTAAGAACTTCAACTAAATTAAAACTGAGTAGCAACAAAGACTTAATAGTATGGATACATTTGCACCCAGCATCCCGGGGATCTGATCAAAGTTCAAGGTAAAAGTTTTTCAGGATTCACTCATTGGTAGCGGCGGTGTTGTCCGCCTTGGCGCTATCAGCATCAGTATTGGCAGCTTGGTCAGAGGTTGCGGTGGCAACCGAGATGGGATTCGTGGCTGAGGTGGACGCGGCAGACTGCGAGCTGGGCATCGGGTAGGTGCTAGTCGCGCCCAACACGGGAGCCGCTTGCTGGATCACCATCTCGTTGGTGATGGTGGCCTCCTGAGCATTGGGTTGCGGCTGCTCGTCTTCTGCGTCAACCTTGGCCTTCCCCTTCTCGGCGGCTCCCCTGGCGGCATCTTCTTCGAACACGCTCAAGTCCTCCGACTCGGTGTCATCTTCATCGTCCTCGTCCTCGTCTTCGGGCTCGGTATCTGGCTCGGGGAGGCCGTCGATGTAGGTGGCGGTGTCAGCATAGGAGGGTATCTCATAAGCCACTGCCTTCCGGCGAGTAACACAGTCAGGGTTCTTGGTCCACTTGGAGTCTTCACGCATGACAAGGATCCTGTCGAGATTGAGATTCTCGTACCAGCTGGTGATGAAGTGGAGTAGCTCATCAGCTCCAGCCCTAGCTGCAGAGGTGCGCCATTTCTTCAACTCGGCCTTCACGCTGTTCAGCTTCTCGGCGATCTCGCTGAAGCTGTCTGGCGCAGCTTGGTCCGGCCAGAACAGATCATGCAGCTTGTAAGCAGTGGACACCATGGTGGTGCCCAAGCCCTTGAGTTGGCGGAGTTGAGACTTGATGCTCAAGAGATTATCATTAATGGTGGACTTGGTGTCGATGGGCATTCCGGATTCAGCTCGGAGTTGCCTCGCCTTCGCCAGAGCAGGCACGCTAGCAGCACGGAAATCAGGGAAGATATCTAAAAAAGAAACCAGCAAGAGTTAGAATCGAAGGCAGAGAAGAGATGGAACCAGGTAGAAAAGTGGCAGAGAAGAGAAACAGCCAGGTGCAGAGAAGAGGAAACTTACGTTCGAGATCCACCAGCAGCGCTTCCAGTTTGATCTTCCAGTCCTCCTCGTCAGCAATGTGCCTGTCTTCAATGCTGCGTGCGTTGGAGATCTGGAGGACGAGTTGCTTGTTGTGTTTTTTCAGCAATGAGATCTCCATCTCAAGCGTCTTCTCTCTGGCCGCGGCTGTCTTCTTGACCTCCTCCTTCTCGGCAACCTGGTCGAGGGCATCCTGGAGAGCAGATTTCAGCTTGACCTGCATTTCTTCAAACTCCGCCATCTCGGCGATGCGCTCTTTCTTGAGCTCACATTCGCGGGTTTCCAGCTGTTGCCGCACCTCGGCAGGCGTGAGGCAGTCTTGGTGTTGCTCCCGGAATTTCTTGTATTCTTCTGCAAAGAGAACAACAGCGTCAGCGGAGTAACAGGGTAAAAAGAGGCACATGTGCAGAGAAGGAAGGCAACTCACCTTCGAGAGTGGCAATCTTGCTTTGGGCAGAAGCAGCAAAGACCTCGCAGTCGCGATGCTTTTCTATCAAGTCGTTGAGCTTGCCTGCAGAGTAGACAAGGTTATAGCAAAAAGCAAATACGGGCGTAAACATAAAACGCATAAACCGAGACGCTAAAGGCTTACCTTCAACTTCAGAGATTTTCAGAGTGCGGTCCAAGGCCAACTTTTCCACCGCATCATTATCTTTCTTTTCGTCTTCAAGAGCCTCGAGGCGGTCCTTGGCAATACGGTGGTTCCAGAGAAGCCGACGGAACAATTTGGTACTCTTCAGGAGGCTATTCTGTAGGAGAGAAGAGAAAAGGTTTGAGAATTTTGGAAGATTTGGCCCGAGTATACGGCAACTCGGTCGAGTTTTCTCCTACTCGGCCCGAATCTCGGGGACTGGGGGAATGGCTAAGAGGTAAAGAGGTGAAGAGGTAAAGAGGCAAAGAGGAAAAGAAGAGAAGAGAAGAGAAAAGAGAAACGACAACTCGGAAAATGCAAAGAAAGGAGAAAGCACTGACAGCATAGGTCTGCTCGACATCTTCGGCAGCTTTCTGCAAGCTGAACAGCTTCTCGGCTAGAGTGCAGGTGGGGCTGGCGATCGTCATTGGAATAGAGCCGACATCGGCCTTGTTCCAATCCGTGCGGTAGTGGTCGATCGTACCCAACTTAAGACCTTCCCACTTAGGGTTGCCATGCGCTTTGCTGTTCCAAGCGGGGTCCACAAACCCTACTCGGTCCATGATCGCGGTCAAGCCTTCTGACTCACACTCGTCGTCATCTGCCTCGCGCGACAAGAGCTCTGGAACCGGTGCTGGCCCTTTGCCCTTGGACTTGGCGTCGGTCGCCACAGCTGGGCCTCCTTTCAGCATAGACAGCTTCTTCTCTCCTCTGGCCAACGAGACCTTGTGGCGCCTGGACGTCTCCAGAAGGTATTCCGGCCAGCTGGCTTGGGCACGGACAACAACTCCTTCAGCAGATCCAGCAGCAGCCGGGTTGCTGCTAGAGGCGGGCGCGCCGAGTGTCAGTTGTTTGCTCTTAGTCGCCGGCTTTGCGGCTGGCACAGTTGGTGGCTTGGGTGGCGGCATCTGGTCTCCAGTCTGCGCAACGTTGCGCGGAGGGTTCTTCCTGGTAGGCGCAGCTTCAGGCTTAGCAGTCTTCTTGGGGCTCGGAGCAGCGTCTGGCCGAGAAGTGGGTGGAGGCATTTGGCGAGAAGCGGACGGAGACACTTGCTGGGAGGTAGTCGTGGATGCAGTCTTTGTTGGTGGAGGGATTGGCGCTTTTGGTGGAGTCGCCTGCTGGGTAGGCGGCACAGGGGGGCGGCTACCCGGCGAAGCATCTGGCTGCGCTTGGCTCTGGCGGACGGGCTCCACCACAGTCTTTTCTACCCGCTGCTCGGTAGCGGGATCAGGCTGGATGTCTGTGACTTCTTCTACCCGTGGCCCGGCCGCGGGGTCGTGTTGAGCTGCAGATTGAGTATCCTGCTGCTCGGTGGTGTCGTCTTGCCGCTCCAAGGCGGCACTGTCTTGTTGTTGGAGGTTTTCTTCATTATTTTCCCCAGCTGATGCAGCTAGGGGAGATGGCGGCGTCTCGCCGTGAGCAGCATCTTGCTGCTCGGTGGTTTGATCAACATCGTCACCAGCGCCAGTGTTCTCGGCGCCGGTATCTTCTTCCACTTTGATAGGAGAGGACGCACGCGTCCTGTCCTGCTGGTCTTGCTCTTCCTCCTCGTCGAAGAGATCGATGAGTTTCTCGAGGTCCACGACGGCCTTCCTCTTGGACCGAGTGGGGGCTGCAGCGGCATCAGCGTCCAGAGGGGCGCTGGAAGAAGGAAATAGTTCAGAAAGGGAGAAGCAGAAGGAGAAGAGCACAACGAGAGGCGGTAACGAGTTAGTATTCGGATGAAATAACTTACCCTTTGCTGGTGGGGGGTTGTCTTCTGGCGGTGGTTTTCTTTCCACTTGTCCTCTTGGCTTTCTTCGAAGGAGGCTCCTGGTCGCCACTGCCCACCCTCTTCCGAGTTGTGGGAGCAGCCACAGATAGAGGCTTGACCTCCAGGGGCTCCTCGTCTTTGTCCAGCTCAGGATCCTCTGCAGAGTAGAAGAAGAAAGGAATTCAGAAACAGAAAAGGAAATCAGAGTGCGCTACTCGCGATCAGAGAGGTGAACTTAGTCACCTTCGTCATCCTCAGACCAGTCCCGAATAGACGCATCAACTCGGTGCTTACCAGGCTGAGTGGCGTGAGGGATGCAAAGGGTGTCCTGGGTGTCGTAGGCGGTGACGTCGTCCTCAATTCTGTCCTCGTGCCAATTGGCCTCGGAGATCTCAGTATCTTCTTCTCCCTGGCGATCGATGTGCTATGGAGGCAAACATGAAACACTGTGAGTTATTTTTTCAGCTAAGGAACTCTACTCGGAATAGCGTGCAAACACAAAGCATATAAAGCTAAGGAGTTCTACTCGGAATGGCGTGCAAACACAAAGCATATAAATCTAAGGAGTTATACTCGGGATAGCATGCAAACACAAAGCATATTCAGCTAAGGATTTCTACTCGGCATGGTGTGCAAACACAAAGCATATAGAGCCAAAGAGATACTTATGAGGCCACCTACTCGGTATCAAAGTGCAGTAACAAAGCACAGAATACTAACCTTTCCAATGGGCTTGAGGCGGCTATACGGCTCAAAGCCATACAGCTAAGTGTCGGAGAGCGAGGTCTGCATGATGGATCTGGCCCAGATGGCTACCTCGGCTTTGCTGAGCTCGAAGGTGGTTGTCCTTGTGCAGTCTCGGCTTCCTCCCATGTGGCACATCTTGTGCGGGCGACGCTGGAGCGGGAGTACTCGGCGTGAAATCCAGCACGCGATGGGGTCGTCCCGACAAAACCGCTCATCGAGCAACTCGGACAGGCGTCGCTCAACCTAGACAACATCCTCGATGGTACTCTTGGGATTGTAGCCCCAGTTCTGTTGGGGCCTTGCATTCTTGAACTTTGGAAGCCCTATCCGGTCCTGGATCGGCTTCCCCTTTTCCGTGGCGACATTCTTCACGTATAGGAAGCCGCGCTGCCACTTGCGCACGGTTTCTAATCCCTTAACTCGCGGGTGGTGCCCAGTCGTGCGCTGCAGCATCATGGCGCATCCCGTCTGGGTCATCGCGCGAGCGCTGTCGGTGTTTCTAGGATTGGGAACACTTTGCTTTCGGAAGAAGAAATACCTAGCCCAGGTGTGGATAGTTGGGTAGACACCTAAGAAGGCTTCGCACAGTACGGCGTGGATGGATAGCATGACAAGGGCGTTGAGTGGAAGATGGTGTGGCTAGAGGCCGAAATGACGGAGGAATTCGGCGATGAAATTAGAGATGGGAAGGACGAAGCAGCGCTTGAAGTGAGAGAGGAAGACGACGTACTCTCCCTCCTTAGGTTGGGGGATGATTTTGGTACCTGGCGGCCTGCAAACGACGCCGGGAGGGACGCGGCGCGTGTTGACAAGCCACTGGCAGTCCTCCACCGTGACTTCAGATCCCTCCCAGCCGGCGCGGGCTGCCGCATCGTCATCTCCGCGAGGAGCCATGGAAGCGGAAGAACTTGTGGGAGATGGAAGGTGGAATCGAGCGGAGGCGCTTCTCTCTGCCTCTCTTGCGGCGTGTGGAGCAGCGGCGCAGCAAGTGGTTGCGGTGGCGGTGTGCTCGATGGCGGCGGAGAGGCGAGTGGGCGCGGGATTGGGAAGAGCAGGAAAGAGGAGAAGAGAGCGTCGAGGGGGTATTTATCTCGCCCCCTCGAGTTACCATTACCAGAGGATTAATCGTGGCATTGATCGTGTGCAGAGATCGTGCGGCGTGGGTTGCGCAACCGTTAGAAACACACACAGTGCATGTCGCGCGCATAACAGGCGCAATTAATCCCACGTCGAGATCGTGGGCACTTGAGTACGGTTGAGGTGACTTAACAGGCTAGTGGGCCAGGGTTGCAGTTATTGGCGCGTGTCCTGCCGTATTCCAGGCACTGAGGCATCGGGGGCACAGGGGTGTGACACGTGCCCCGTAGCGACACAGAGAGGTGGTTTCGCTCCGATTCAGCGGGAGCGAGTTCGAAATTTCACTAAGTTATTCTATTCGGCAGCTCAAGAGAGAAATGGCTCTACTCAGCTACCAGGAAGGCTGTCTCGTGAGCACAGTTGAAGAGATTCGAGAAGGAGTTACTGGTTCAAATTGGAGTGCAACTCGGCATTGCTCGTTCATGAAGACAGTTTCTGTTTTAAGCTGGCAGGGCCCAGTGAACAAGTTCGCAGGACTCTACCAGCTTCGGGGACTAATGTCGGAGGGTTACCCCCGAGTAGGGGTAAGGCAAGTGCTAAAGGCAATGTCAAAGGTGCTGTTTGACCGGGTAGATGGCTACCCGGTACTTGCTACCCAGTAGGTTTCTATCCGGCCGTACCAACCAATGGCCAAGAGGAGAAATCAAGCAAGTTATGTTCGTCCAAGTAGAGGAGTTGGTCCGAGTAGAGGGAGTTCTTTCCTACTCGGGCCAGAAGTCAATGGAGCCGTTCTGACAAGGGATCCCGCGTATCCTGCGTCCGTACCGGCTTGCGGTTCAACTTACGGAGCGCGTGATTATCCGCGCTACGGCGTGGCTACAGTGCGGTAGGCGCCTGTCAAGTCCTGTCACTGATAGAGGGGACAGGACAGGGCTAGGGGCCTACCCTATCTCACTGACAAGGTGGACAAGTCCCATCTCCGAACAGCGCGACGACTTCCCGCACCCGCGTCAGCGAGAAGCCGGAAGTGTGCTCTGTTCTGCAGTACGCCTGTCCCATCAGTCGTACCTTATAGTCTTTTTCTATTCGGCTGGGCACCAGTATATAAGGTTCCCTGCCTCCTCCTACGAGAGGTTCGACACTAGACGTTGCCTTATGATCCAGAACGTTGCTTCACTTCACATAGAGAGAACTAGAGAGCTAGAGTGGCTACTCGGCTGAAGGCCCGATTTGTACTGTGGCTACTCAGTAAACACACATATAGAGAGAAAGGCAGGAGTAGGGGTGTTACCTCCACACGAGGGCCCTGAACCTGGGTAAGCTCTTGTTGTTTGCAGTGCTTGAGACATCCTACACGCGGCTACTCGCCGTGATCCCTCCCCGATCACCTCCAGCGTCCATCGGCCCCAACACTTTAGCCATCCCATGGCATCTGCCGTGATACCACCACGACATGTGTAATGTAAGAAATGATTATGCACGCGGGCACTCTCGCCTGTTGTTTTTCCCTAATGGCAACAGCACATCCCCCCTACATGTTTCTGTCACCCGAGTAAGGCGGTGAGGAGGCATGAACCCACTATTGAGCATAAATACTCCCTCTTGGAGTCAATAGCAACTACTTGGCTAGAGCAACCACTAGCAACGGAAAGCATGCAAGATCACAATTAGCATATGCAAATACAAACTATTATCAACTTGGCATAAGGTCAATATTCATCGGATCCCAGCATACACAGCATATAGAATTACATAAGATCAATCTCGATCATGATAGGTAGCTCACGAGATCTAAACATAGAGGCATATGAGGAGAAGACAACCATCTAGCTACAAGTACGAACCCGTAGTCCAAGGATGAATTACTCACGCATCACTCCAGAGGCAGGCATGGTGATGTAGAAGCCTCCGGTGATGATCTCCTCTCTGGCAGGGTGGCGGAAACAGCTTCAGAACCCCCCTGATCTAGGGTTGACGGTGACGGCGGATGCGGAACTTTTCGAGGATTTTTTATCAGATGTCTAGGGTTTTCCATCCGGGGGGCTTAAATAGGCAAAAGGGCAAAGGCGGTGGAGCTCCAGGGGACCCACACCTATAGGTGGGGCGGCCAGGGGGACCCACGCCACCCTATGGTGTGGCCCCCCTATTGCGCGTCTTCGGCTCCTCTTCGGTGTTCTGGATGCTTCCGGGGAAAATAGGAACTTCGGGATTTGTGGGGTCCAATTCCAAGAATGTTTGCAGTATAACTTTTCTGAAACAAAAAACATCATAAAACAGGGAACTGGCACTTGGCATCTTGTTAATAGGTTAGTCCCGGAAAACGTATAAAAATGCTTTAAATAAGGGAGAAAACAAGTAGCAATTGGCAAAATATGATCATGGAGCATCAGAAATTATAGATACGTTGGAGACGTATCATTGACCACCAAGATTGACACCAAAAATTCAGAATTGCATTCATTGATTGATAATACAGGTGTTGAGCTTGATACTATCAGAATTTGGGGTTGCAAGTAGATGGAGTTTCCAATACAACTACTGTTACTCGAGAACAAGTCACTACTATGCAAGCTTCTATTTCCACTTTTACTCAACATATTGTAGCTTTGTCTACTTTGGTAAATTAGAGACTTCCTGCTCCTGAGATAATGCTAGTATCCATGGAGAACATGATAATGAGGAGGTGCATAATTACCCACAAGGCCGAGGTGGAGGAGGTAGAGTCAATGCATGTGGCCGTGGCTTTGGCATGGCTAGAAGCGTCCAATTTCCAGAACACACTCGAGAGGATGATGGATTGGGCAATACAAAAAAATTACTTCCCACTCTCAACTTTGATACTGATGATGTAGAGGAATATCTTATGTGGGAATTGAAAATTGAGAAACCGTGGAGGATCCATGAGTATACTGAGTAGCGAAAAATAATTCTTGCTTCTTCAGGGTTTTATGGATATGCTTTGCTATGGTGGGATAATATTACAAGGAACAGAGCCAGAGAGGGTGAACCAGAAACTGTTACATGGAGAACTATGAAGCAAGTTATGAGGGATAGATTTGTGCCAAAGAATTATATTACAACCCTCTATGATAAATTACAACACTTGAAGTAAGGTACATTGTCAGTGGATGCTTATTTTTGAGAGATGGAGCTGATTCTCCAAAGAGCTCGAGTTAGAGAGGAACCAGAACATACTATGCGGCGTTTTCTCCCAGGTTTGTGATAAAAAATTAGGAGTATTGTGAGACACTTGACATATAATGATATGAATGACCTCCTACATCATGCTAGAGAGGCTGAATCTCACTTGGCCGAGGAGGCTAAGGTGGTTGCTAGGAGTAGATTTTCTTCAAGAGCACCATCTATGACATCACCACCAGCTCAAAGTTCTCAATTTCACGGAAACACATCTTCCAAACCCGATACTAGTACCTCCAATTCGTGGAAAAAAACACAACCAGTAGCAAGTGCAAGTGGTTCTACTATGTCTACAACTAGAAATAGAGATATGAGTTGTCACACATGTGGAGGAAAAGGGCACTTCAAGAGAGATTGTCGTAAAAATAAAATCATGTTTATTAATGTGGATAATGAGTATGAAACATGGGATGATGCTGATCCAAATGAGGACAATTGTGATAATAATTATGGTCCGATTGATGCATATGCTACAAATTATGTCACACCCCAGTTTTAGGTCACTTGTAACACATGAGGGAAGCCATTTTTGTGAGCCAACAAAAACTTTTTAATGCCCTTGTGTAATCCAACATTATGTAATGTACCATGTTTATCTATGCAATGCAAGCAAGCTTTGATCAAAAATCATGTATTATCTTTTCTGATGTTTTCTAATTATTTCTATGATGTTTTCCACATGATGTTTTCAATACTTTTCATCCAAATTATTGTGACATTGTTGCTTTCAACTTATTGATAATATTTGGTTTGGTTTGAACCAAGAAAACAATTTGGCCGAAGATTAATTGAATGTTTTATTTAAGGTTTTCTATAGAAACTTAATTCTGAAAAATAAGCCAAGTAGTTGTTTTTCACTCATGTTATCTATATGATAGGGAATCACATTTTGTGTTTTCTTGGCATGGATGTGTTCTCTAATATATGGGATACAAAGGGGTGAGCTTGGTTTGAAAATTTGAATTGAAGAAACAATGATTTGTTTGATGGATTTGTGTTAAGAAAGTAAGGCACAATTGTGTTTTCTGAAAAAACAGAGAAAACAGGAACTATATGTTTTTCCACATTGTTTTCATGGCCCATTTGGTTTTAAAATTTGTTTTCGTTTGATGTTTCTGGAAGTACAAATACTTCTTAACACAACCACACTTTGAAAACAAATTTTGGATTAGGTTTGGTTCATGAAAACGGGATCAACTTTTGCCTAATCCACACTGTTGCAACACTTAGAAAATTTCACTAAGACATTTAGACTGAATCTGAAAAATTCAGAAAAATAGTAAATGACACCAAATTCATTTGCTTATATCTTTTATTTGGAAAACTCTTTTGCTGAACCACTTGGACCTTCTATAAGCCTAGTCATTCCTCTCCCTTTTCTATGCTTTGGATTGACCAGACAGGGGTGGAAGGGAAGGGGAACAGAGGTGAAAACGAGGGGGGAGGGCATGGGGGCGTTCTGATAGAACGCACTGTGCGTGCGCGCTGCCAATTTTCCACGCCCTTGCCATTGGGAGCCTTGACTGCCGCGATCTGCACGTCCTAGCCATGCCCAAGAGCCAAGGGGCAACGCATGGGCACCCAGAGCGCGCCCCCGAGCCTTTTCCTGTCGCCCGAGAGCACGCCCGTGTGCACACGCCGTGGCACCGTGGCTATAAAGCCACGGGCACACCCTCGCCTCGCCACTGCACTCACCACCCACCCCTCACTCACCCTGACCACGAGCGCAAACACCCTGGGTTCGCTGTGAGCCCAGAACGCCGGAAAACGCCGCCGGCCATCGCGGAGAGCAAAGGTGGGAGGCGAACACCATGGGCAACCCCGCCCTTCTCCTTTGCATCCACCGCATTCCCCACCCTCTGTAGTCCACCCCTGACACACTCTCGTGCCCCCTCGCTGGTAGGATCGCCGGAGACCACGTCGGAGCCACCGCGGACCCGCAACATCGCGCCAGCGACTGAGACCGTCCCGCGCCGCGTCTTCACCGCCCCTGCATCCGAGCCCGTGACACCGCCCCGACCCCGCGCCACCATCCCACACAACCCCTAGGTGAGCAATCGCTTGATTCTCGCCGCCGGCCGTGCTCCGGTCGAACGTGAGAGAGAGAGAGAGAGAGAGAAGAGAGAGGGAGGAAGGCGATGGCTGTGCGCCGTTAATCGCGAGATCAACGGCCACGTTCAAATCCCGAAACGGTACGCGCGCGCCGTGCGCCGCGGATGCGAGCTGGGCCGCCCAGCCTTAGCAGGCCGTGCGCTCGTGAGAGAAGAACAGCCTGCACCTGTTTTCTTTTTCTTTTTAAAAATCAACTAAATCTGGCTAGTTACTTTAATCATGTTAAAATAGCTAAACTCAAAAATAAAATCAACCAAAATTCTCTGTGGTAGATCTACTAAATCTTGAACGCATGCAACTTGCAGATCTGTTTTTGAACCATTATTTTGCAAATGAAAAATCTTGTGCCACACACTATCTGTTAGAGTGAAAATGCAATAACTTTCTGTTGGAATGTTCAAATTGTGCAAACTAAAATTCTTGGAGTAGCCCTTGACTAGATCTATCTGTAGGGCTTGACCTCACATCAAGGTGAGCTACCATTTGGAAATGCCATCCACTTTGGTAAAAGTCCAGTAGCATATTCTAGGATTTTTAGAAGTTGTTTGAAAATACTTTTTGATGTGAATCCAACTGGATCTGTTAGTTTATGTTTAGATCTATGTTATCCTATCTTAGTGTGATTTTTAGAGCTCTATATTTATTTTGGGGAGAGATCTAAGTTTTTGCACTTTTCTGTTAGAAATAATATGTGTAGATTTATTTTTAGAATAATTGCTTGCTAGTGTTACTTTGTTTTCTAGCATGTTTATATGTTGTGCTTAGTGTTTAAAGGTTGATTACTTACATATCTAGCATGTTATAAAGTGTGTGCATGTTTGATTATAGTATGGAGTTAGTATATGCTTAGTATTGTTCTCTAGTTTTTATTTTAATAAATCTTGTGATGCAAAGTATAGCTAGTTTATTTACCTAAGTTTTTAGAGGTGTTTGATAGGGTCCAATACCATTTTGGTACTGATAAGAAGTTGCTTCCAGCTCTGTTATGTTGCATTTTATTTTCTTAGAGATGCATGTGTAGTTATAGTGTTATTTACTCATAGTGGTATTTCTCACTAGAATCAATAGTTGTAGTTTTGCTTAGTGAGTATTTTGTTTTCCACAAGTTGGACCAGAGGCTTAGTACCTCTTCAATGACATGGAAAACCTAGTGGAACACCCACTGGTTCCATCTCATCTTGTTGAGAAATGACATATCTCAACCATAATAGTAGTAGTAGTAATAATGAATGTTGTTATTTTGGGTGTATGCTTGTAGATTGTTTGCTTGGTAAACTTGTGTGTTATTTTTGTTTGTGCATTTCTTGCTGTATTGTGTGGTTCAGTACCATTTCTTGCTTAGTTTGGTTCTGATTGAGTGTCCTTATTTTATTTTTGCGACGATAGAAAACGAGGAAGAAGTAGTGGGTGCCGGAGGCTACTACTACCATTCATGTTGTTACGACGAGCAGGATCCTCAACTCCACCAAGGCAAGCCATCCTTAAAGCTTTCTGTTATACTACTTATCATTATCTATCATGCATGTTCTACTTATGAAGTTTTACAAAAACTTGATTACCAAAACTATTTTGTTGAGTGGCTATCATTATTACTATTAATATTATATAGTTATATTATCACTTTGCCATTAGTCAGCTTGGTGTTACCAAGCCTTTAGCCACTATAAGGTATATAAATACCGCATAAGATAATAATATTGAGTCCCTAAGCGGACACTTTTAAAAATGTGCTTTTGCAAACAAATGGGTTATGAAAAGTCCATGGTGAAAAGGCGGGACCTTGTTCACCGGAGGAGCTAAAGAGTTGTTTTCAAATGATTTACAAAAGGAACATAACCTAGTCTTCACTGGACAACCAAGAAGTACTGCCACTCTACCCCAAAATGGGTATGGGGCCTATCTAGATACTTGTTCTTGTTAGTGTGTGTTCTATCCCAAAAAGCTATAGAGGATGATACTCTGAACCGAAGTGTCACCAGGAGGGAGTAACGGGACATACAAAGTGAGGGATTAAGTTACCCCCCGGATGCGACAATTGGGTCCCCTGCTGTGGCGATGTGTGACATGGTGCCAGGGGGAATAAACCTAATTGAAGGGATAGCCATATACTAGCTTGTTCAGAGTGGACAATTAGGATCATTCTTCTGATGCTTGCATATCGCTGTGTCGATCCATGGGTGGTTCATGGCAGATGATTGGATCTAGTGGAATGTGTACACCTCTACAGAGTAAAACTATTCAGAATAGCCGAGCCCTCGGATATGGGAAGTTGAAAGGCCATTTAGCTAGCATTGTGTCAAATTTTCAAAAAGGTGTTTTTGAACAAAGGATTTGTACCTGAGAGGTACTGATGAAGGAGCTGGAGTTGTTTCCAAGAAGTTTTGCAAAGAAAACTTTCTTTTATAAAACTTGTTTTATAAAACCTCTTGTACATGCGATATCTACAAGAGAAAGAAAAATTATAATATTTTCTTTTGAAGTATCTTCTTCAACAAAGATACAGAGATATCAAAGCAACCATGATGTTATCTTACATACACCATGGGTAGTGAGCCCTATTTATAGCCTACCTACCCACCATATAAGCATACTGCATTTTGTAAGTGTATAAAGGATGCCTTGCAGAGTACATTCAAATGTACTCATATTGGTTTCGCCCCTAGCTATTTACTTGGCCAGACTGTGAGGAGATGCCACCTGAGGAGGAGTATGAGGAGGAGTACTTTTCCGACGACTATGCGAATTAGGCCCGGCTCCCGGTCAGCAGCCTGTTGGTGAAGACGTGACATGGGCTATCTACGTTGTGCTTACTTTCCTCTGTGTGTTGTGAGACATTTTCCTGTCCTGCGTGACAGTTGTTAAGACTTGGTCATGTGACCATTTGTTTGTAAGACTATTTTATTCGTGTAATGGATAATGTATCTGTGTATCAACTTCGTATGTTGTCACGACTGAATTCTTGGGATCGTGAATGTATGCATATGAGGGGTTCTGGACCATCCGGTTTGGGGCCTCTACACATTACCCCTCTATTGTTTGCACACAAAAGTCTTTGAGTGTTATTCCAAGTCCAAAAAATCAGAGATGCAATTTGTTCCAAACCAAAGCAATTATAGGTCCTCAAATGGATTGCAAAGTTATTATTGATGGAGTGAGTTGCAGAAATTTAGCATATAGAGATTTATGTGCAAAGCTGAAATTGAGATATATTCCACACCCTCATCCTTATTATATTCAATAGCCGAGTGACAAAGGAGAGATTAAGGTGAGCCATATGGTGAGAGTTGAATTTAAAATTGGACCATATAAAGACACCATTGAGTGTGATGTAGTAGCAATGTCTGTGTGCCACATGTTATTGGGAAGACCATGGCAGTTTGACAGGAGTGCTATACATAATGGAAGAGCAAATACATATCAATTGAATTGGAATAGGAGGACATAATTTTGAGGCCTATGAAACCACATCAAATTGTAAACGAGTCTCATAAAAAAACAGAAGTAAATCTTGAGAGGGAGAGTGAGAGATATGAGATGAGTGCAAATAAAAATTCTATGGGTGATAATAGAAAAACCAAACCGAGTGGTAAAAATAAAAGTGAGGGAGTGAGCCTAGTATGCATGTTAGCCACCAAAGAGGACTTGAGAGAGTTTAGTGAGGATGCTAGTTTAGTACCTATAGTGCTCATGCACAAGGGAGAAATTTTAGTTTCTAATGACATGACCCCTCTTTCTTTCTAATGTGTTGCAGGAGTTTGATGATGTTTTTTCAGAGGAGGTACCAGCAGGGCTACCATCATTGCATGGAATTGAGCACCGAATTGACTTGATCCCTAGAGGTACATTACCAAACCGAGCCCCTTACAATACCAATTCCCAAGAGACATAGGAAATTTAGAAAGACGTACAAGAGCTTCTTGATAAAGGATACATTCGAATAAGTCTTAGCCCTTGTATTGTTCCTATTATTTTAGTTCCTAAGAAAGATGGTACATGGCACATGTGTGGAGATTGTAGGGCAATTAACAACATCACTATTTGTTATCGTCGTCCTATATCACGTTTGGAAGACATGTTAGATGAATGAAGTGATGCTGATGTTTTCTCTAAAATTGATTTGCGTAGTGGTTACCATCAAATTAGGATGAAAGAGAGGGATGAGTGGAAAACAACCTTTAAAACAAAATTCGATTTATATTAATGGTTAGTGCTGACTTTTGGTTTAACTAATGCACCTAGTACTTTCATGAGACTTATGAACCATGTTTTGAGAGATTTTATTGGCAAGTTTGTGGTAGTTTATTTTGATGCTATTCTCATATATAGCCACAATGAATCTAAACATATTGATCATATTAGACAAGTCTTGCATGTGCTAACAGAAAACAAATTATTTGGTAATCTTGAGAAGTGCACTTTTTGCAAAGATAAGGTCATATTTCTGGGATATGTTGTTTCTAAACATGGGATAGAGGTAGATGATTCAAAAACTGAAGCTATTAAAAATTGTCCTACCCCCATGAATGTGAGTCAAGTGCGTAGTTTTAATGGTTTTGCTGGTTTCTATAGAAGATTTGTGAAAGATTGTAGTACCATTGCTACACCTTCGAACGATTAAACTAAAAAGGGAGTACATTTCGAGTGGGGTATTGCACAAGACATTGCATTTGATGAACTGAAAAATAGATTGATTTCTACAACTTTGTTGATCCTTTCAAATTTTAATAAGCAATCCGAAAATGTGATGCCAGTGGTATTGGAATTGGAGGCGTGTTAATGCAAGAAAACAGACTCATTGCTTATTTTTTTTGAGAAATTGCATGGTGCACAATTGAACTATTCTTTCTATGATAAAGAAATTTATGCACTTGTGCGAGTTCTTGAGGTTTGGAAACATTATTTGTGGCCAAAAGAATTTATCATACATTCTGATCATGAAGCTTTGAAATTTCTAAAGAGCTAATCTTATCTTAATAGGAGACATGCTAAGTGGGTTGAATTCATTTAATCTTTCCCATACATTATTAAACATAAGAAAGGATTGGATAATATGGTTGCCGATGCACTATCTAGGAAAAACATGCTACTCACGAAATTAGATGTGCAAGTTCCTAGTTTGGAGAGTCTACGTGAATTATATGCTAATGATACTGAGTTTTCTATGCCTTTTACTAAGTGTACTACTATGAAAGCATGGGACAAATATCATATTCATGATGGATTTCTGTTTAGAGCTAACAAATTATGTGTTCCCGAGTGTTCTTTGCGTTTGTTATTATTGTAGGGATCTCATAGTGGTGAATTGATGGGACACTTTGGATGTGAGAAAACATTGCTTATGTTAGCTGATAATTTTTATTGGGTACACATGAGGCGTGATGTGTATAGGTTTGTGTAGCATTGCATCACTTGCAACAAAGCAAAATCCAAATTGAAGCCTCGTGGTTTGTATACTCCTCTTCCTACGCCTACTACACCATGGGAGGATATTAGTATGAATTTTGTGCTAGGGTTACCAATGACTAAGAGACGACATGATTCTATATTTGTGGTAGTGGATAGATTCTACAAGATGTCACATTTTATTGCATGCCACAAGAGCGATGATGCGTCGCATATTGCTAATCTGTTTTGCAGCGACATAGTGAGATTACATGGAGTACCCCAAGACTATTGTTTCTGATCGTGATGTGAAGTTTATGAGCTACTTTTGGAAGACACTATGGGGGAAGATGGGGACAAAGTTGTTGTTTTCTACTACTTGTCACCCCCAAACTGATGGACAAACGGAGGTGGTGAATCGCACATTATCAACATTGTTGCGAGCCATAATCAAGAAAAAATTGCGGGAGTGGAAGAGTGTTTGCCACATGTTGAGTTTGCATATAACAGGTTTGTACACTCTACTACTCAGCTATGCCCGTTTGAGGTGGTTTATGGTTTCAAATCCATTACTCCACTTGATTTGCTACCGCTTCCATACATGAGAGAGTTAATATGGAGGCTTCGAAGTGTGCTGATGTTGTGAGAAAGATACATGAGAAGACCAAGATTGCAATAGAGAAGAAGGGGCAACATGTGGCTGAGCGTGTTAACAAGAAAAGAAAGGAAGTAATATTTTTGGCTGGTGACATGGTGTGGGTATATTTTCGCAAGGACAGATTTCCTTCATTGCGCAAGTCCAAGTTGATGCCACGTGGTGCTGGTCCATACAAAGTTATTGACCGAATTAATGACAATGCATACAAGATAGATCTTCCAGTTGATGAGTTTGGTGTGAGTAATTCATTCAATGTTGCTAATTTGACACCATACTATGGAGATGACCTTGATGCGTCGAGGTCGACGCCTTTTCAAGGAGGGAAGGATGATGAGGAAATCCCTAGATCTTCACCAATACATACACATGATGATGTTGTTGTTCAAGATAATAATAATGGAGTGAGACTTGGACCAATTACAAGATCAAGAACCAAGTTATTAGAAGAACATGTTAATTCACTCTTAATAGAATATGATGTTTGTGCTTATGAGAATTTTATACTACCTAAGTCTATGCATTTATGTATGATCAGGGTTATTGATAACACAAACATGGATGGAGAAGAACATCAAGAGGAGCTAGAAAAAAACATAGAGATGCTGGAAACCAAGAGGAGCAGCTAGAAAACAAGGGGATACTTGAAGAAAACAATGTTTTCCAGCTAGAAAATAAGGTTTACAAGCTGGAAAACAACCATGAGCTTGGCTCCCAATACCCTATTGATGCGCCATAACATCGGCCCTAATTAGTTACTAGGCCCAGGACCTGCAAGTCCTATTGGGATGCACCCTATTGGGCCAGTTTGTATCTGTTTTATTTTGGATTAGAGTCCAATCCGAAAAAATCTAGGAGGTGTGCGCTACCCCTCATAAATAGCTAGGTCTTGCGAGTTGGAGAGGTTAGACTACGTTAAAAATAAACCCTATATTTATAGATTGAACTTGCTTGTAAGCATTCATCTTGAATTGATACCCTTTGCAAATTCTGCGTGTTATCTGATGTTCCATTGAGAATAAGGGGGTACAGGACCACCTCGTCGTCAGTGGCAACTTTGTGCAAGAGTGTGTAGCTGAGAATATCTAATAGGATTGATTGTTGTTGCATTGACAACAGGGATTATCCAAGGAGATTTTTCAGTCTAGCACTAGTTATCATACACCCACCATATTTTCGAGTTGCTCATAGAGAAGATCGGGCCACCCCATATCAGAAAGGTACAAGTAGCAGACGAAAGTATATAGTAGAAAATAGGTAGCAAAAATTTCCAACCAAAATGCATTGATAACTGATAGACTAACTTCAAACTTAGAGACAATCATGTAAAAAGAAACCACCGAGGGTACAGTCAGACACATGCAGAACTGTATCGGGGTTGACAGAGCTGTATTATAAAACAATATATATGAATGGAGAGTATCATGAACAAGATCGACCTTTTCAACAGAGATGAGAAAAAATTAGTGCAGTTGAGATCCCATTGAAAAATGCCCATTGAGGTGAGAACATGCAACTCAGTGTAACATCAAAAGGCAACAACAACAAATAAAATCCTAGCAGACTCTCGGCTCTTAACCATTTATTCTTTGGTAATTTGACAAGACAGGGGAGGCACTCCCTTCGGTTCGCTGCGCCAAGAGTGTTTCGCTCTACACTACCACGACACTAAATGTGACACAAATACTGATTCACGAACATTGACACATCTGAACACATAATCCAAATACTCCACCTCGACTACATATAGACACCACGAGATGACTTCATACATGAGACAATTTCACAAAAAAATGACTTCATTACACATATGAATCTCGTATAAAAATAGTATTAAAGAGTGTAGAAGACAAAACCAAAACAAACTAAGTAGCTACACAGAAAATATACACACAAACAAAGCTCCATTGACCACCTGCATTATCATCCAAAAAACATGTCCCTCCATGAAAAACCCTATGATTCTCATGGGCGAAAAGACACATCAAGCTACAGTTGAATACACACAAAAAATCACAGGAAAAGGACCTCCACCTTGTCTCCAACCCACTCAAAAAAACTCCGAATAGCTCCCCTGATGAACAAACTTATACGTATTAATTAACTGAACAAAATCCCAGCCCCCACACAACAGCAAAGCAAGCTACACGTTAATTGGCGATGAGAGAGTTATTAAATCTAGCGGGCCCTTAACATATATCGTGCATCCCCGCCTGCAGATAAACAAAGGGATAAACGCAAAAGATAGAATAAACTATGGTAAGAACTCGAACAACTAAACAAGACAACAACATTCCTTCGCCTCCAGGTACCTCCTGCTTGCCTCCGACCAAATCTCAACCGGCGAATCGAACAAAAAAATAGTGGAGGAACATTATATTGTATACACACAAGGCCCCTGCATGGTCTGGTCGAAGAACAAGGTGATCTGGGCGAGGACATACCTCCATCGCCGGCGAACTCGCATGCCTCCTTCGCCTCCAGTTCTCGCCATGGGACATGCCTGGATGGATACGGGGAACCCCGCTCCTCTCTTTCTCCACCCATTTCTATATCTCTCTCTCTGTCTATGGAACGCTCTGTTTCTCCGCTGCAACGCCACCATGGACATACGACTAGCCAGGAAATTAAAAGCCGACGATGAAAGAGAATATTAAAGACGGGCTCACACAATGTCTAAATGGGCTCAGACCCAAGACCCAGAACCGGAGACCCAGAGTCCAAAACAGACTGGCCGGAACATCTCACACCCGAATGGCACTTTAAACAATACATCGAACGACCAAAAAAACGTGTGTGAGCTAATTAAAAAAATAACTAGCTATTGTTTAGCAGAAATTTTGTTTAGAGAGAGGTCTGCCACTAAATCCGGGCATTCTTTGGGCCCAGCTTAGAGAGCCCGGCCATAAAAAATCAAGCCCAAAATCACCCCGAGTTCAAAAATTTGCACTAAAATCAAGCCTGAGCCCGGCCCAAGGCAAAACCCGAAAATCCGAAGACTAGCCGAAGCCTGGCAATAGCTTCACAGTGCGCAATAGCATAGGGACATTGCAACTTTAGAACAAAATATTACAAGAGAATGACTGCATGAACGCCAGGTATTTTAGTAAAACATGACATATTTCGACAATATCACATTTTCAACATAATAACATGACCAATTTGAGCCAAATATAGTTCTACCCTTCTAGACAGCATATCAACATAATGACAAAAGCAGTAACACACATTTCAACAACATGATTATCCAAAATACGAGTTCTAACTCAACCACGTCCCAAAAGTCTAAAGTCTGAATCAGAGGTCTCAATACTACACATTAAGCCATCAAGTCCCACTAGTGCATGAAATTAAAACTAAGAAATGGCGTGTTCATTTATTGCCGTGGTTGCTCCAAGTCTCCAATTTTCTGCACAATAATGTGAACAAAACTGAGTACAAATGGGTAAATACAAGGAGAAACTATGCCAATTTTAAATATTTGGATTCAGAATCAGAAGATAGCTCATCAACACCATGATTAGAACTTGAAGATTGAGCTTGTTCTTCGTTTTGTTCCCCTGCTATAGTTTGTTTTTAGATAAAAAAAATGGCAAGGTAACTACCTGCTTGTTGATGCTCGTCCACATGCCGAAGGGGAGGACGAGGGCGACGGTGACAGCTGTTGTATTTGTGTCGAATATTATGTACGTGTGGGGTTACGGTAGGACTTGGAGTTGTAATAGGTGTGGACAGGGTACGTAGTGTTGTAGTCGAACACGTGTATCCTAGGGCCTCTCATATAATGAGGAGGCACCACACGTTGTAACCCATGGCGACTTGATAGCAGCAGGCGCGCAAGGGGAGCCGGCGGTTTGTGCCGGCGACCAAGGCGGCCGGTGCAGCGGTATCGATGGGGAGGAGCGCCCATAGTCAAGCCCCGCAGATGTAGGCGAGTTCGCTGAACTGCGTTACCAAATCTCGGTGTCGCCATCGTGCTGTGATTGTTTGGTCCTCGGTAGATCGAATAAGCGCCTACGATTTGTAACAAGTGGTATCAGAGCGAGGTTCGAAGGTTGCGGTTTGTTGATCAAGAGGAGTTGAGAAAATTAGTCGAGATTAGACTTGCGGATGCAGTTCCGGCGAGTTCGTCTGATCGGCATGTATCGGGAATTTTCTGCGACAAAAAGCAATCATGTTTGGTTCTAAGCCAGCGTATTAATGATTGGTTGTGCATGTGGGCAGCAACCATCACGTGCATGTGCTCATGCATGCGGCGGCAGTATCAGGCCAAAGGCCACGTGATGTATCGTGAGCAGGTCAAGGTTACATGCATAGCTAAGCTTGGTATGTTCGATGCACGGAATCAATTGGGAACCGATTTGGTTAAGGAGAAAAAAAAGGGACCGAGTCCCAGTGGAGACGGCTCTTCGTGGACGAGTCGGAGGCGAAGCCTCGCGCCTTTAAAGGCTGCGCCAGGGCAGGGCTAGGACAAGACGAGCCGGGCAAACCAATCAGCGGAAAATTCATCAAGGATACGGGCCATCGGAATTAGCAGGCGTGTTAGGCAATTAGAAGGCATCGGGAGTTGAGCACATTTAGAGCGACAGTACGTGAAGCACAGGCAAAATTATTGCTACGTGCGCACGGGTACAACAACTCGGTTTCTTCGCGGGTCAGCTATACAGGAAAAATCATGGCGCCAACGGGTACCAGATTTGAAGTGCAAAAGTTCGACGGGACTGGAAACTTCGCGTTATGGCAGACAAGGGTGAAGGATTTGTTGGCACAACAGGGATGCTTAAAGGCGTTGCGGGATGTCAAGCCAGCTAAGATGGACAATGATGACTGGGAGGAGTTGCAGATTCAAGCAGCCGGGACCATACGGTTGTGTCTGTCGGACCAGGTCATGTATCATGTGATGGATGAGAATTCGCCGAAAAAGGTTTGGGAGAAATTGGAGAGTCAATTTATGTCAAAGACTGCGACGACCAAGGTGTATTTGAAGCAAAAGTTATACAGGCTGAAGATGCAGGAGAGGTCGGATTTTGTGGAGCACATGAATACCTTTAATCAGGTTGTCACGGATCTAGCACGTCTGAGTGTGAAGATTGACGACGAGGATAGGGCTATTCTACTTCTTTGTTCATTGCCACCGTCCTATGAGCATTTGATCACTACGTTGACGTACGGCAAGGAGACTGTTCAACTTGAGGATGTCACTGCGGCGTTATTGTCCTATGATATGAGGAAAAAGAACAACGCAGAGGAAGGCACTCATGGTGAAAGTTTGCTAGTCAATGGTGGGCAAGGCAGGCAAGGATACGAGGCAGGGAAGAACAAGAAAAAGAAGAAGGTGCAGTGTCACAAGTGCAAGCAGTGGGGACATATTAAGAAGGACTGTCCAGATCTCAGTGGTGGGTCAAGTGCTAATGTAGTAACTAATAGTGATGACTCGGACAGCGATATTCTCTTGGTGTCAGATAGACGGTCAACTAAAGGTGAAGCGTGGATGTTGGATTCGGCTAGCTCTTTTCATGCGACGCCCAATAGGGAGTGGTTCTCTTCGTACAAGTCTGGTGAGCTTGATACAGCCTACATGGGTGATGACACGGGCCATCGTGTTGCTGGAGTAGGTGACATCAAAATCAAGATGTTTGACGGAGTAGAGCGGGTGCTTCGGGGAGTCAGGCATGTGCCAGGGCTAAGGAGGAATCTAATTTCGCTTGGAGTTCTTCATGATGGTGGTATGATATTCCGTTGTGATCGGAATAAGAAGACCATGAGGATCATGGAAGATAATGTGACCGTGATGATGGGAGAGAGGACATCTTCGCATCTTTACAAGTTGCGAGGGAGTACTATTCCAGGTGGAGTCATGGAGACTGGAGTTACGGGAGTAGCAGCTGTGTTCCACAGAGGCGGCGGGTCTGCGGCAGACTCGTCGAGTAGCTCTCGGTAAGCTACGAAGTAGACAACCCAAGTCCGGAGTACATGGAGGTTTGACGCTTGGACGAACTCAAGGTGGTGGAGGATATTCGCCAAGGTGGAGTTTGTTGTATTTGTGTCGAATATTATGTATGTGTGGGGTTACGGTAGGACTTGGAGTTGTAATAGGTGTGGACAGGGTACGTAGTGTTGTAGTCGAACACGTGTATCCTAGGGCCTCTCATATAATGAGGAGGCACCACACGTTGTAACCCATGGCGACTTGATAGCAGCAGGCGCGCAAGGGGAGCCGGCGGTTTGTGCCGGCGACCAAGGCGGCCGGTGCAGCGGTATCGATGGGGAGGAGCGCCCATAGTCAAGCCCCGCAGATGTAGACGAGTTCGCTGAACTGCGTTACCAAATCTCGGTGTCGCCATCGTGCTGTGATTGTTTGGTCCTCGGTAGATCGACTAAGCGCCTACGATTTGTAACAACAGCGACGGACGGCGAAGGTGATACTCGAGTAGTACTGCATGGGGAGGACAAGGGCCACTGCGACGGCGATGCTCGAGTAGTACTGCATGCGAGTTTTGTCGGCAATGTTAGTACTGAAAGTTTTGTTGTTCGCTTCACTTGGGAAAGATCTCGAGCACGTACGTCCGGCCATTTTGTGTAATTGGCGTGAATTACCCCAAGTTGTTTCAGGCGTACAGCAAGTTCATGTAATCTAAATTATTTGCCGGAATGCATGTACAAGTGGCCACATGTTTTGTTTCGAAGACTTCTACTCCCATGATTTGTTTCGAAGACTACTACTCCCATGATTTATTTCAAAGACTACTATTCCCATTACCTTTATGGATAGTAGTATTTTGTTAACCTGAATGAGAAGCTTATGCTACAAATTAGTACCAGATTCATCCACGCAAAGCTGAGCACTACCGAGTAATTTGTTCACCTCAGCTTATGACATATCTTCCTTCCCAAGGAAAACTTTGGGCGCGTCCACAGATATCGGAGCAGCATTCTCCCAGAATAAATTAAGTGGAGTACAAACTTATCCTTCAAGAAGGAATATATATGTCACACGATTGTGTTGAACATTTCAAATTAAACCTCTCGCTAAGATTTACAGCTGTAGGAGGACAGGCATCTACATCACCGCAACAAGCAACGGCAAACGATTATTTCCTACTCCTACGCAGCATACAGTGGGACACGTCGCAATATAACCTTATCTTCTTCTCCCAAGGTTTATGTGTAGAAATGAGCTCGGCCTCTCCTACTCATCTACGGAGTAGATGTGTACGTCAGTACAGGTGTCTGCATGTAATTGACGCACTACTGGCGTTTTCCTTATATTTTGTTGTCAGCTAGCACAAGTTGTGACCACTCCCATGAAAAACACTATTCTGTGGCTGACCTTTTCATGCCCAGGATGATCTGGCCGGCCAATCAAAACGTGTGCACTCTTCTTGGGTTTCTTGCTAACAGTGGCAAGTGAGTATTCATTTGAGCTTGTAGTTGTAGCCCACCTGTTCGTCCTCACAGCCTCATGTTCTTGCGCGACAATATAACAACGCAGCAATCAATTATTGACTTACCGGAAGCGTCCATTCTTCATCTTATCCAGAACGATATACCTCCGTCTCAAATTAATTATTAAAATATAAATATATTTAGACATATTTTAGTGTATTGATACATCAACAAAACGATTAATTCACTACAGGAAAGGGACTAGACGCCAACGGCCAGATTATAAGCCGACAACCAAATGTCGGGGCCATCGGTGTATGAGGTGGAAGTGGCTGAAAGTACACAATGGTCAACTATGGGGGAGGGGGGGGGGGTGAATAGGTGACGTATAAATTTTAATCCCTTTTCATTTTTAGATGGGCTTTAGCAAGTAAACAACTTGGTTACCTAGATGTGCAACTAGGTAGACACCCGATGTGATAAGAAACAAGTATGCAACGGAAGTAAATACAATGCACAAGATAACCACAAGTGATAAACACGGAGACAATGATATGTTTCCCGTAGTTCATTCTCAAAAGAAGTACGTCTACGTTGGAGAGGTGGGGAGCCACCTAGGCACTCCTCAATAGCACGGTTGTGCACATCTTGTTCTCCTTGAGCTTCTCCGGTGAGGGAGATTCTCGTTTTCACTATGAGGTCGACTTGAAGGCGTTGAACAAACCTTTACAAGGGGGTTGAGGCTACTCCACAAGTGAGATGGAGGCTCTCAACAATCCGAAGCTTCTTGCTACAAGGTGGAAGCTACAAGCACTAGGGTTTCTCTAAGATACCAAGGCAACCAAGAGATTACAACATCCCAAGGGGTATGGTATGGGAAAACAGTTTTTGGCTTGGTAGAAAGGTAGATCTAGACCTCCTCCATTAGATCCTTGAAGGACATCGAGTTTAGTTGGAGGAGGAGGGAGATCAGAGCGTTTTGAGCTCTTGAACAATGGAGGAGAGAGAGGAATGGACGAACTAGCTGTCTAGAGGAAGGAGACAACTATTTATAGCCTCCTCCAATATCTAAACGTTGCAGCTCTCCAGGGCCAGAATATTCCGGGGTTAGTACCGGAAATTTCCGGGGCAGCCAGGCCGGATATTTGAATAATCTGGGGCCGGAATTTTTCGGCTAATAATCCGCCCCCATCTCTGCAAGCGGGCAGCAGCGCCCCATCTGATTTTTCGCTAAGGACCAGGGGGCCGGATATTTGCCCCGGAATATTCCGGGAAAATTTCCGCCCCATCTTCTGCAAGCGGGCACCAGCGACACCTCCAAAATCTGCTAAGGACCAAGGGGTCAGAAATTTGCCCCGGAAATTTCCAGGCAAATTTTCGCCCCAACTTCTGCGAGCGGGCAGTTGGAGGCGAGGAATTCATCTTTTGAAGTTTCGAGAGGGCCGAAATATTCCAGTGCCGAGGCCGGATATTCCGGCCTATATCCACCGGAAATTCCGGGCAAGTGACCTGAATAATCCGGCAGCAGTTTTTCCTTCTTTAGAAATCCTTTGTGTAACTTCTCAAGAATATCATCGTGAATTATATATGAGGCCATATGTAGACACTTAAACCATATGGTTAGTAATCATACCCGCGTTGTTATCATCACCAAAATCATCAGAGGAGACATGAGCTTTCAGTCTCCCCCTTTTTGGTGAGTGATGACAACACAGGTATTTGCATAGTGATAATCCAACAATACGATAGGAAATAGAACAACACATATAATCATAACTTAGGAGACATGCTTCCCGATAATATAAGTTCACGAATAGGAAATCCACGAAGAAAAACAAAGTTGTTCGAAAAGCACGAGAAATAAAAACAAGCAGCCCACGCAAGCAAATCCCGCGATCTCTATATCTTCTCCCCCTTTGGCATCAGGATACCAAAAAGAGAGAAGAATGCACCACGCCCCAAGGAACAAGCTCTAGGCCATGGCATCATCATCCTCATCGGCAGCAGGCTCGGTGTAGTCTTCCTCCTCACTAGCGGTGGTGATGTCATCATCATCCGGCACATCGAGATCCCAGTCCACATCACGATTGTTCCAGTTGCGGTAGGGAATCTTGGCACGTTGAGGAGTAGGGATGTTGGGCACATTGAGATTGTCATGATGGCGCGCTGATTCTCAAGAATGGTGCGGCGCTCGACATATGCATCATAGTTCTCCTTGTGGATGCAAACATTCATGCACATCACCTTCTCAATGGCACGAACAATCCATGAGCGCTTCTTTGTACCTAGAGGAGGATGTCTCATGCGAGGATCACGGTGACCTTGACCAGTGGCACCAACGTCATGTGCAACTTGCGTAGTGTGGGCCCTCTTCTTGTACAGTTTCACATCCTTGTGCGTCTCACAGTCCAGCTCAAGATCATCACGAAGATCAGCGGGATACCTGGACTGATGAGCTTCATTATGTGTGGTGCATAAGGTGGCACCTTGCGGTGGAAGAGAGCATAGTGGGTCTCATTGAAGATGAAGTCTATCACATCAATCTTGTGGCGCTCAGTATCCTCGAGATTTCCCTCGGTGAAAGCCAGGAAGGCATGGTGCATGAGGTTCACCAAACCGCCACGGATCTCATCATTGTTGCCACCGCTAGGGGCAATGGTCTCCCGGAACATGCACAGAAGGATGTCATAGATAGCATAGAGGCCATTTGCAGATCCCACAACACCACGAGGACCATACATCTCAACCAACTTGTTCTTCTCATACTCCATGCCATGAATGTGCATGTGAGCACCCTGAGGGACATTGAGGCCAGCAAACGGATACCCGAGCTCAACAGGAAAATCATGGAACGTGGCAGTGAGCTAGTGAGGGCCAGACATCCAGGACATACCAATCTCCTCAGACTCATCAATAACCAGGGTGGCGAAGAACTGCTGGATGAAGGTGGTGTTGTAGGAGCATTGGGTCTCCAGGAGATGGCGCAGTCCAAGGAGCTCAGCAAGATGAACAGAGTTGTTAAAGTAGGCAGGATTGGCAGCCATGTGTGCAGAGTTGATATACTTGATTGGGCGGACTAGCTTGCTCATCACAGTGTAAACTTGCTTGAACAGAGTCTCCTGCTCCACATGCCAGAAGCAGGAATCAATAGTTGGGTCCTGAGGACCCTCAGTGTACTAGGCCTTGTTGCGCCATGCCTTGAACTCAGCTATAAACATGGTGGCCACGTTGAGAGCGGCCTTGCCCTATTGCTTGTTGGCCCTACGAGCTGCCCTGTCGGCGTTGCGCTGACACTCATACTCTTGCTCTTCATCACGCTGGCGTCCACGAGTCTCGGCCTCGTCAGCAAACACACCATCATCATCCTCCCTTAAGTTGCACCACCGCTTGCGAGAGCTAGTCACCTTGGTGGGCCTAGAGCTTGAACCATCTGCGAGAAAAGCGAAAGCAAACCAAAAAGAAAAGCAAAAAAACAACATCAAATAGGGGCTCACATCTTTTGAGGAGTGGAATAAGAGGTTTCTGTCAAATATTCAGAGCAGGCCGGAAATTCTGGCCCTTGATGAAATTTCCGGGGGGCGGAAATTCCGGCCTTGGGGGCGGAAATTTTAGGCCCTGGAAAAATCGTATTAGGGCTATGAATCCAGGCCTGCAACGAATCTAAAAAAAGATGGGAGTGCAAAGGGAAGAACAACAAGGAATAAACTGGATTGGTAAAGGGGAGTTCCAACCCTAAACACGTGGGGGATCCAATCTACCGAGATCTAATCGACCGAGAAACCCTAGATTGCGGAGAAAACATGGCACATACCGGGCTCCATGGATGGGCACGGATGTGCGGCCTCTTGATCCGCAAAAGGTAGCCAGAGGACGGAGAAGGGAGGCGAGGAGGCCTCCCGGGTAGCTCGGAGGCGGCGGCTGCGGTTGGGGACGGAGTGGAGGTGAGGGGAGGGGAAAGGATCTGGGAACTCCCCTCCCTTCGCTTATTTATGGCCCCCAGCCGCTTACCCCGGAATATTCCGATGTTAAGGCCGGAAATTTCCGGGGTTCGGAGATTTCACCCAAAAATTCCGCCCCAAAAAACCGGGGTGAATTCTGCAAGGGGGCACAACGGATTGGGGTTGAGTTTTCGGGAAAATCTCGAAACCCAAAAATTTCCGGGCTTTAAGACACGGAATATTCCGGCCCCCGGATATTTGCCCCGGAAATTTCCTCTCAAATTTCCGGAGTGCCTTCTATGAGCTGGCACAGAGGAAATGAGGGAAATTTTCCAAGACAAGTATCATGGGGCCAGAATTTCCGGGGTTCCCGCACACACAGAGTTTTGAAAATCAAAAGATAAGATATGAGCCTCCAAAAACGAGAAAAACAAAACCAATAGCAATGAACGCACAAACACAAAAACGCGAAAAGAGCAAATGATACAATCAACATAACAAAGAGAGAAATGTTGGTGGCCGGAGCCACCGTGTTTGAGTGTATACCAAGGAGCCGCGAAGATATATCTTGGGCCCAAAAGCATGACTCACGTTAAGCACAATAAGTCACATAATGACTAGATATGCATGAAGTTTTGATTGTTTTGCGCATAATAGGAGGAGTATTGGTTCATTAGTTGAAATACGCTCCCCCTATGTCCATGCCTACATCTAAACCTAGATAACATGTGTAGTGAAGGTATCTATGCAAGGGTTCAAGTGAAGTTAGACGTATCGATCACATTTAGTTCATTCCTCAAACCCCGAAAGCTTGGTTTATCAAGGGCCGTCGTGAAGATATCCGCAAGTTGATCCTTGGTCGGCACATAGGAGAGATCAATATCGCCCTTCTCAACATGATCCCGAATGAAGTGATGGCGAATTTCAATGTGTTTCGTCTTGGAGTGAAGAACGGGATTGTAGGCGATCTTGATATCACTCTCATTGTCGCACATGAGGGGGACCTTGTCAAAATCGATGCCATAATCTCGCAAAGTTTGCCGCATTCATAGCAATTGAGCACAACAACTTGCCGCGCAGATGTACTCGGCCTCGGTGGTTGAGAGAGTGATGCAATTTTGCTTCTTGGAAGACCAACATACCAAAGACCGATCAAGAAATTGACAACCACCGGATGTAGACTTCCTATCCGTCTTCTCTCCGCATAATCCGCATCCAAGTACCCGATGATCTGAAATCTTGAACCCTTGGGATACCAAAGACCAAATTTTGGGGTATGAACTAAATAGCGAAAGATGCGCTTAACCACTTCAAAATGACTTTGCCTCAGAGAAGCTTGAAACCTTGCACATTTACCTACGCTATACATGATATCGGGTCTAGATGCACAAAGGTAGATCAAAGAGACAATGATGGAGGGGTATACCTTTTGATCTACCTCTTTACCATTCGGGTCGGGTTTCAAGTCAATAGTCGTGGACATGGGGGTTTTCATAGGCTTGGCATCATGCATGTTGAATCGTTTGAGCATATCTTGAGTATACTTGGCTTGCTTGATGAAGGTGTCTTCGGGGTGTGGCTTGATCTCAAAGCCAAGAAAATACTCCAACTCGCCCATCATAGACATCTCAAATTTGTCCGTCATAAGCTTGCAAAACTCATCATTGAACTTGGCGTTAGTAGAAAAAAAATGATATCATCCACATAGAGTTGGCATATAAACAAGCCACCTCCAACCTTTTTGGTGAAAAGGGTGGGATCGATTAAACCAACATTGAACCCACGATCCACTAGAAACTCTTTAAGGTGCTCGTACCACGCACGTGGAGCTTGTTTAAGTCCATAGAGCGCCTTATCGAGTTTGTAGACATGACCGGGGTGGTTGGGATCCTCGAAACCTGGAGCTTTCTTGACATATACCAACTCATGGATAGGACCATTTAAGAAAGCACTTTTAACATCCATTTGTTGTAGTTGGAAATTATGATGAGAAGCATATGCAAGAAAGATACGAATTGATTCAAAACGAGCTACAGGAGCGAAAGTTTCACCAAAATCGACACCTTCGACTTGAGAAAAGCCTTGAGATACCAATCTCTCCTTGTTGTGAATGACAATACCATCTTTATCTTGCTTGTTCTTGAATACCCACTTGGTTCCGATGACGTTCTTGCAATATTTTGGCCTTGGCACTAACTTCCACACTTGGTTGCGCTCGAAGTTGTTGAGCTCATCATGCATAGCTTCAAGCCAATCTTGATCTTCAAGCGCTTCATAGACCTTCTTGGGCTCAATTGTCGCACCCTGATTTCTAGGGGATACTCACCGTACGAACTGGATAGCAGATGCTTGGATTATGGGGCATAACTGCTCCCACGTCCCAGCTTCCTGGTAGGCCTGCGCTTATGCGCGACAACACAAGCCCTGCTATTCCATCGTCGATGTAAACTATCCACTAGATATCAAAGGCACTTCCGTCGACGTACTTCAAACCATACACACATGGTACGTCAACGGCGTTTAACAAGTGATATCACCACAAATCTCTACGACACAAAAGATTGAAATAAGCTGCAAATGGCTCTCATTAGAGCAGAGATAGCAAATACAATCATTCAGAGGGCACATGCCCCAACAATACATCATTACAATACAGCGGAAGCATTCAACATGTCTGAGTACAGACAAGAACCAAATAGGCCTAAGAGGCCGGAAACAAACAGACGGAGCCCATCCACGAAGTCTCGGATCCTGCCCGGGTCCGCTATCTACTCGTCAGCAGTCTCGTCGTCATATTCCACGTAGTAGCCACCATGTAGATCCTCGGAAACATCGTCTGCGTAAACCACAGCCCCAAAGGGGTCAGTACATAAACGTACTGGCAAGCAAGACTCACAGTTCACCAAAGTGTAACCCGTCAACACCAAGCACAGATGCTTTGGGTTCAACAGAAGGAAAGGGATATAAAAGATGCTGCAACTGGCTGCTCTAACCAACTACAGAGAACTACAACTTCCAACTAACAGAAAGGGGATAAGATCGAGGATTGTAACCAACTGAAAGATAACTTCAAACAAACCCATCCTGGATCTCGCCCCTTATCCAAAGAAGCAATCCGAGGATAACTCACACAGTTGAAATAATGATGGTTCAGATTATTGTGTCAATGAGCCTATTACTAGTCAAGTTGTTAAGTATTGGGTATAAGGTTGTTAATCATTAGGTTTAAGTTGTCCTGAGTACTTGTTAGCCAGTACTTTCACCAAGTAATCCATAACCGCGGAAAACACGGCTTCTCGAGAAGATTATCCCTGCAGGGTTGCACCAATTTGGCCGTACACTCATGAATATCCCGCCAGATGGGAGATCACCCCACCAAGCGGGGCACTCAACACAACCAACCATTCTTCGCATCAAGCCCAAAGAACCTTGGGCGCACGGCTAATCAAGCCCCGAAGAAAAGGGACCCTCATAGCACTCTAAGACCGTGTCCCCCTATATGCCGACTACAAAAGTTCCACCCTGGCCTGGGCTCGCAAAAACATGCATGCGGCAAATGGAAAACACGAACTAAATGAGGCGATTTGGACGAGATGCGAATCAGGTCAAGTTGAGGGGGGCGCCCATACTCGCTTCCCAAATGCGGGTAGTGCGCTCATCATGGATCAGTAGACAAGACCCTTTTCCTATTAGGGTCGACACTAGCAGGCTTCAAAACCTCTCATGGGCCTCCTGCCGGTGCCTTATCATCAAATTTATTATTAACAGTAACATTAGCATGATTGATTGATTAAACATCGAGCCCCCCAGAACATGATGAAATATAGTAACTGAAAGTAACGGGTAACAGACTCGAGCAAAACAACCTAAGCATGCTAGTAAGACACGGGCTCAAACAATGGTTATAGGTGTGGAGGTGAGGCAATATCAGGGTTAAGGGATTCATGTGATAGGTTCGTAACAGAAACAACTAATCATAGGGCTAGCAGAAATAGACAACGGAAAGTATCGGTAGTCAATGTTGAAAGGAACACAGTGGTTCATGTGAGTGATAACTTGCCTGCAAAACCCAGTAGCCTGGTACTGAGTTAACTCCTTAGAAGGGGTGTCGTAAGTATCGGCGGTCTTGTGACGCCCCGAGATCGGGCACTATGCAGATTTCAGCATTCCCGCCAAATCCGCATAATAACCGATTCCAGGTTGCCATTTATGATAGCATTACAATAGTTCACGAATAATCCACAATTACAACAGGAGTAGATAGATACAAGATGACTCAGACGAGCCAGGGGTACAACTGATACATTACAAAGATCCAAATAACAGCGGAAGAAACAACACATCGTCCGTCTACGGACAAGATCCAAATTGGACTAAGAGTCCTGAAGATAACCGAAGGCGTCCAATCCCTGCCCAGGCCAAGCCGGAGGGATTCCCAAGCTAACGTCGTCAGACTTCATACCTGTTGACTGCAATTTGGAATTTGCAGCCACGAAAGAGATTCGTGGGTCAGTACGGTTAAGTACTGGCAAGGGGGAGAAAGCCCATACTCACAAGTACGGCGTAGCCAGTCATCACAAGACTACAAATACTTTAGGATCAACGGAAAGGAAGGGGGTTATTGCAAATAAGTGACAGCAGGCTGCACTAACCAACTACAGAGATTCTATTACTTCCGACTATCAGAAAGGGGATAAGATCGAGGATTGTAACAACTGAAAGTAAATCCAAACAAACCCATCCTGGACCTCGCCCCTTTAGCCAAAAGAAGCAATCCGAGGATAACTCACACAGTTGTATTAAGATGAATCAAGTTATTGTGTGAATAAACTGTTACTAGTCAAGTTGTTAATCAGTGGGTATATCATGGTTGATCATTATGTTTAAGTTGTCCTGAGTACTTGTTAGCAGTACTTTCACAAGTAATCCATAACCGCGGAAAACACGGCTTCTCGAGAAGATTTACCCTGCAGGGGTGCACCATAGTAACCACACTCATGAATATCCCGCCAGATGGAATGCCTCCCAACAAGCGGGGCACTCACACAATCCAAACCCTTCTTCGCATCAAGCCCAAAGAACCTTGGGCGCACGGCTAATCGAGCCCAGAAGAAAATGGACCCTCATAGCACTCTAAGAACGTGTCCCCCTATATGCCGACTACGAAAGTTCCACCCGGGTACCAAGGGCTCGCAAGATCATGCATGCAGCAAATGGAAAACCCGAACTAATGAGGCGATTTGGACGAGATGCGAATCGGGTCAAACGGAGGGGGAGCCCATACTCCCCAAATGCGGGTAGTGCGCTCATCATGGATCAGTAGACAAGACCCTTTTCCTATTAGGGTCGACACTAGCAGGCCTCAAAACCACAAAGGGCCTCCTGCCGGTGCCTTATCATCAAATTTATTATTAATAGTAACAATAGCATGATTGATTGATTGATTAAACATCGAGCCCCCGGAACGTAAGGAAGTAATAACAGAAGTAACGGGTAACAGACTCGAGCAAACAACCCTAAGCATGCTAGATAAGAACAGGCACAAACAAAGGCTGTAGGTATGGAGGTGAGGCAATATCAAGGTTAAGGGATTCATGTGATGGGTTCGTAACAGAAACAACTACTACTAAGGCTAGCAGCAAAGAATCAACGGAAAGAATCGGTAACAAGTGATGAAAGGCAGCCATATGGCATGCAAGTGAGTATACTTGCCTGAGATCCCGCAAGGTAGCAGAACTTGTCGTTGCTCACATCATCTCAACGTCCTATCCGGGAAGAAGCAACGAACCTCGAACAAACACCGGATGCAACAATTACTACTACGGCAAAAGACCCAGCATGATCAAGGTATGGATGCATGACAATTTAATTGATGCATAGAAATAAACTAGTTGACAAGTTAAACAAATTTAAATGGACCCATATGCAATTTGAGTTGCATAGGAAAAGCCCATGAATTATGGTTAAATTATTTGTTTTCCAACTAATCAACAGGTGCTAGTGGTTTAGTATGATGCATGCAAAAGGGAAACAGCAAAATAACAACATTAGAATCAATTTAAGATAGGGTGTAGCAATTTAGAATTTTATTATTAACTTAGGGAAATTTTGGGTGCTTTTAAAGGGAACACACAAGTATTTGTTGTTTTCAACCATTTAAAATGTTCAAAACAAATAACAAAGTTGATATTTGAAAAGGTTATCAAATTTTAGTTGGATTACATGTTTCACAATTTGAAATTGGACTTAGGGTTATTTAATTATGAATTAAACAATATTAAACAAGTTTTAATTGAATTAAACAAGATTTGAATTGTTTAGGCAATTTAAATTATTCAAACCAGAAAACAAATTTTATATTTGAATAGAGTATTTAAAATGGTGTGGAAAACATATTTTATTTGCATTTATTGGAAATGGTATGAATTAGTTATGAATTATTATAAATGGCATTTGAATCATTTGAATTTGAATTTAAAATGCATTTTGAAAATTCAAAACAGAACACAAATAAGTTATTTGGAAAGTTTGTTAAATTCTGAACAGAAAACATATATAACTTTTAGTTGTTGGATTAACAGATTAAAAGTTATTGAATTTGTAAGTTTATTGCTTAATTCTGTTATTTAAAAGAAAAATTAAAACAGATTTCTTTTTATTCCGTTTTATACGCACTGGAGGCGTACCCACAGGCACTGCCCTGTGGGCCTGCGAGGCCAGCGTGGCACGCTGCGCTGGCGTGGCAGCCAGGGTCACCGACTGGTGGCCCCTGCCTGTCAGCCACGCGGGGGAAAACAAAAGGGGTGGGTTTTTATTCGCTTAGGCGAGGACTCGAACCCGCGTCGTGGAAACGATAGCACAGGGGCGTTGCCAGTACGGTGGTTTCAGGTTGCTGTCAGATACGGCGACGCAAACAGGATGCAATGCAATGTGATGCATATGATGCAAGCAAACAAACAGGTAACACCCCAGGTGTTACAGACGACACCACTAACAAGGGATTGCGCCCTCGCAATCCACCTGCTAACCCGGGAGGGGAAAGAAGTTCGACTATCGATTCTTCGTGCTTCCGGTTGATCTCCTCGACACCACTAACAAGGGTTTCTTGCTCGGAGTGACGACGATGTTCTTCCACCAGGAATCTTCCGATGATCGAACCTATTAGGTTAAGGGCTCAGAAAACGTCCACCCACGTAGGATCCTAACACTTTGAAAGATTGAGTACGAGGGTAGACTCCAAAACAAATGAGATAGAAGGAGAAATAGAATAGAGATAAGGAGAAAACAAGAATCCTATCGAGATGGTTTTCCAAAATAGTTTAGCAGAAATAGTTTTTGACACTCTAGAAACATCGACCGTTAGCGAGGTTATCCTACAGGCTTTGCGGACCCGTTGCTTCGATAACCATTCGTATCGAAACAATCTCGGGAATCGGAACCAAGGCTCTGATACCATTTGTGACGCCCCGAGATCGGGCACTATGCAGATTTCAGCATTCCCGCCAAATCCGCATAATAACCGATTCCAGGTTGCCATTTATGATAGCATTACAATAGTTCACGAATAATCCACAATTACAACAGGAGTAGATAGATACAAGATGACTCAGACGAGCCAGGGGTACAACTGATACATTACAAAGATCCAAATAACAGCGGAAGAAACAACACATCGTCCGTCTACGGACAAGATCCAAATTGGACTAAGAGTCCTGAAGATAACCGAAGGCGTCCAATCCCTGCCCAGGCCAAGCCGGAGGGATTCCCAAGCTAACGTCGTCAGACTTCATACCTGTTGACTGCAATTTGGAATTTGCAGCCACGAAAGAGATTCGTGGGTCAGTACGGTTAAGTACTGGCAAGGGGGAGAAAGCCCATACTCACAAGTACCGGCGTAGCCAGTCATCACAAGATACAAATACTTTAGGATCAACGGAAAGGAAGGGGGTTATTGCAAATAAGTGACAGCAGGCTGCACTAACCAACTACAGAGATTCTATTACTTCCGACTATCAGAAAGGGGATAAGATCGAGGATTGTAACCAACTGAAAGTAAATCCAAACAAACCCATCCTGGACCTCGCCCCTTTAGCCAAAGAAGCAATCCGAGGATAACTCACACAGTTGTATTAAGATGAATCAAGTTATTGTGTGAATAAACCTGTTACTAGTCAAGTTGTTAATCAGTGGGTATATCATGGTTGATCATTATGTTTAAGTTGTCCTGAGTACTTGTTAGCCAGTACTTTCACCAAGTAATCCATAACCGCGGAAAACACGGCTTCTCGAGAAGATTTACCCTGCAGGGGTGCACCATAGTAACCACACTCATGAATATCCCGCCAGATGGAATGCCTCCCAACAAGCGGGGCACTCAACACAATCCAACCCTTCTTCGCATCAAGCCCAAAGAACCTTGGGCGCACGGCTAATCGAGCCCAGAAGAAAATGGACCCTCATAGCACTCTAAGAACGTGTCCCCCTATATGCCGACTACGAAAGTTCCACCCGGGTACCAAGGGCTCGCAAGATCATGCATGCAGCAAATGGAAAACCCGAACTAAATGAGGCGATTTGGACGAGATGCGAATCGGGTCAAACGGAGGGGGAGCCCATACTCCCCAAATGCGGGTAGTGCGCTCATCATGGATCAGTAGACAAGACCCTTTTCCTATTAGGGTCGACACTAGCAGGCCTCAAAACCACAAAGGGCCTCCTGCCGGTGCCTTATCATCAAATTTATTATTAATAGTAACAATAGCATGATTGATTGATTGATTAAACATCGAGCCCCCGGAACATAAGGAAGTAATAACAGAAAGTAACGGGTAACAGACTCGAGCAAACAACCCTAAGCATGCTAGATAAGAACAGGCACAAACAAAGGCTGTAGGTATGGAGGTGAGGCAATATCAAGGTTAAGGGATTCATGTGATGGGTTCGTAACAGAAACAACTACTACTAAGGCTAGCAGCAAAGAATCAACGGAAAGAATCGGTAACAAGTGATGAAAGGCAGCCATATGGCATGCAAGTGAGTATACTTGCCTGAGATCCCGCAAGGTAGCAGAACTTGTCGTTGCTCACATCATCTCAACGTCCTATCCGGGAAGAAGCAACGAACCTCGAACAAACACCGGATGCAACAATTACTACTACGGCAAAAGACCCAGCATGATCAAGGTATGGATGCATGACAATTTAATTGATGCATAGAAATAAACTAGTTGACAAGTTAAACAAATTTAAATGGACCCATATGCAATTTGAGTTGCATAGGAAAAGCCCATGAATTATGGTTAAATTATTTGTTTTCCAACTAATCAACAGGTGCTAGTGGTTTAGTATGATGCATGCAAAAGGGAAACAGCAAAATAACAACATTAGAATCAATTTAAGATAGGGTGTAGCAATTTAGAATTTTATTATTAACTTAGGGAAATTTTGGGTGCTTTAAAGGGAACACACAAGTATTTGTTGTTTTCAACCATTTAAAATGTTCAAAACAAATAACAAAGTTGATATTTGAAAAGGTTATCAAATTTTAGTTGGATTACATGTTTCACAATTTGAAATTGGACTTAGGGTTATTTAATTATGAATTAAACAATATTAAACAAGTTTTAATTGAATTAAACAAGATTTGAATTGTTTAGGCAATTTAAATTATTCAAACCAGAAAACAAATTTTATATTTGAATAGAGTATTTAAAATGGTGTGGAAAACATATTTTATTTGCATTTATTGGAAATGGTATGAATTAGTTATGAATTATTATAAATGGCATTTGAATCATTTGAATTTGAATTTAAAATGCATTTTGAAAATTCAAAACAGAACACAAATAAGTTATTTGGAAAGTTTGTTAAATTCTGAACAGAAAACATATATAACTTTTAGTTGTTGGATTAACAGATTAAAAGTTATTGAATTTGTAAGTTTATTGCTTAATTCTGTTATTTAAAAGAAAAATTAAAACAGATTTCTTTTTATTCCGTTTTATACGCACTGGAGGCGTACCCACAGGCACTGCCCTGTGGGCCTGCGAGGCCAGCGTGGCACGCTGCGCTGGCGTGGCAGCCAGGGTCACCGACTGGTGGCCCCTGCCTGTCAGCCACGCGGGGGAAAACAAAAGGGGTGGGTTTTTATTCGCTTAGGCGAGGACTCGAACCCGCGTCGTGGAAACGATAGCACAGGGGCGTTGCCAGTACGGTGGTTTCAGGTTGCTGTCAGATACGGCGACGCAAACAGGATGCAATGCAATGTGATGCATATGATGCAAGCAAACAAACAGGTAACACCCCAGGTGTTACAGGTCTCAACGTCGTCGTTCATCCGAGAAGAAGCAAACAAACAATGCAGAAAGATAAACAATCAATATCATGGCATAGGTGCACAACATGGGATGATGCATGTCATGTTAATAGATGCATCAAAATAAACTACTTGACAAGATAACACAATTTAATTGGACCCATATGCAATTGGATTGCTTATGGAAAAGATCCATGAATTATGGTTGAATTAATTGTTTTACAACTAGTCATTATATTAAAGTGGATTAGCATGATGCATGGATGAGGAAAACAGCAAAATAACAACAATTGGATCAAATGGAAATAAGGATTAACAAGTTTGGAAATTCATTTATTAAGTTTTGGAATTTTTGGTTACTTAAAGGTGCCACACAAGCATTTGTTGTTTTCATTATGTTAAATTGTTCAAAACAGATAACAAAGTTTATATTTGAAAAGAAAACAAGATTTTAGTTGGATTACATGTTTCACTTGTTGAAAAAGGATTTCAAACAAATTATTTATGAATTAAACAAGTTTAAGCAAGAATTAAATGAATTTAATTCAAACATGAACTTATTTGAATTTTTTATTTGTTCAAAACATTAAACCAAATTCATATTTCAAAAGTTTATACTTTTAGGGCTTGAAAACATATTTTATATGTCCCAAAAGAATTTGTTTTGATCAAGTGATAAATTTAGCAATATTAAATGATTTAAACAAGGTTTAAATCATTTAACCAATTTTAATTATTCAAAACATGAAACAAATTTTATATTTGGAAAGAGGGTTTAATTTTGCATGGAAAACATATTTCATTTGTGGAAATTGGATTTAAAATGAGCAAGTTATTATTTTGGCAATTTTAAATGCAATAATTAAGAAACAGTTGTTTTCAGCAATTTAAATTATTCAAAACAGCAAACAAAATTTATATTTGGAAAGTACATGAAAAATTGATTGGAAAACATATTTGGTTTGTGAAATTTGGAATTTTTATGAACAAGTTATGAATTTTGAAAATTTAAGTGAATTTGACAAGTTTTCAAATTTTGCACCAATTTAAAATATTCAAAACAGTAAACAAATTTTATATTTGGGTAGAGCATTTAATTTGGGTTGGAAAACATATTAAAAATGTTGAAATTGGAGTTAAAATGATTTTATTATGCATTTAGAAGTTTAGGATGCAATCTGCCATTTTAATTAATATCCAGGGATTTAGAAATTAATAGCAGGGACTTAGAATTAATTTGCAGGGGCTAGAAAGTAAACAACAGGGACCTACAGGTGATTTCTTGGAAGTTGTTGGGCCTGGAAAAAAATAAAACAAAAGAGGTGTTTAATCTGCAGGGGGTGGGATTCGATCCCCCCACCTCCTGCTTGCGCTGGGGGAACCAAACCAGTGGGGTAATTCGCTGTGTGTTGAAACGAAGGGGGTCTCGGTGGGGTTAAGCTGTGATTGCGGGATATCTGAATCTCAACTGAACCGAACAGGTACGCACTTGTACCTCGACAGAGACTCGGCCAGCGACAGAGAGAAGCAGCGATGGGCAGGGGCGATCGCCGGAGAGGTGCGGCCGTGGGGGGGTGCGGGTAGAGGAGAGGGGGGAGAGCGAGAGGGCAGGAGGCGAGGGAAGGAGGAGATGCGATCGGGCTGCTCACCTGGGTGTCCTCCACGGACAGGAGGGAGGAGGAGTCGGGCAGGAGCAGGTGGCGACCGGCGGACTTCTCCGGCACGGCGCGGTCGCCTCGGAGCTTCCCAGCAGACGGCGAGTGGACGAGGAGCGAGGGTGAGGCTCCGCGTTTCCATTCCCACCCTCGGTGCTCCTCGAGGTGGCCGGTGGTGGCAGGGGCTAGAGGAGGAAGATGGCTGTCTCGGTTGGGGTTCAGTCAATGTTCAGAAGAATCAGAAGGAGTTGGATGAGGAGGGAGAGAGGGTGGCGGCTATGGAGGAGAAGGGCTAGCTAGGGTTTGAGGTTGGGAGAGGGGGAGGAGGAGATTACTTAAGGGGAAAGGGCCATGGTACGGCAGCAATCGTAGCGAGGAGGGGGCTGATCGGGTGGTGGTGTGCAGTTCGTACAGAAGATGACTTCAGCGTGAGGAAGACGACAAGAGGGAGGAAAGGGGTACTGGGCCAAGAAAAATAGATGGGCTTGGGCTGCTGTGCTCCCTCTCTCTCTCTTTATTTTCCTGTTTTCTGTTTTTTATTTTTTTTTGTAGCAAAAGCAAATGGAACATTGGATTGGTTTTTAAGGTGGTAACAATTTTGGAAAAATTAGATTAGGTTGTTTATACCAATATCAACCCATTGCCAAGGTGGATTTTTAAAAGTTTGAAATTTAAAATGTTGTTTATATTTGAAACCAAATTGAATGAAATTTCCCATATTAATTATATTAGAAAAACAGAATCATTTTCAATAGGGTTACCCCTAGGTTTAAAATGATTTAAAGAGTACAAATGTGTGTGGAGATTCATGGATTCAAAAGAGGTACTGGTTTTGAGAATTGGTTTGAATTTGGGGTAATTTGATAATTAAATAATTATTGATGAAAACCATGTTTTTATTAGGGTGACCCATATGCAATTTGATTAAATTAGTTGATTAAATTCATAAGTTCAAATTGGTTCTGCTTGATGCATTTGATTTGAACTTGAAGGTGGTTTGGAAATCATTTGTTTGATTAAAACCCACAATTTTAATGAGTGATCAACATGGAATAAAATGAAAGCAATTTGGTTGTTTTTATTTGAACTCTCACTTTGGAAATTGTAACATCACAAGGATGAAACAAAAGGTTTGAATTTTGGTTTGAAATTCAAATGGAAAACAAAGGAAAACAAATGAAAACAGTTGGAAAACAACTGAAAACAGAGAAAAACAATTGGAAAACAAACAAAACAAATGCAATCAACATGATGCCATGATGCCAAACATAAAATAACAGAGAGCAAAACATTCTAAAGGCTGTTTTTCAGACTTGGGATGTTACAAAACGCCCCCCCTTGAAGGAATCGCGCCCCGAGATTCCTACTGAGAAAAGAAAAGGTCCGAATACTTCTTGGGAAGATCCTCTTGAGCTGTGACACGTGAAACACATCGTGCACATTGGATAGACGTCAGGGAATTTGGAAACCACCGGAACAATATTAGTAGAGGCATAGGTTTTGTATGGAGGGTGTATAGCTGGATAGAATTTGATGCATTTGGAGAATAGACTATCTGTAATAAAGGTGGAACAGAGTTATTGACATCAATGCAACACCAAGAATAACATCAATGTCAGAATCATCAACATGAGAGTAACGAGGAATATTTGGCCTCCCATTAGAATTGGATTGTTCTTACTTATCTTGGAAGTCAACATTTGAGATCCCGGGGAGTGAACAGAGTTTTGATTGCTTAGTGGAACCAGAATTGGGTTGTATGTTGTTGAAAAGATTGTTGACACAAAGGAATGTGATGCTCCGGTATCAAATAACACTTTAACTGGATAAGAGTTTACGAGGAAGTTTTTGATTAGACGCCGGTAGAAGATTTGAAGTGAAAAACAACAACAAGATTTCAACGGACGAAAAGGATGTTGAGAAGAACAGGATAATGAAGCAACTCCGGGAAAACGAGAACAAAACTCCTGAGGTACTACGGAAAACCCATCCGGGCTTCTAAAGGATAAATATCTACTGCTTAAGGAATAGAGAATCTGCTTCCGGGGCTTACACGCCTCCGTTCTCAATCATGAGTAGGCAACCTGATGAATCATGTCACAACCACCTCCATTCCTATGGTCTAGTAGATATAACCATCCTAGAGAAACCAGAATTCGTGAAATCCTAACTTGAAAGTTTAGATGAGAATAGAAAAACAACGTTGCACTTCCTTACCAGAAAAGGGTGGGTGGGTGGGAAAAGAAGAAAAATGGCAGAATTCCTACTCTCACGTTTCATTTTTCCTATATAGCTACAAAATAGTTTCTAGACTCAACTGCGACCAGTAAAAAGGGATCCTACAGGCAGACAGGCTCTGATACCATTTGTCGCACCCTGATTTCTAGGGGATACTCACCGTACGAACTGGATAGCAGATGCTTGGATTATGGGGCATAACTGCTCCCACGTCCCAGCTTCCTGGTAGGCCTGCGCTTATGCGCGACAACACAAGCCCTGCTATTCCATCGTCGATGTAAACTATCCACTAGAGATCAAAGGCACTTCCGTCGACGTACTTCAAACCATACACACATGGTACGTCAACGGCGTTTAACAAGTGATATCACCACAAATCTCTACGACACAAAAGATTGAAATAAGCTGCAAATGGCTCTCATTAGAGCAGAGATAGCAAATACAATCATTCAGAGGGCACATGCCCCAACAATACATCATTACAATACAGCGGAAGCATTCAACATGTCTGAGTACAGACAAGAACCAAATAGGCCTAAGAGGCCGGAAACAAACAGACGGAGCCCATCCACGAAGTCTCGGATCCTGCCCGGGTCCGCTATCTACTCGTCAGCAGTCTCGTCGTCATATTCCACGTAGTAGCCACCATGTAGATCCTCGGAAACGTCGTCTGCGTAAACCACAGCCCCAAAGGGGTCAGTACATAAACGTACTGGCAAGCAAGACTCACAGTTCACCAAAGTGTAACCCGTCAACACCAAGCACAGATGCTTTGGGTTCAACAGAAGGAAAGGGATATAAAAGATGCTGCAACTGGCTGCTCTAACCAACTACAGAGAACTACAACTTCCAACTAACAGAAAGGGGATAAGATCGAGGATTGTAACCAACTGAAAGATAACTTCAAACAAACCCATCCTGGATCTCGCCCCTTATCCAAATAAGCAATCCGAGGATAACTCACACAGTTGAAATAATGATGGTTCAGATTATTGTGTCAATGAGCCTATTACTAGTCAAGTTGTTAAGTATTGGGTATAAGGTTGTTAATCATTAGGTTTAAGTTGTCCTGAGTACTTGTTAGCCAGTACTTTCACCAAGTAATCCATAACCGCGGAAAACACGGCTTCTCGAGAAGATTATCCCTGCAGGGTTGCACCAATTTGGCCGTACACTCATGAATATCCCGCCAGATGGGAGATCACCCCACCAAGCGGGGCACTCAACACAACCAACCATTCTTCGCATCAAGCCCAAAGAACCTTGGGCGCACGGCTAATCAAGCCCCGAAGAAAAGGGACCCTCATAGCACTCTAAGACCGTGTCCCCCTATATGCCGACTACAAAAGTTCCACCCTGGCCTGGGCTCGCAAAAACATGCATGCGGCAAATGGAAAACACGAACTAAATGAGGCGATTTGGACGAGATGCGAATCAGGTCAAGTTGAGGGGGGCGCCCATACTCGCTTCCCAAATGCGGGTAGTGCGCTCATCATGGATCAGTAGACAAGACCCTTTTCCTATTAGGGTCGACACTAGCAGGCTTCAAAACCTCTCATGGGCCTCCTGCCGGTGCCTTATCATCAAATTTATTATTAACAGTAACATTAGCATGATTGATTGATTAAACATCGAGCCCCCCAGAACATGATGAAATATAGTAACTGAAAGTAACGGGTAACAGACTCGAGCAAAACAACCTAAGCATGCTAGTAAGACACGGGCTCAAACAATGGTTATAGGTGTGGAGGTGAGGCAATATCAGGGTTAAGGGATTCATGTGATAGGTTCGTAACAGAAACAACTAATCATAGGGCTAGCAGAAATAGACAACGGAAAGTATCGGTAGTCAATGTTGAAAGGAACACAGTGGTTCATGTGAGTGATAACTTGCCTGCAAAACCCAGTAGCCTGGTACTGAGTTAACTCCTTAGAAGGGGTGTCGTAAGTATCGGCGGTCTCAACGTCGTCGTTCATCCGAGAAGAAGCAAACAAACAATGCAGAAAGATAAACAATCAATATCATGGCATAGGTGCACAACATGGGATGATGCATGTCATGTTAATAGATGCATCAAAATAAACTACTTGACAAGATAACACAATTTAATTGGACCCATATGCAATTGGATTGCTTATGGAAAAGATCCATGAATTATGGTTGAATTAATTGTTTTACAACTAGTCATTATATTAAAGTGGATTAGCATGATGCATGGATGAGGAAAACAGCAAAATAACAACAATTGGATCAAATGGAAATAAGGATTAACAAGTTTGGAAATTCATTTATTAAGTTTTGGAATTTTTGGTTACTTAAAGGTGCCACACAAGCATTTGTTGTTTTCATTATGTTAAATTGTTCAAAACAGATAACAAAGTTTATATTTGAAAATAAAACAAGATTTTAGTTGGATTACATGTTTCACTTGTTGAAAAAGGATTTCAAACAAATTATTTATGAATTAAACAAGTTTAAGCAAGAATTAAATGAATTTAATTCAAACATGAACTTATTTGAATTTTTTATTTGTTCAAAACATTAAACCAAATTCATATTTCAAAAGTTTATACTTTTAGGGCTTGAAAACATATTTTATATGTCCCAAAAGAATTTGTTTTGATCAAGTGATAAATTTAGCAATATTAAATGATTTAAACAAGGTTTAAATCATTTAACCAATTTTAATTATTCAAAACATGAAACAAATTTTATATTTGGAAAGAGGGTTTAATTTTGCATGGAAAACATATTTCATTTGTGGAAATTGGATTTAAAATGAGCAAGTTATTATTTTGGCAATTTTAAATGCAATAATTAAGAAACAGTTGTTTTCAGCAATTTAAATTATTCAAAACAGCAAACAAAATTTATATTTGGAAAGTACATGAAAAATTGATTGGAAAACATATTTGGTTTGTGAAATTTGGAATTTTTATGAACAAGTTATGAATTTTGCAAATTTAAGTGAATTTGACAAGTTTTCAAATTTTGCACCAATTTAAAATATTCAAAACAGTAAACAAATTTTATATTTGGGTAGAGCATTTAATTTGGGTTGGAAAACATATTTAAAATGTTTAAATTGGAGTTAAAATGATTTTATTATGCATTTAGAAGTTTAGGATGCAATCTGCCATTTTAATTAATATCCAGGGATTTAGAAATTAATAGCAGGGACTTAGAATTAATTTGCAGGGGCTAGAAAGTAAACAACAGGGACCTACAGGTGATTTCTTGGAAGTTGTTGGGCCTGGAAAAAAAATAAAACAAAAGAGGTGTTTAATCTGCAGGGGGTGGGATTTGATCCCCCCACCTCCTGCTTGCGCTGGGGGAACCAAACCAGTGGGGTAATTCGCTGTGTGTTGAAACGAAGGGGGTCTCGGTGGGGTTAAGCTGTGATTGCGGGATATCTGAATCTCAACTGAACCGAACAGGTACGCACCTGTACCTCGACAGAGACTCGGCCAGCGACAGAGAGAAGCAGCGATGGGCAGGGGCGATCGCCGGAGAGGTGCGGCCGTGGGGGGGTGCGGGTAGAGGAGAGGGGGGAGAGCGAGAGGGCAGGAGGCGAGGGAAGGAGGAGATGCGATCGGGCTGCTCACCTGGGTGTCCTCCACGGACAGGAGGGAGGAGGAGTCGGGCAGGAGCAGGTGGCGACCGGCGGACTTCTCCGGCACGGCGCGGTCGCCTCGGAGCTTCCCAGCAGACGGCGAGTGGACGAGGAGCGAGGGTGAGGCTCCGCGTTTCCATTCCCACCCTCGGTGCTCCTCGAGGTGGCCGGTGGTGGCAGGGGCTAGAGGAGGAAGATGGCTGTCTCGGTTGGGGTTCAGTCAATGTTCAGAAGAATCAGAAGGAGTTGGATGAGGAGGGAGAGAGGGTGGCGGCTATGGAGGAGAAGGGCTAGCTAGGGTTTGAGGTTGGGAGAGGGGGAGGAGGAGATTACTTAAGGGGAAAGGGCCATGGTACGGCAGCAATCGTAGCGAGGAGGGGGCTGATCGGGTGGTGGTGTGCAGTTCGTACAGAAGATGACTTCAGCGTGAGGAAGACGACAAGAGGGAGGAAAGGGGTACTGGGCCAAGAAAAATAGATGGGCTTGGGCTGCTGTGCTCCCTCTCTCTCTCTTTATTTTCCTGTTTTCTGTTTTTTTTTTGTAGCAAAAGCAAATGGAACATTGGATTGGTTTTTAAGGTGGTAACAATTTTGGAAAAATTAGATTAGGTTGTTTATACCAATAGCAACCCATTGCCAAGGTGGATTTTTAAAAGTTTGAAATTTAAAATGTTGTTTATATTTGAAACCAAATTGAATGAAATTTCCCATATTAATTATATTAGAAAAACAGAATCATTTTCAATAGGGTTACCCCTAGGTTTAAAATGATTTAAAGAGTACAAATGTGTGTGGAGATTCATGGATTCAAAAGAGGTACTGGTTTTGAGAATTGGTTTGAATTTGGGGTAATTTGATAATTAAATAATTATTGATGAAAACCATGTTTTTATTAGGGTGACCCATATGCAATTTGATTAAATTAGTTGATTAAATTCATAAGTTCAAATTGGTTCTGCTTGATGCATTTGATTTGAACTTGAAGGTGATTTGGAAATCATTTGTTTGATTAAAACCCACAATTTTAATGAGTGATCAACATGGAATAAAATGAAAGCAATTTGGTTGTTTTTATTTGAACTCTCACTTTGGAAATTGTAACATCACAAGGATGAAACAAAAGGTTTGAATTTTGGTTTGAAATTCAAATGGAAAACAAAGGAAAACAAATGAAAACAGTTGGAAAACAACTGAAAACAGAGAAAAACAATTGGAAAACAAACAAAACAAATGCAATCAACATGATGCCATGATGCCAAACATAAAATAACAGAGAGCAAAACATTCTAAAGGCTGTTTTTCAGACTTGGGATGTTACATCAATGTGAGAGACGAAAGCATGAGCCTTGCTAAAATCCGCCAATTGTCTTCTTGTGACTACCCTTCCACGAACTTGTCCAAGAATCATGTCCTCCGTGTGACTCGCACGAGCAAGATTTTCTAGCCTTCTCTTTGCCCTGCGCGCTAGCAACTCCTCCAAAGACTCCTTGGATATGGCTTGATCATCACCTTCATCATTGGAGTCATGTCCATCTCTTCCTTGGTCTTGATCCTCAACGGGAGATGGATCTCTTATGTGTTGGGTTCTATCACACCCATGAGTGTATTTTCCTTGTCCTTCATTGTGATCTTGGCCTTGATTATTGTGACGCCTCGAGATCGAGCACTATGCAGATTTCAGCATTCCCGCCAAATCCGCATAATAACCGATTCCAGGTTGCCATTTATGATAACATTACAATAGTTCACGAATAATCCACAACTACAACAGCATCAGAAAGATACAAGATGACTCAACGAGCCAGGGGTACAACTGATACATTACAAAGATCCAACATAACAGCGGAAGAAACAAACGTCCGTCTACGGACAAGATCCAAATTGGACTAAGAGTCCTGAAGATAACCGAAGGCGTCCAATCCCTGCCCAGGCCAAGCCGGAGGGATTCCCCAGCTAACGTCGTCAGACTTCAAACCTGTTGACTGCAATTTGGAATTTGCAGCCACGAAAGAGATTCGTGGGTCAGTACGGTTAGGTACTGGCAAGGGGGATAAAACCCATACTCACGAGAATACCGGCGTAGCCAATCATCACAAGATACAAATACTTTAGGATCAACGGAAAGGAAGGGGTTATGGCAAATAAGCGACAGCAGGCTGCACTAACCAACTACAGAGATTCTATTACTTCCAACTATCAGAAAGGAGATAAGATCGAGGGATAGTAACCAACTGAAAGATAACTTCAAACAAACCCATCCTGGATCTCGCCCCTTATCCGAAGAAGCAATCCGAGGATAACTCACACCGTGGTATTAAAGATGAGTCAAGTTTGTTGTGTGAAATAACCTATTACTAGTCAAGTTATTAATCATTGGGTGAAACATGATTGATCATTATGTTGAAGTTGTCCTGAGTACTTGTTAGCCAGTACTTTCACCAAGTAATCCATAACCGCGGAAAACACGGCTTCTCGAGAAGATTTACCCTGCAGGGGTGCACCATAGTAACCACACTCATGAATATCCCGCCAGATGGAATGCCTCCCACCAAGCGGGGCACTCAACACAATCCAACCCTTCTTCGCATCAAGCCCAAAGAACCTTGGGCGCACGGCTAATCGAGCCCAGAAGAAAATGGACCCTCATAGCACTCTAAGAACGTGTCCCCCTATATGCCGACTACGAAAGTTCCACCCGGGTACCAAGGGCTCGCAAGATCATGCATGCAGCAAATGGAAAACCCGAACTAAATGAGGCGATTTGGACGAGATGCGAATCGGGTCAAACTGAGGGGGAGCCCATACTCCCCAAATGCGGGTAGTGCGCTCATCATGGATCAGTAGACAAGACCCTTTTCCTATTAGGGTCGACACTAGCAGGCCTCAAAACCACAAAGGGCCTCCTGCCGGTGCCTTATCATCAAATTATTATTATTATTACCATTAGCAATTAACAGGTTTGATTGATTAACATCGAGCCCCAGAACATAAGGAAGTAATAACAGAAAGTAACGGGTAACAGACTCGAGCAAAACAACCCTAAGCAAGATAGTAAGTCACAGGCTCAAGCAAAGGTTATAGGAGGGGAGGTGAGGCAATATCAGTGGTTAAAGGATTCATGTGATAGGTTCGTAACAGAAACAACTACTACTAAGGCTAGCCGAAAAGAACAACGGAAAGTATCGGTAACAAGTGATGAAAGGCAGCCATATGGCATGCAAGTGAGTATACTTGCCTGAGATCCCGCAAGGTAGCAGAACTTGTCGTTGCTCACATCATCTCAACGTCCTATCCGGGAAGAAGCAATGAACCTCGAACAAACACCGGAATGCAACAATTACTACTACGGCAAAAGATCCAGCATGATCAAGATATGGATGCATGACAAGGTTGATAGGTGCACCAAAGTAAACTAGTGGATATGATACACAAGTTTAAATGGATTCCATATGCAAAGGTTGCATATGGCAAACCCATGCCTTATAGTTGAATTAATTGTTCTAACACTAAGCATCATGTGTAAGTGAGTTAGAATGATGCATGCATGATGAAGAACAAGAAGGTAACAATATTAAATGCACTTGAAATGATAGTTAACCATTTTAGAAAACATTAATAAGGTTTGGCAATTAGTGTTACTTAATGGTGTTAAACAAGTAGTGGTTGTTATCATCAAGTTAAAGTGATCAAAACAAGTTACAAATTTTATATTTGGAAAGGTTATCAAATTTTAGTTGGATTACATGTTTCACAATTTGAATTTGAACTTTGGATTATTTAATTATGAATTAAACAATATTAAACAATTTTTAATTGAACTGAACAAGAATTAAATGATTTAGGCAATTTAAATTATTCAAACCAGGGAACAAAAATTATATTTGAATAGCTTATTTAAAATGGTATTGAAAACATATTTAATTTGCATTTATTGGATTAGGGATGAAATAGTTATTGAATTTAGCAAATACAAGTGAAATGATTTAAATTTGAATTTGAATTGTAATTTGAAAGTTCAAAACAGAACACAAGTTGGATATTTGGAAAGATTATAAAATTTGGATCAGAATAGACATCAAGTTTGTATTTATTGGGTTCATATTTTAAAAGTTATTGAATTTGCAAATGAGGTGTTTATTCTGCCCATTTAAAAGAATTTAGAAATTAACAGCTTTGCGTTTTTTTTTCTTTTGTTACCGAGAGGGCCTCTACCCGCTGCCACTGACCAGCGGGTCCAAGCCAGCGTGGCAGCGCACGTGGCAGCCCGCGTGGCCAGAGGAGAAAAACCAGCAAAAAGTGGGGGGGGGCGCGGTGCGCCGAGGGGGATTCGACCCCAGGACCTCGCTCACGCGCGGATGGGACAGAGCCAGTGGGCTGATCGACTGCGTTTGTTGGGTTCAGATACGCAGGGTAGTTATGACTATACTGCATCGTAACTGAACCAAAACAACCAGGACGCGTTCTGAACTTCGTTCGTCAGGTCTCTGAACCATGACGGAATCGAACCCAGCGGACGGCCGCGGTGATCTCCGATGGACGACGGGCGTGCTGGCGAGGCGGGGCTGCGTGGTGCGGGTGTGGTTGCCGCGGAGAGTAACCAGGAGGGAGAGGGAAAAGAGCCGCGGGCGAGCTCACCTGCTGCTCGAGGCCGATGCAGACGTCGGTGCAGCGGCGAGGAAGACAGGCCGGCGACGGCGCGGCCACTCCGGCGCGTCCCAGCTCGCGGCGAAGAGGCGGGGTGGAAGAGGGGACTGCCGCGGGTCCATTCCCGCTGCCAGCTGCTCCTCGCGGTGGTCGGGCTACCGGCGACGAGGGAAGGGAAGTGGTGGTGAGGTCTGACGGAGAAAAATCCGGCGGCGACAGATGATGAAGGCGGCGGCGCTGTGCTCTGCATCCGCGGCTGCTTCGGTGTCCAAGGCCTCGAGGGAGCAACGAGGAGTCCGTTCCCGCAGACGGCGAGGGTATCAGGGTACTGGAGCGGCAGCGATGATGGCGGGTTCAGAGACACGTCGACAGCGAGGTGGGCTTTACAGAGAGGAAGAAAAGCGCCGGTGGGGAAGGGATCGGCGGCGGCGCGAGGGAGACTAGCTAGGTTAGGGTTGAGTGGCCGTGAGGGGGCGCCGCGGTGGTTTTATGGAGGAGCAGGGCCAGTACGGCAGCCATCCAGCAGGGGGGGAGAGGATCGGATGGCTATGCTGGAGACGTACAGGGATGACGTCGACGTTGAAGAAGACGACAGAGAAAAGAGGTTGGGCCAGGAAGGTAAATGGGCTGGGGGAAAGGAAAAATAAGAGGAGGGGGGTTGGGCTGGGTAGGTGGGCTGCTCCTCTCCTCTCTTCTTATTCTTTTTTTTTTGTACTGTTTTCTTTTGTAGTTAAGCAATTGGAAACAAAACAAGGTTTGTTTACAGAAATTTTGGAATAAAAAAAATAGGATGAACTCCTTAGTGGAAAATCAACCTTTTGGCAGTTTTTGTTTTCCAAAAATTTATTGTTTGTTTGTTGTTTTTTAAAATTAAACCAATTTAAAAGAGATTTCCAATATTTGTTAATAGTAGAAAAACAAGGTATTTCCAAAAGGGTTTTCTTTAGGGTTTGAAGGTGATTTAATAAATTCAAATTAGTGGAGAATTTCATGGATTCAAATGATTAAAGATTTGAGAAATTGGTTTGAGTTTTTGAACTGATTTGAAAATAAAAGATTAAGGTGATTGATTGAAATAAACAACAAATTAATAGTTGAAACATTAAGGAATTGATTGGAAGCAAAAGATGTTTTGATTTGTAATTCTTTATTTGAAAGATTGCAACAGACAAGTGATTTAAACAAAATCAAGCAGTGAAAACAATTGAGTGGTTTAGTTTTGAAATATTGAAATTGGAAATTTGGAGCAAGGTGAAAGTTTAAATTGTGTTGAAATTTTCAGTTGATGCAAACATGGTGCAATGCAATGTTATGCATATGATGCAACCAACAAACAGGTAACACCACAGGTGTTACAGACGACACCACTAACAAGGGATTGCGCCCTCGCAATCCACCTGCTAACCCGTGAGGGGAAAGAAGTTCAACTATCGATTCTTCATGCTTCCAGTTGATCTCCTCGACACCACTAACAAGGGCTTCTCGACACCACTAACAAGGGATTCTTGCTCGGAGTGATGACGATGTTCTTCCACCAGGAATCTTCCGATGATCGAACCTATTAGGTTAACGGTTCAGAAAACGTCCACCCACGTAGGATCCTAACACTTTGAAAGATAGATAAGGGAAGAGACTCCAAAACAAATGAGATAGAAGGAGAAATAGAATAGAGATAAGGAGAAAACAAGAATCCTATTGAGATATTTTCCAAAATAGTTTAGCAGAAATAGTTTTTGACACTCTAGGAACAACGACCGTTAGCGGGGTTAACCTACAGGCTTTGCGGACCCGTTGCTTCGATAACCATTCGTATCGAAACAATCTCGGGAATCGGAACCAAGGCTCTGATACCATTTGTGACGCCCCGAGATCGGGCACTATGCAGGTTTCAGCATTCCCGCCAAATCCGCATAATAACCGATTCCAGGTTGCCATTTATGATAACATTACAATAGTTCACGAATAATCCACAATTACAACAGAAACAGATAGATACAAGATGACTCAACGAGCCAGGGGTTACAACTGATACATTACAAAGATCCAAATAACAGCGGAAGAAACAAACGTCCGGCTACGGACAAGATCCAAATTGGACTAAGAGTCCTGAAGATAACCGAAGGCGTCCAATCCCTGCCCAGGCCAAGCCGGAGGGATTCCCAAGCTAACGTCGTCAGACTTCAAACCTGTTGACTGCAATTTGGAATTTGCAGCCACGAAAGAGATTCGTGGGTCAGTACGGTTAAGTACTGGCAAGGGGGATAAAACCCATACTCACAAGAATACCGGCGTAGCCAATCATCACAAGATACAAATACTTTAGGATCAACGGAACGGAAAGGGTTATTGCAAATAATTGACAGCAGGCTGCACTAACCAACTACAGAGATTCTATGACTTCCAACTATCAGAACGGAGATAAGATCGAGTGATAGTAACCAACTGAAAGATAACTTCAAACAAACCCATCCTGGATCTCGCCCCTTATCCGAAGAGGCAATCCGAGGATAACTCACACCGTTGTATTAAGATGAGTCAAGTTTGTTGTGTGAATAAACCTATTACTAGTCAAGTTGTTAATCATGGGGTGAAACCTGATTGATCATTATGTTTAAGTTGTCCTGAGTACTTGTTAGCCAGTACTTTCACCAAGTAATCCATAACCGCGGAAAACACGGCTTCTCGAGAAGATTTACCCTGCAGGGATGCACCAAAGTAACCACACTCATGAATATCCCGCCAGATGGAATGCCTCCCACCAAGCGGGGCACTCAACACAATCCAACCCTTCTTCGCATCAAGCCCAAAGCACCTTGGGCGCACGGCTAATCGAGCCCAGAAGAAAATGGACCCTCATAGCACTCTAAGAACGTGTCCCCCTATATGCCGACTACGAAAGTTCCACCCGGGATCCAAGGGCTCGCAAAATCATGCATGCAGCAAATGGAAAACCCGAACTAAATGAGGCGATTTGGACGAGATGCGAATCGGGTCAAACTGAGGGGGAGCCCATACTCCCCAAATGCGGGTAGTGCGCTCATCATGGATCAGTAGACAAGACCCTTTTCCTATTAGGGTCGACACTAGCAGGCCTCAAAACCACAAAGGGCCTCCTGCCGGTGCCTTATCATCAAATTATTATTCATAGTAACATTAGCATGATTGATTGATTGATTAACATCGAGCCCCCATAACATAACGGAAGTAATAACAGAAAGTAACGGGTAACAGACTCGAGCAAAACAACCCTAAGCAAGATAGTAAGTCACAGGCTCAAGCAAAGGTTATAGGAGGGGAGGTGAGGCAATATCAGTGGTTAAAGGATTCATGTGATAGGTTCGTAACAGAAACAACTACTACTAAGGCTAGCCGAAAAGAACAACGGAAGTATCGGTAACAAGTGATGAAAAGGCAGCCATATGGCATGCAAGTGAGTATACTTGCCTGAGATCCCGCAAGGTAGCAGAACTTGTCGTTGCTCACATCATCTCAACGTCCTATCCGGGAAGAAGCAATGAACCTCGAACAAACACCGGAATGCAACAATTACTACTACGGCAAAAGATCCAGCATGATCAAGATATGGATGCATGACAAGGTTGATAGGTGCACCAAAGTAAACTAGTGGATATGATACACAAGTTTAAATGGATTCCATATGCAAAGGTTGCATATGGCAAACCCATGCCTTATAGTTGAATTAATTGTTCTAACACTAAGCATCATGTGTAAGTGAGTTAGAATGATGCATGCATGATGAAGAACAAGAAGGTAACAATATTAAATGCACTTGAAATGATAGTTAACCATTTTAGAAAACATTAATAAGGTTTGGCAATTAGTGTTACTTAATGGTGTTAAACAAGTAGTGGTTGTTATCATCAAGTTAAAGTGATCAAAACAAGTTACAAATTTTATATTTGGAAAGGTTATCAAATTTTAGTTGGATTACATGTTTCACAATTTGAATTTGAACTTTGGATTATTTAATTATGAATTAAACAATATTAAACAATTTTTAATTGAACTGAACAAGAATTAAATGATTTAGGCAATTTAAATTATTCAAACCAGGGAACAAAAATTATATTTGAATAGCTTATTTAAAATGGTATTGAAAACATATTTAATTTGCATTTATTGGATTAGGGATGAAATAGTTATTGAATTTAGCAAATACAAGTGAAATGATTTAAATTTGAATTTGAATTGTAATTTGAAAGTTCAAAACAGAACACAAGTTGGATATTTGGAAAGATTATAAAATTTGGATCAGAATAGACATCAAGTTTGTATTTATTGGGTTCATATTTTAAAAGTTATTGAATTTGCAAATGAGGTGTTTATTCTGCCCATTTAAAAGAATTTAGAAATTAACAGCTTTGCGTTTTTTTTTCTTTTGTTACCGAGAGGGCCTCTACCCGCTGCCACTGACCAGCGGGTCCAAGCCAGCGTGGCAGCGCACGTGGCAGCCCGCGTGGCCAGAGGAGAAAAACCAGCAAAAAGTGGGGGGGGGGGGCGCGGTGCGCCGAGGGGGATTCGACCCCAGGACCTCGCTCACGCGCGGATGGGACAGAGCCAGTGGGCTGATCGACTGCGTTTGTTGGGTTCAGATACGCAGGGTAGTTATGACTATACTGCATCGTAACTGAACCAAAACAACCAGGACGCGTTCTGAACTTCGTTCGTCAGGTCTCTGAACCATGACGGAATCGAACCCAGCGGACGGCCGCGGTGATCTCCGATGGACGACGGGCGTGCTGGCGAGGCGGGGCTGCGTGGTGCGGGTGTGGTTGCCGCGGAGAGTAACCAGGAGGGAGAGGGAAAAGAGCCGCGGGCGAGCTCACCTGCTGCTCGAGGCCGATGCAGACGTCGGTGCAGCGGCGAGGAAGACAGGCCGGCGACGGCGCGGCCACTCCGACGCGTCCCAGCTCGCGGCGAAGAGGCGGGGTGGAAGAGGGGACTGCCGCGGGTCCATTCCCGCTGCCAGCTGCTCCTCGCGGTGGTCGGGCTACCGGCGACGAGGGAAGGGAAGTGGTGGTGAGGTCTGACGGAGAAAAATCCGGCGGCGACAGATGATGAAGGCGGCGGCGCTGTGCTCTGCATCCGCGGCTGCTTCGGTGTCCAAGGCCTCGAGGGAGCAACGAGGAGTCCGTTCCCGCAGACGGCGAGGGTATCAGGGTACTGGAGCGGCAGCGATGATGGCGGGTTCAGAGACACGTCGACAGCGAGGTGGGCTTTACAGAGAGGAAGAAAAGCGCCGGTGGGGAAGGGATCGGCGGCGGCGCGAGGGAGACTAGCTAGGTTAGGGTTGAGTGGCCGTGAGGGGGCGCCGCGGTGGTTTTATGGAGGAGCAGGGCCAGTACGGCAGCCATCCAGCAGGGGGGGAGAGGATCGGATGGCTATGCTGGAGACGTACAGGGATGACGTCGACGTTGAAGAAGACGACAGAGAAAAGAGGTTGGGCCAGAAAGGTAAATGGGCTGGGGGAAAGGAAAAATAAGAGGAGGGGGGTTGGGCTGGGTAGGTGGGCTGCTCCTCTCCTCTCTTCTTATTCTTTTTTTTTTTTGTACTGTTTTCTTTTGTAGTTAAGCAATTGGAAACAAAACAAGGTTTGTTTACAGAAATTTTGGAATAAAAAAAATAGGATGAACTCCTTAGTGGAAAATCAACCTTTTGGCAGTTTTTGTTTTCCAAAAATTTATTGTTTGTTTGTTGTTTTAAGATTAAACCAATTTAAAAGAGATTTCCAATATTTGTTAATAGTAGAAAAACAAGGTATTTCCAAAAGGGTTTTCTTTAGGGTTTGAAGGTGATTTAATAAATTCAAATTAGTGGAGAATTTCATGGATTCAAATGATTAAAGATTTGAGAAATTGGTTTGAGTTTTTGAACTGATTTGAAAATAAAAGATTAAGGTGATTGATTGAAATAAACAACAAATTAATAGTTGAAACATTAAGGAATTGATTGGAAGCAAAAGATGTTTTGATTTGTAATTCTTTATTTGAAAGATTGCAACAGCCAAGTGATTTAAACAAAATCAACCAGTGAAAACAATTGAGTGGTTTAGTTTTGAAATATTGAAATTGGAAATTTGGAGCAAGGTGAAAGTTTAAATTGTGTTGAAATTTTCAGTTGATGCAAACATGGTGCAATGCAATGTTATGCATATGATGCAACCAACAAACAGGTAACACCACAGGTGTTACAATTATGAGCTTTGCCTTGAGTGTTAGCTTGGCCTTGATTGATGGAATGACCTTGATCATTAGCTTGGACTTGATTTGTAGCTTGAGGGCTTGGTGCATCTTGTTGGGTAGCTTGTGTATCAATGGGTGTAGTCAATGGCTCCACTTGAGTAGAGCATAGTCCTTCTCCCTTCGTCATCCGGTAACCCTCAATCGGTATTATTTCACCAATCCCCATTCTTCTTATGACGATGGGAGGAATTGCATCTCCTACAACACCATGTTCTATACGGCCCCCTTGGGACCCATTATCCTCATCAAACACCATGTCTATAGCTTCTTCAACTTGTCCGGTGGACTTGTTGTAGACTCTATAGGTGTGAGTGTTTGTGGCATAACCAACAAAAATACCCTCATATGACTTGGTCTCGAATTTTGACAAGAGTTTACCTCTCTTACGAATGAAGCACTTGCAACCAAAGACCTTGAAGTATGAAACATCCGGATTCTTTCCCGTGAGAATCTCATAAGGGCTCTTGTTCAAGATCTTTGCGGAGATACAACCGGTTGCTAGCATGACAAGCGGTGGAGACGTCATCTCCCAAAAATTGTATGGAGAAGAGAACTCCGCAATCATGGTCCTTGCCGCATACATTAGTGTCTGGTTCTTCCTCTCCGCCGCACCATTTTGTTGAGGGGTATAGGGAGTGGAATATTGATGAGCAATCCCCTCCTCACTAAGAAATCCCTCCACGGTGTAGTTCTTGAACTCGGAGCCATTATCACTCCGGATCGCCATAATGCTCGTATTGTGTTGGCGCTCTACCAAAGTGATGAACTCGATGACCCTCTTTTGAGTCTCACTCTTCCTCTTGAAGAAGTACACCCAACAATATCTTGAATATTCATCCACAATCACCAAGCAATACTTCTTGGATCCAAGACTATCATATGATAGAGGACCAAATAGGTCTAAATGAATGAGCTCGAGGATTCTTGAGGTGGTGATGTTGGTCTTGGTGGGGTGAGCTTGTCCATGTTGCTTTCCAAGAACGCAAGAGCTACACACACGATCTTTGGCAAACTTAGCATTCGTTAGTCCTAGAACATGATTGCCACTTTGAAGGTCATGCAACGTCCTCATATTGGTGTGAGCTAAACGACGATGTCATAGCCAACCCACATCAACTTTAGCCATTAGGCATGTCGCGGCACACGTTTCTCCTTTAGAGAAGTCCACTACATACATGTCGTTCTCGACATGCCCAGCAAAGGCTACTTTAAGAGTCGTCTCCCAAGTGACAATCACATTCTCTTTATTAAAGAACGAGGTAAAACCACTTTTTACAAGTTGAAGAACCGAGGTGAGATTGTAACCAAGTGACTCGAGTAGGAGAACATTCTCAATTGATAAATCATTTGAGATAGCTACCTTGCCTCATCCCAATACCTTTAGCTCGGAGTTATCACCAATAGTGACGCAATTGAGATGAGGTAATGGAGGATTAAGTTCACTCATTGCGTCTTTGCTTCCGGTCCTGTGTTGGGATGCACCACTATCCATCGTTCATTTTCCCGACCCGGAAGCAGTTCCCTACAATAGATTAGTGTCTTGATTTAGGTACCCATCATTTAATGGGTACTCTTTTGTTAGCAACAAGGTTCTTTGGAACCCAAATATTCCAATGATAGTCATCACCATAACAAGTACCAACATATTTAGCATACACATGACAATCTCTAGATTTCATAAGAACATAAGATGGATTATATTTTCTGGCAAAGTATTATGTGTGGTGCTCCCCCTAGAGGTCTCACCACCCACAATGGTGTTGGTCTCCTTTTTTTGACCACCTCTCCCTCTTTCACAAATTTCACTCCTTGTGAGGAAGAGGTGACCTTCTTCTTGTTCTTCTTGTACTTCTTCTTTGACTTGGCTACATAGCCAAGTCCCTCCTTTCCATTCTTGACTCTTTGAGGAATCACCTCATTGAGAGTCTTATCACTTCCTACAAGATTAGTAGCACCACAAGAATTGCTAGGCAAACTACTAATGCTAGTAGATGAATAGGACACTACTTGCTTATTTGATTGTTGAGCTAGAAGATTGTCACGAGATTTGGTTAGCTTGTCATGAATTTATTTAAGAGACGTGAACTCCTTTCTAGTTTTTCATGACAAGCAACAAGTTCCTCGTGAGAAATTCCTAGCTTCAACTCTTCATTTTCAAGTGTTTTAACAAGATCAAGAGATTGTTCATTATCTTTCCTAAGCTTAGAGACACTTATAGCAAAAGTCTCTTCAAGACTAGATAATTTATCCTCTATGTAAGGTCTAATGGAACGCTCATTTTCAAGAGCCTTTTCAAGCTCTTTATCATTGCAAGAGTGACCTCCATGGCTTTCCAAGGTCATGATAATTTCCTCCTTTTCATCTACAAGATAGTTAGCATCATCAAGTTGTCGCAAAAGGACATTCACTTTCTCCTTAGTCTCACCTTTGAGGCTAGCTAACCAAATACCTAGCTCCTTTGCCTCACTATCCTCCTCACAAACATTTTCAACACAATCCAATAATGAAGGATGGTTAGTAACAATGGTTTTGGAGTTGGGAGAGCATACCAAAGTGGCTTTTGCCATAAGACATGTAGGTCGGATAGCCACAATCTCATTGGGGGATTCAAATAGAGAGACCGATAGAGATGAGGCGGTAGCTATGGAAACATGGGCCACACCTACCACTTCATCTTCTCCTTCATCTCCGGAGATATAGGTTTCCAACACCGCCCCTTCTTGAACGTAAAGAGCCCTTGGCACTCTTCTAGCGAAGTTCTTGTTTTGTGGAGCCTTGGCCTTGTTCTTGCGGACAAGCTTGCCTTCATTTTCTTCTCTTGGATCAAAAGGGCACTCCTTCACGAAATGATTTGCACTTACACAATTGTAGCGTGTCCTTGGTCTCTCCCCTTCTTCTTGTAGTTCTTGTTTCATGGAGGTCTTGGAGAGCCGTCCTTGTGAGCTTCCCATCTCTTCCAATATATGTGCATAGCAAGGGCAATGCACTTATGAGCGCCGGTGTAATTTTCCTCATAGTCTTCCTCGTCATCATCCTCCTCTTCAACTTGTTCAACTCGAGCCATTGCCTCTGACTTCAATGCAAGATTGGGTGACTTACCCATTCCTCTTGAGTGATCGAGAGCATCATCCGCACTCTTGCGATAGGGATATGACGATGAATTCACTAAGAACACCAATGGAGTTGAGGGAATTGTAGTCCGCTCTTGTCTGTATGCTAGTGGAGAGGTTCTTCATGAAAGGTGTAATTGCTTTGATGAACTTCCTCTTTATCCACTCATCGGTGATCTATTGTTTTCCAAAGTCCCTCAATTGATTGGCAAGGGTGACAACTCTCCTATATAGCTCCTCGGGGGACTCATCCTCTTGCATAACAAAGTTCTCGGACTTGTCAATGGCCACATCATACTCGGATGATTGGATACTAGCATTGCCTTGAAACAAAGTGTCAAGCTTGTCCCATGCTTCCTTGGCGGTCTTGCAACCTCGAATGTGAGTGAGATGCTCCCTTGGAAGAGCCTTTTGAATTATGACAAGGGCGGTCTTGTTGGGTTGAGATTACACATCCTCCCTAGGAGTCAAGTTGCTTGGGTCATGGGGATGAAACCCATGAATCACACTCATCCACAAGGCGGCGCAAGAGCCAGAAATATGTGACTCCATTTCAAACTTCCAAGAAGAAAATTCATTAGTGTTAAGCATGGGAGGAAGTCCAACATTAAGAATGTGTGGCATTGAAACTATTGGATGGATGGAGTCATAATTTTGAGGTGGTAGAACTTTTGAGTTGGACCCCGAACCATTAGCCGCTTGAGACTTGGAGCCCCCGGAATTCTCCTTTGCCTTAGCCTCTTGTGTGGCCTTCGCCTTAGCTTTGGTAATGTTGTCTTCAACCTCGGTATCGCCCGGAATAGTTTCCTATTCCGAACTATCCGCATCGGAGACATGGGGACAATCCGTGTGCCCCTTAGGTTTACCCATCATGTTCTCCAACATCCTCTTGATGGAAGACACCTCCGAACCAACACTAGAGCTAACCTTGGACAATTGGGTTTGAATGGTCACAACCGTTGTCTATAGGTTAGCTATAGTCTCGGCCATTTTTTAGAGCTCCTCCTTAGAGGATTCAGGATCATCTCTGTTGGCCATGATAATCTTGGGCGGTTAAGCCCGATATAAGAGCCGAGGCTCTGATACCAATTGAAAGTACACAGTGGTCAACTAGAGGGGGGGTGAATAGGTGACCTACAAATTTTAATCCTTTTTTACTTTTAGATGGGCTTTAGCAAGTAAACAACTTGGTTACCTAGATGTGCAACTAGGTAGACACCCTATGTGATAAGAAACAAGTATGCAACAGAAGTAAATGCAAGGCACAAGATAAGTGAGAAACACGGAGACACGCATATGTTTCCCGTAGTTCCTTCTTAAAAGAAGTATGTCTACGTTGGAGAAGTGGGGAGCCACCTAGGCACTCCTCAATAGCACGATGATTCTCGTTTCCACTATGAGGTCGACTTGAATGCGTTGACCAAACCTTTACAAGGGGGTTGAGGCTACTCCACAAGTGAGATGTAGGCTCTCAACAATCCGAAGCTTGGAAAACAATTTTAGCCTTGGTAGAAAGGTAGATCTCGGCCTCCTCCATTAGATCCTTGAAGGGCATCGAGTTTGGTTGGAGGAGGAGGGAGATCGGGGCGTTTTGAGCTCTTGAACAATGGCGGAGAGAGAGGAATGGACGAACTAGCTGTCTAGAGGAAGGAGACAACTATTTATAGCCTACTCCAATATCTGACCGTTGAAGCTCTCTAGGGCCGGAATATTCCGGGGTTAGTACCGGAAATTTCCGGGGCAGCCATGCCGGATATTTGAAATATCCGGGGCGCGGATTTTTGAATAATCCGGGGCCGGAATTTTCCGGCTAATAATCCGCCCCCATCTATGAAAGCGGGCAGCAGCGCCCCATCTGATTTTTCGCTAAGGACCAGGGGACCGGATATTTGCCCCGGAATATTCCGGGCAAATTTCCGCCCCATCTTCTGCGAGCGGGCACCAGCGACACCTCCAAAATCTGCTAAGGACCAAGGGCCGGAAATTTGCCCCGGAAATTTCCGGGCAAATTTCCGCCCCAGCTTCTGCAAGCGGGCAGTTCGAGGCCAGTAATTCATCCTTTGAAGTTTCGAGAGGGCTGGAATATTACGGTGCTGAGGCTGGAAATTCCGGGCAAGTGACCTGAATAATCCGGCAGCAGTTTTTCCTTCTTCAGAAATTCTTTGTGTAACTTCTCAAGAATATCATCGTGAATTATAGATGAGGCCATCTGTAGACACTTAAACCACATGGTTAGTAATCATACCCGCGTTGTTATCATCACCAAAATCATCAGAGGAGACATGAGCTTTCAGTGGCCAGCGCAAATATTCGGCCACCGGCGTATGAGCATCTACCCCGACGGTTGCCGTCGGTGTACTGCATGCTGTCGGCGTAGGAGCCGCCACGTGGCCACGACATAACGGGCTCTGCTATGGAGATGCTACGTCGACGGCATCTACGTCGGCCTATCATTTTTTTTAAATGTTTTTTTCACTAACTGAACTTGCTTATAAAATATTTACTTATTTTCCTATATATTGTTAATGTAGGTATATTTTACAAATAAATTGAAACGGCTAGTAACCTTCGAAATTCGATATCACGCCACGTGCATAAAATAACGTCGCGCATCCGGAGCTTCACCCTAGAACATAAATGTAAAATAAATAAACAAACAAACATATATGATATATAGCTCAATTTTTACGGACTCCGAGGCTCTGAATCCCCTCTTTTGGGAAAACACTATAACATGCGCCTGCGTCGTGTACCCCCTAGATGGACGTCGAAAGGGGATAGAACTGTTGAAGTTTATCTTATTTTATGCATCATTAGGTCATAAAAACATGTCAAGACAAGTTTGGACCAAGAATTCTATAAGGTTCCCTCGGGTATACCTGCGGCGAGAGTTTCACGGTTTTCGGTCCTCCCAACATGCCTGAAAGTCCCATATCGAATGAACGGGGGGGGGGGGGGGGATATTGTGTAGAGTTGGTTTCTAACTTTGTTTTGTGTGTTCCTAGGGCTTTCCCTAACAAAACCAAGCAACTGGTTCCACTTTGCTACCCCTTTCGACGTCGTTACCGCGTGTAGACGTATAATTCTGGTTTTTCTCCAGCGAGGCTAGGGTTTCACCGGAGTGGGGCTCCGGAGCATCGGGATCCCAACACAACCTAGGGGGCCATACCATGTGTGTACACGTGTGTTGTGGGTTTTGTATGGAAAATATTGCACTCCAGGGTGTGACCCGCTTCACCGACGTCCACTTCTCTCTAGTGAGTTTACATGCACTTATAGCGTGAAAGTCCCGTATCAGACAAAACATAGGGAATCTTTTCAAGAGTTGGGTTCTAATTTTGTTTTAAGTGTTCCTAGGGCCTTCCCTAACACAACCAAGCCAATGGTTCCACTTTGCTACCTGATGGAGGGATAATAACCCGGTAGGCCAACTCCAAGGTGTAACCCGGCCCAAGGGACACGGCGCAGGATCCGGCTAAGGATAACGAAACTTCTGGAAGGCCCAAAGTTTGTAGGCCTCGTAACCCGGATTGTGGGTTGCGGTAAGGAAAGCAAGGGTTTCTAAGCGGTGTCCGGGTAGGATTCAGGGTGCGCCTTGGAGGGCAAGCCATGGGGGTTACGGTGCTTTATAAACCGACCCCTAGGTCTAGTTTACAGAGATCCAAGAGTTCTAGCAATCTCGCCTAATATCGAGTATCCAGTGTAACACGCAATTTGAGTTATTATCTTGAGATCGGAGACTCGGCGACTTGATTGCCGACTACCAGATCAAAGTTCATCATCATGTTTTCCTCTGAGCTAAACCCTCTCCCAAACGCATGTGTCGTCTTGCCCCAAGATCAGTTATCCCCGGTAACGTCTGCCGTGATTATCCCACGACAGTTGGCGCCCACCGTGGGGCCTGCGTCCAAAGGTGTTTACATCACGGGAGAAGCTCGGAAGAACATGGAGAATCTCGTTATCGGCGAGATCTACATCGACCACAAAGGAGAGAAGATGGTGGACGATTCCGGCTGGGGGCCAGAGTCGGATCACCTCGAATCCGGATCTACTGTGACGATCGGCCAGATCAACATCTTCATCGGTATGGTACGTACGTCTGATTTAAAGGGACAATATCATGTGCATACTACAGGAACTTCTAGCAGGGACAAAGAGACATTAAAACAAGCGGTAAACTCGGTTTCCTCGGCCGTTCCGGGATACCTGAGATGGGCGGAACAAGAGGTAACGTGGAGCAGAAGAGATCACCCGGAAAGAATAGAGCGCCCAGGAGTCTTGGCATTGGTAGTTGCACCACAGGTCAATGGTTACGAGTTGAAAAGGGTCCTAATGGACGGTGGAAGTAGCATTAATATCTTATATTGGGAAACCTTCTTACGCATGAGTCTCAAAGAGTCCCAGCTACAGGAAAGTTCAACAGTTTTCATGGGATCGTGCCGGGTCACTCAGCGTGCCCCGAGGGAAAGATCACATTGGAGGTTGCGTTCGGAGAATCAACGGATAATTATCGAGTTGAGTGGCTCACGTTCGAGGTGGTCAAGTTGCGCAGTCCTTATCACGCGCTGTTCGGGAGACCGGCTTATGCTAAATTCATGGCTAGGCCGTGTTATGTGTATTTGCAGCTAAAGATTCCGGGTCCTAAGCAGACCATCACCATACATGGAAGCCGGGATATAGCGGCCGAGTGCGACGAAGGAGATTCGGTGATGGCCGAACAAGCTTGCAGAAAGGAGGAACTCAAGTATTACCGGTCTCAAGTAGATCCGGATGATAGAACAGCACCGAAAAGGCCGAATACTGAGGACGAAAGAGCAAAATTCAAGGCAGCACAAGACACCAAGAAAATAAATTTTGTTGAAGATGATTCCACTAAGCAATTTACTATAGGGTCTAACTTGGGAAGAGAGCAGGAGGAGGCACTTGTGGAGTTTATTCGTTCAAATGCGGACGTATTCGCCTGGACACCTAGCGACATGCCGGGTATCCCTACAGAATTGGCAGAACACAGTTTGCACGTAGATCCCAAGTCCAGGCCTGTGAAGCAGGGCTTGAGGAAGATGAATGAGGAAAGAAGGAAAGCTATAGGTGAAGAAATTGCTCGGCTACTGACAGCCGGCTTTATCATGGAAGTATTTCACCCAGATTGGTTAGCAAATCCGGTTCTAGTGATGAAAAAGACCAACGAGTGGAGGATGTGCATCGATTTCACGAGTCTCAACAAGCATTGCCCAAAGGATCCGTTCGCACTACCAAGGATAGACCAGATTGTAGATGCAGTAGCCGGGAGTGACCTGCTATGCTTTCTGGACGCATATTCCGGGTACCATCAAATTAAGCTCAAGAGGGAGGATTGGGAGAAAACATCATTTATAACCCCTTTTGGGGCCTTTTGTTACAAAACCATGACGTTTGGATTGAAGAACGCTGGCGCAACTTATCAACGGTGTATTCAGAAATGCTTCGAGGACCAAATTGGACGCAATGTCCATGCTTATGTGGATGATGTGGTTGTCAAGACCAGGAAGGCAGAAACATTTATCGATGATCTAAAGGAAACGTTCAAGAACTTAAGAAGGTACCAGATGAAGCTTAACCCGACAAAGTGCGTGTTTGGAGTTCCAGCCGGGAAATTACTCGGCTTTATCGTCTCCGAGAGAGGAATTTAAGCAAACCTGGATAAAATCAAAGCTATCCAAAATCTGAAAAAGCCGGAAAATTTGAAGCACGTTCAAAAACTCACGGGCTGCGTAGCAGCCTTGAGCCGATTTATATCCAGACTTGGAGAAAAGGCAATACCATTGTACCGGCTCTTGAGGAAGTCCGACAAATTCGTATGGGATCAGGAGGCGGATGAGGCGTTCGAGGCACTAAAAAAGCAGTTATCTGAAGCACCAGTACTAGCGGCCCCGAGTCCTAAAGAGCCTATGTTGCTATACGTGGCAGCAGGCCCCCGAGCTGTCAGTGCAGTAGTGGTTGTGGAGCGTAAAGAGGATGGGAAAGGTTATCCAGTCCAGAGGCCGGTTTATTATGTCAGTGAAGTATTATCAGAGGCAAAGCAGCGTTATCCGCATTGGCAAAAGCTGGTTTTCGGGGTCTTCATGGCCAGCCGGAAACTGAAGCCGTACTTCTAGGAACACCCTATAACAGTAGTTAGCTGAATACCAATGTCGGATATCATCAGAAACTCGGATGCAACCGGAAGAATAGCCAAATGGGCGATAGAAATGGGGGATTATCACATCAGCTACGAGCCTAGGTCAGCAATCAAATCTCAGGCTTTGATCGATTTTGTTAATGATTGGACACACGCAGGCATGGCCACCATAGTTCCAAATTCCGAGTCATGGATCATGCACTTCGATGGGTCAAAGCAATACGAGGGGTCAGGAGCTGGAGTGGTACTAACATCACCCAAAGGAGACAAATTGAGTTATGTACTACAGATTCACTTTGACTGTTCCAACAACGTGGCCGAGTATGAGGCCCTATTGCACGGCTTAAAGGTAGCCAAGGAGATGAATATTAAGAGGACTAGAGGCTGGGGCGCCCCTTGGGGCGCCTCCTAGCCGGTCATCTGCGGCCCAATATTTGCCATGCTTGATGCCATTCTACCTTCAAGACATGTCCGATTTAATACTTTTAGCCACTGGTCAACGACACAAGGTGCTTTATACTGCTAAGCCACGCCAAATGTTACAACACATGCATAAGCTGCAACCTCAAAGCAATGAATGATGTTCAAACCAGTTTTTTCAATAGGTAGCTTACATTACCAACAATACATAATCAAACAGAAGGTATAATGTAACATGCTGTATCGTGAGCCTAGAGAGTTTTGCATTTCTTAAATTCAAAAGAGGACACATAGGGCTACTTCCAAGTTCCAACTTCCGATTGCTGACTACTTGATTGGTCATGTTCATAAATTCAGCAATCACTGATCATTTGCAATTTTCTTGGTGTGTTGATGTAATCCCTTGGTAGTTAGTACTGAGTCTGTAGGAATAGTGAACTCCCTGGAGAACCTGAGGTTTTGTGTGGCCTACCTGATCCGCAAGTTTCAACAGCAATAACTTGTATCCCCTCGGAAGAACAATGGAAACCTTTCAACAGTCAAAGCAAGCTTAGATATCTTAAGAGGATTTGCATCTGAAAATTACTTTTCCAATCAGATAAAAGAAACAGAAGTGTAAATCAGAATGTTTTGTTCAATAAAATTAGCCGTTTGCATTGTTTTACATGGCTGTTTGCAGATTTCAGTCAATTAGCAGTACCAATGTGGCAGCTGTATGAGCAATAGGGAAACATAAATTACTTTGGGCGTAACATAAAAGAAAATTAAGGTGTATTCATGATTGAAAGACCATATTCACACCTTAGAATAAATTACCCAAATCGCACTTGTTAGCAAATCGATAAAGAAAAATAAGTTAAATCAAAATCAATAGACATTTGAAGAACGATACTAACTTGATATTAATTCTGTCATTATCCCCCATCTTAAAATGACTTGGAGGATAGATAAATCCATGCTTTCGAGATTAGAATATTTTTTGCCTATTTATAAAAGCACAACCCATCTTTTTGTATATTGACAAAGGGGCAAATCATAAGAAAATAATTATGCATGCGTCAGTTAACAAGATGAGCTCAACTATTTTCTCAACTCAGTACAACTGGATAAAGCGACAGAAAATGGGCATACATATGATACATATAAATCAACAAAAAAAATCTCAAACGGAAAAAATAGGAGTAAGAGATGAAGTGGTGTATCTTAAGGAAGCGGTAATTGGTTGCCCTCTCAGCCAAGCAACATCCAGTCCTTGAATATAGGATTAACTTTTCCATATGAAGGTAACGACACAATATTCATTTATTCATATATAGGAATGCGCTCTGACTGATGATAATCAAAAAAATTGCTGCCCATCTATAACCATCAGTTCACCAAAATTCAAACGAGGGAGAAAAGAGAAACTTGAATGTGATAGCTTGTGCACTAAAGCCCGTAAAAATCACAAGTTGTATATCAAAGAATTAAAATATGGTAATAGTGCCTTCCTGAGCTTGCAGCAAAAAACACGAACCATTACTATAAGCGGAAGAGAGGGGATAAGATAGATGGTTCAGTTTGCAGTTAACTTGCAGTTAGCACTCCTTCAATTTGTTGGGTGTATTGATATCTTGTATTGCTATGATAAATCGTATGTACTTCAAAGCCTCTAATTCTGCTTTGATTTTTCTGTTTCTACATTTCTATGGAATCTTTGCAGCTTAATGTTGGTCTCATGTGCTCTAATATCATCAAACAAGCTACTCTGAATAAAAAAAACATAGCTCAAGATTTTGCACGAGGAACCAAAAACTAAATCATTTTAATTGTTTGGTTATATCGTTTTTGCAGGGGTAGTAATCACAAAACTTGATCATTTTCCTGACTATTGTGAAAGGAAAATAATTCTTTTGTTCAGAGAAAAAAAAACGTACAATTGTTCATAAGCAGTCATATTCATACCATCATGAAAATATGTATTTTAATAGTATAAATTAAAGCAGCTAGCTAGCTCACCTTGTGGATCCAGCATGTGTTTAACATTGGCTCATAGAATGCAGCGCTTGGAGGGGAAAGATCTATACCACTTCTATTCTTCAATGATTCTGAACTGAAATAGTGCTATACAACTGATACCTTCATGAATATATGCAGAAACTCAACTCAAGATGGAACTTCAATGCGGAACTGAAACCAAACAATATGATATGAAATATAACTGCAAGTAATACAATACGTCAATACGAGAGAAAGGAAAGACATACGTCATATACAGAATTTAAGGGCATTATTGCAGTATTATTATTTTTAGATTTAAACGTTGCTACTGCAGATATGCAACAACAAATGAAAAATTACTTGACAAACAAATATAAACTACACAAAGGCAGACCCGGACCTGGTTCATCAGCTTTACAACATCCTGCAAGGCTAGGAGCAGTGTATCACCAGATCCAACCGCTCACAAGCTGATGAGAACATAATTCACAAGGAAAAACCTAGAAAAATTAAATAAGATAGAAACAAGGGGTCATGGAATAAGGCCGCGAGTGTAACATGAGATCTTTTGTGAGCCTGCACATATGATATTCGAAGTATCATATGAGATGTTAAAGACAGCCAAATCAACGAAAAATGAACTGCTTAATTAAATAACTACTCCATTACCAGAAAGCGTGCAAACACTTGGTGTGCTCTATAATTATCCGTGAATACCAAAAACTTGATGGATTTCGGAGACCTCGTAAAAGGGAAAATTGAAGAATGCTAGTATTTAACTATTCATAGAGAAGGTATGGCGGCACGCAAAAAATGTGTCCCAGGGAAGTATTCACCAATCATAAATGTGTTCCAGATATGTTATCATCAATGAACACGTTCTAAAAACTACAACAAGCACATGTTTTTCACGGACATGCAATGGACAAGAACACGTGATTGCCCTCTTTCACATTCTTCTGTAACTGCATAGAAGGACGAGATGAGACAAAGCATCTTCATAGGCAGTACCAGAGCATGCAGGGGACAATTATCGATGGCTCGCGCACAGTTGGCCCCGAGACATTAGCGGATCGTCGGCATCCACGAGATCGGCCAATACCTGCAGGTTTGGCGCCTAATCAAGCACACCTGTGACAACCAAATCATTTTTCATTACATCCAAGTTTTCTTATACTCCCTAGTTATAATATTGCGAGTAAAAGAAACATGTTATCATGTAAGCTAAAACTCTACTCGGTAGAAAATATCTTGTCTACTTAAAGGAACTTCAAAACATAATTACAAGCGTTTAAATGAATCTAGTTCTGGCATATGAATGAAAGTGAAGTCATATTCAACATCCAGAATTTTTCGACGCATACATTATGCTTGGATTAACTTGCCAAAGTACAAATTCAGTATATAAACGGGGAACAAGAATTGAAAAACAAATTGAAGGGTGTGTGGCTATAGAAACTACCTCTTGTGCTTGCGCCTATTTCTGTCGCTTGCAGTTGAAGCAAACTCAAGCTTTCATGTTTTCTGCCAAGTGGAAGTGCTAGGTCCTGAAGGTGCTGCAGTTTGCTGAACGTTGCCACTGCGTGACAGGCCAACACCCACCACAACCATTAGAAACTTGTGTGACAAATGGTTTCAAGCGCTATATATGCAGATAAAATTATTTGATGTAAATGGTCAATGAAAAAAAAGGATACGTCTCCCAATGGTACCCTCAATAACCCAGTCCAATCTGTTTATAGAGGACAAATGAAAGAACTCAATGGCAGGAGCGTTGCTTATAAGTTAATTACCTGCAAATTTGTACGCCATTGTGCTCCCAAGAAACCCCCAATTTTACTGACGGAAAGGATCCGAAATCGAGAGAAGATTTACCAGAGATTGCACCATCTTAGGGTTATAAACTCGGCATATCGTTGTCGATGGAACCTGCACTCCGTGACCCTCCCATGCCAGGATCTCACCCGGCCTCTTCTTTGCCGCCTGCCAGAGGTTGATGTCGGTGATCCGCTGCAGCGACGGGGTGTGGCTGCATGAACAACAAGAAGGGAGTGTCTCCTTGAATTCAACAAAATTACCACTTGTCAAAAACTATGCTTATTCATGTCCTTGCAAGGATACAGACTTAAGCCAATAAAGGGGAAGAACCAGTACACTAACTTGTGATGCGGGTGCAAATTTTTTCCTCCTCGCCGCCAGGTCGCCGGCCGTCCGAGCAGCCGTCAAGCCAAAGCGCCCGCTGCCGCCGCCGTCTGGACCGCTGTCAAGCTGTACGCCCGCGGCCAACGCCACTGTCCAGGCCGCTGTCCTCCTCGCCGCCCTCGGCCCCGCAGGCCAAGCCGTCGTCCGAGGCTGCCCGTGCCAAGGTCGAGTCCACCGCCCATGAAATCCAGCAGCGTCGTCGTCGACGGCCGCCCTCAGGCACCGTTGCGCTGTTGTTCGGGCGCCGTCGGGCCATCCTCGTCAGGTGCGGAGGCAGGGGAAGAGGAGGTGGGGGATGCAGAGGTGGAGGAGACGAGGCGGCATGGGCGGGTGGGCTTGGGTGCGGGGATGAGAGCCGCCGGTCGAGGCGCAGCGAGGGGGCGGGGGAGAGCGACGGGAGGAGGAGGCGCGAGGCGGCGGCCGCCCAGTCGAGGCGCAGAGAGGGGCGGGGGAGAGCGACCGGACGAGGAGGCACGAGGCGGCGGCGGCGCACGGGGTAGGTTGAGGCGGCGTGGTAGGGTTGGGGACGAGCCCATCACGAAGCGCTTTATTCTTTCCTTGCTCGCCCAATCCTCTAGCGAAGAGACGCATTGCAAAATAACGAGGCAGCGCTCGCCACGTGGACAGCGTGGATGGGCTCACAAGTCCTCCGCGGTTACTTGTCTTCGATACGATGCTTTGGAGATTCGGACCTGGTGGTACAGCAGGTATCAGGAACTTGGGATAGAAAGGACGCAACTATGGCAGCATACCGCAGGGAGGTCGATAGGGTTGCAGGATGTTTTTCCGGGTATGAGGTGGAGCATATAGACAGGAGAAAGAATGAGGCAGCAGACGCCCTCGCTAGACTCGGCTCGCGCAGAGAGCCGGTTCCACCTAACGTTTTCCTGGACGAATTATGGCGACCATCAGTTAAAACCGAGTCTGAGGAGGAACTGGCAAGTAAAGACCCGGATATGGAGCTCGTGGCCACTATACGCGCTATTCCCGAGTGGACAGAACCGTTTTTGGCCTACCTATCACGAGGCGAGTTACCACAACAGGAGGTGTTAGCAAGGCAAATTTTGCGGCGAGCAAAGGGGTATTCTATCATCAATGGGGAGTTATACAAGAGAAGTGCCACGGGGGTCTTTTTGCGCTGCGTAGCACCAGAAGAAGGCCGACAGATTCTCAAGGAAATCCATGAAGGTGATTGCGGGCATCATGCGTCTACAAGATCCCTTGTGGCCAAAGCTTATCGACATGGATTTTTCTGGCTCACGGCTCTAGCAGATGCAGAGCGATTAGTAGCAAGGTGTGACGGATGTCAAAGGTACGCTCGCCAAACCCACGTGCCGGCTATGGAATTACGGACCATCCCGTTAACTTGGCCGTTCGCTGTCTGGGGTTTGGACATGGTTGGCCCCTTTCATATGTCACCTTGCAAAAAGACACACCTTTTAGTGGCTATTGATAAGTTTACCAAGTGGGTAGAGGTCATGCCAGTTACCAACTGTGAAGCAGCTACAGCAGTCAAGTTCCTGAAAAGAATAATCTACCGGTTTGGGTATCCTCACAGCATAATTACCGACAACGGAACCAACATGTCCCTTGGTGAGATGGAAAAGTTCTGTGGAAACAATGGAATCCGGCTTGATGTAGCATCAGTGGCTCATCCACAGGCCAATGGACAAGTGGAGAGGGCAAATCAAGAATTGCTTCGCGGACTAAAACCACGACTGCGAGTTCCCTGTGTTAGGGCTGCTGGTGCGTGGGTCGAAGAGCTTCCTGCCGTGGTTTGGGGTATCAATACTACACCTAACAGATCTACTCAGATGACGCCCTTCTTCATGGTCTATGGCGCGGAGGCAGTGTTACCGAGTGATATTATTCATGATTCACCACGAGTATCAGCATACGTCGAAGTGGAGAATGAAAAGACCTGGCAAGACGCCGTGGATATGTTAGAAGAACAAAGGGAACAAGCCCTGGAAAGATCAGCCATATACCAGCAGGATTTACGAAGGTATCATAGCCGGCGCGTGAAAACCCGGGTCTTCCAGGAAGGAGACCTGGTTCTGCGCCTGGTACAGTCGAACGAAGGAAAACACAAGTTATCACCACCATGGGAAGGACCGTTTATCGTAAGCCGGAATTTGCATAATGGGTCATATTACTTGATAGATGCAAGGGAACAGTCGACCACAGTTAATGACACCGCTCATACCACTTCATCTATGCAAGAAAGAGACAGACCATGGAACGTGGCTCAGCTACGTCCATATTATACTTAGCAAAAATTATGTTGGCATGTGGAATTGAACGATGTAACAGGCAGCAGGTTTTCAGACGCACTCTTTTCCTATCCAGGGTACCCTTGGGGACTGGACGGGTTTTTAATGAGGCGGCTTGCTGGCCTAATTTTTCCATATCAAATAAAGAGGTGATTATCAAGAAAAGAGGTGATTATTATCATGTTCTGTACTCTCAGTATGATGCATATATTTAGGTCTTGGGGGCTGGTTGCTTGAATAGCACAGTTGCAAACTCAAAGACCCGACCATGATGCCTATGAGTTATAAGGGCCGATTACTTGCAAAACGAGTACGGCTGCAATCTTATAACCGGACGAAGGAGCCAAATTTTCTTGACTATTCTTACTTAAGCTCGATGTGACTCGCAATAAAGTGGCATGATTTGTTCGCTTACGATTACAGTCAGCCATGATGCCCAGTGGGACTTGCCTGACCCTGTCTTCGTATAGATGTAACAACATGGTATCCACGCGAAAGCCGGCTTACAGTACAAGATAGTCAAAAGTGTCATCTAAACCACAAGTTATGCAGAGTACAAGGCTAATAACCGGAAACTCAACGATTATTAAGCATAACTTCAGATCCTGTGTGAAACAACTCGGGTTTTTTTTGGACTTAGCAGCAAACAATTCGTTCTCCTTGAAAGATCACGTATCCTAGACTCGGAATTCCGGGTCCTGGAAACTCGGGATCTTAAGAGAGAAAAAATTGCTTAGTTGTTAATGTTCAAAAAATCCAAGCATCCGAGTCTTGGGGACTTGGGGACTTAGAAGCAATCCCGCTTGTCAACACCCATGAAACCCGGAAACCGAGTCTCACAAAAGGAACAATAAAGTAAGTTGAATATCAACAATAAAGAAAGTCGGATATCGAGAATAAAGAAAGTTGGATATCGAGAATAAAGAAAGTCGGATATCAAGATCACATGGGTTCAAAAGTAGATAAACATAAAAGCCAGAAGAGGCACAAGGTGTATCAGGAACTTAGAATGCATTACAAAATTTCGATAAAGAGTATCAAAGGTGCACAGGCGCACCATTCAAAAATAATTGTTTTAACGGCACATCAGGCCGACTGACGCATGAGAAGTGGCAGGTATTACTCGGTATTCTAAGCCGCGGCGTCCATCTTCGCCTTGCCTTTGCCATCACTTGTGGTAGCAGCAGCACCCGGGTCAGCAGCAATGCCGGCTCGCGCAGGTGGAGGGACGGTGGTTGTAGAGGTAGCTAGCGCAGAGTCGTCTTCAGCCTTCTTCTTTGCAGCTTCCTCCCTAATCTTGGCAGCTTCTTCCTTCCATCGGGCAAGCATATCGTATGGCTTGGGGCGATCTGCCTTAATAACCTTGTCACTAGCATCATATGCAGGAAGAATAGAATCGATCTCCAAACTGTCGGCGATCACACTGGCCGGGTGACGAACTTCTTTCTGAATGGCTCTGAAATTCTTTGGTGAGAACTTGGACCCGTCATGATTGAATTCTGAAAACCCGTCCATCAGCTTGGCCGGCTCTAGCTTAGGGAAATAAGCTTTAGCCAGCGCAAGACCCCGGGTTACTCCAAACCGACAGGATGAGCGCTTCCAATGCCAAATCCACTCAGGAATGGTGGAGCAGACTTCCAGCAACTTTTTCATGTTGCCAGGTCCAACACCCGGTAGTCGTAGTTCATCGAGAATCCATCCAACGCCGGCACTGAGCTGCCGGACAGTATCTTTAATGAGCTTCAGCTTGGCAGTATCATCCTCTTCCGGGATCGCATCATCCGGACCTGCTGAAAGTAAGAAAAGTAATGAACAAGGAGATCCGGCTATTCATCCAAAGGAAAATCCGGGTCTTAATTGCTAAAGTTCAAAGATCATACCAGTTGCTGCGTGGTAGGTATCGGCAATCTGCACAGAAAGTGTTGTTACCCTGTCCTCAGCCAAGTGAGCCCTTTTCCTATACTTCCTTGTGATTTTTCCACTCCTACGAGCTTCAGCTTCAGCTGCTTCGCGAAGAGCTGTCTCCTTCACAATGCGTTTGGCAGCCTTCGCCAGCTTCTTCTCAGATTGCGCAACGAAATCCTAGGTGGAAACACAAGGAAGGGTCAGTCGGATCTATTATGAAGTTCCAAGCAAATTAAACCAGTAATTCACTTGGAACTTGGGGACTATACAAGGATACAAGTGGTGTCACTCGGACTTACCTTGTGCTTTGTTATCAAAGCATCTAGAATATTCTCTTCATCGGCCTTTAAGGTGTAGAGGGCATCAAGCATTTGGGCGAACGTCATATCCTCAGGGCGAACTCTAGAAGGGCCGGCAGATTGGTCTTCCGGCTGGGGAACTTTCCCGGTTCTTGGGGTCGAAACCCGGACCGTTTGAGTATCCGGGTTAGGAGAGCTCGTCTTCGTCTCCAAGATCTCAATATCTTCGTCCACTTCTTCAGAGGATTTTGGAGACACGGTTTCCTGTTGAGCCGGGTCATTGAAGGGGTCTTGTTCTTGGCCGTCTTCAGCCTCATCGCCAACTGCAGCATCCGTGTTAATAGTCGGCCCCTCCGCCCCTTGCTTTTCTGCTTCTGTGATTTCCGGGTCACTAGCGGTAGCTTGGGCGCTAATAGGAAAGAGGAAAAAGTGGTTAGCGATATAGGTTGGTAGTTATCAGGTATAAAAGGATATCGAGCGATGGAGACTTACCCGGTGTTCACAGCGTAATCCGGCGGGAGTTTGCCGCTGGAGGCGGACGAGGTCGCCAAAGGCACCGATAGCGGCACCCGGTATTGCCCAGCGAGTGGGTGGCTAGGAGATGGGTGGCGCTGAGGAGATTTGGAGGGCTGAGGTGGAGGAGTGCTGGCCCGGTGAGCAGGTGAAGTGGAGATACCCGGGTTAAGGGGATCCTCGCCCGGGGAACTCCGGGTCACCCTGCGCTTAGCCGGGAGAGGATCCTTCAAGAATGATGAGTGTGACAGTTGTTGATTAAGTTTACGCATGGTATCGAAGGAGTAAGGCTCAGAAGACATAAAGGAAAAAGGAACCTTTGCAACCACTCCTCTGGCCTTCCTCTTGGCCCCGACTGTGACCTCCTGATCGGATTCAGTGGCCTCCGGGTCTTCCTCTTCCTTTTCTTCTTCGTCTTCCATCCCTGAAAATCGAGTATGTATCCGTGGGAAAAAGGTAAATGGTAGGAAAATAATGCAAGTAAAAGATAACATGAGATTCGGATAAGTACCTTCATCATCATCAGCCGGCTCGTCCTCTTCTTCCGGGTCTCTGGAGGGGGGGGGGAGGTTTCAACTCTCCAGAAGGGATCATCAGCCTAAAATCAGAAAGATGAAAGTAAGAATTGGAAGTTGCATCAGGTCAAAGTGTGGAAAAAGGTTATGAGAATTGGATCTTACCGCTGGAGCCGGGTTTTCCCGAGTGAATGGAGGTAACCCGGTAATGTTCTTTATCACCTCCTATTTTTCCGTCAAGAAACTCTTGATGGTTTTGTTGGTGTCACCAGTTGCAAAGTTCTTGGTGGAGTATCGGAGCGCGTCTGTGGTGTGCCCCGAATATTCGCACATCAACTTGGTACGGGTAGAGTTGGGCTGGATCCGGAAATCGACCCACGTCTTCACCAAGTTGAGCCCAAGAAGGCCTTGGGCCGAGAGAACAACTAGCCTAGCCAGCAAAGGCTGGATGGCCTCCCTGTCCGACTCAGGGGCAAAGGCATTGAAAGACTCGGAGATATCTAGGAGACCCTCCGAGTAACCCGGCAATCTTCTCTCGCCGGGTAGGGAGGTGTCTCGACAGTAGAAAAAGGAGAGTTGCCAATGCTTAACGTGAGAGTTTAAGTTAAGGGTCGGCATAGGGGAATTCTTGCGGCGCTGGATGGAAACCCCGCCGCAAGTCAAGAGTGCCCCATCACCGCTTTCGCGGCACGGTTTGCATTGGAAAAGTTCTATGAAAATAGTCAAATTTGGCGGAATGCACAAATAGGACTCGCAAAGGACGATGAAGTGGGTTATGTTCAATATAGAGTTAGGCCCTATATCGAACACCCGGAGGCCGTAATGGTTAAGGACTTCCCGAAAGAAAGAGTGACCCGGAGGACGGAATCCCCGGGTCACGTGTTCTACGAAGCAGATTACCTCGTTGTCAGCGGGTGTGGGCCGGGTCTCGTCACCCGGCGCCCTCCAGTGGATGTCCTTCTGGGAAGGGAGGACTCCCAACTCGGCCAGCCCTTCTAGCTTGGCCTTCGTAGATGTGGATCTCCCCCAGTTGGCGGATATGGTCTGGGTTGTCTTCGCCTGAGCCGGCTGCTTTCCTTGTCTCTTAGGAGCCATGGGATCAACCTGCGAAATACCAGGAAAAAAGATACAGGGAATGAGACTCGAAAATATTGGGATATCCGAGTATATACTTGGGGTATCAAGAAGGTGTGAAAACTAAGAACTATCCGGGTACTGTGCCACGGAGTGAAGGTTGCGAATTATCCGGGTATGAAGTACAACTATGGAAATTATTGGTCACTTACGTATTGAAATGAGTTTGGGGAAGACGGATGGTTGCCCATGTCTCTACTGCAAGCAAAATAGCCGGAAAGGGAGGATTTTCCGGGTGTTAATGATATGCGCGGAAATTTGGATGAAATGGATCTAGATTGGAAAACTTGCGAACGATTCTACGGGGAAATTGATGATTAATAACGATAGGAGGGTGGTGTATGATCATCCAACAGGTTATTGAAGGAGTTGGCGAGCATTTAAACCATCTAATTTGGTGTGACGGGAAACATGGTCTGCGGATTGACCCAGATCCAATCTAGATTAAATCGAAAAAATCGCGGGGCTAGATTGACGAATACTTACTGGAAGAAATTGGGATGTGGCCTGGCGGCGGCCGGTGTCGTCATCTAGATCCCCCCTTGCAGCTCTTGATGAGCGGAACGAAGGCGCGGTGGCGGAGTTTGGCGGCGGCGCGGAGCGATTCAGGGTTGAATGTAACTGGCGGCAGCCTTGTTACGGCGGCGTGCTCGGGGTTCTCGAGGTGTTGCGTGGCGCAGGGAGTGAGGGAGCCGATGAAAGATTGGAGTGATGTGTGGAAGTCCAAGTTACCCTCCGGGCTCTATTTATAAGGTGTGGGCGGATACACCTATCCCAACGGGCGGAATCCGGAAGATTTGGGGTAATAGCTATCCGCGCGGATTTTACGAGATATGCTTCACATGCCGAGCAAGATATCCGGACGAAAAAGTTAAGGGGATCCTCTCCGCGGTATCGGGATCAATTATCCAGTAAAGTATAGAGTTTTGGCATTTTTATCAAGGCTTAGACCCGGAAAGTTAAGCAAAGCGTCTGGAGAAAAGCCGGGTTACTATATGGCCACCATGGAGTTAGGCCTAGCTATATATCAAAGCACCTTAACCTGGCCTCCATACACTTGTGCGTTTGATATTTTTGCAGGGAATAGCCAGTGCTTCAAGGAAGGATCCGTGAAGCCCAAGCTATCCTGGGGACTACTGATGGAGGGATAATAACCCGGTAGGCCAACTCCAAGGTGTAACCCGGCCCAAGGGACACGGCGCAGGATCCGGCTAAGGATAACAAAACTTCTGGAAGGCCCAAAGTTTGTAGGCCTCGTAACCCGGATTGTGGGTTGCGGTAAGGAAAGCAAGGGTTTGTAAGCGGTGTCCGGGTAGGATTCAGGGTGCGCCTTGGAGGGCAAGCCATGGGGGGTACGGTGGTTTATAAACCGACCCCTAGGTCTAGTTTACAGAGATCCAAGAGTTCTAGCAATCTCGCCTAATATCGAGTATCCAGTGTAACACGCAATTTGAGTTATTATCTTGAGATCGGAGACTCGGCGACTTGATTGCCGACTACCAGATCAAAGTTCATCATCATGTTTTCCTCTGAGCTAAACCCTCTCCCAAACGCATGTGTCGTCTTGCCCCAAGATCAGTTACCCCCGGTAACGTCTGCTGTGATTATCCCACGACACTACCCCCTTTCGACGCCGTTACCGCGTGTATTCGTATGAGTTGTTTTTCTTCAGCGGGTCTAGGGTTTCACCGGAGAGGGGCTCCGGAGCGTCGGGATCCCAACCCAAGCTAGGGGGTTCCATACCATGTGTGTACAAGTGTGTTGTGGGATTTGGATGGTAAATATTGCACTCCGGGGTGTGACCCTCTTCACCGGCGTCCTCTTCTCTCTAGGGAGTTTACATGCACTTATAGCTCAAAAACAGACTAACAAAAAAATTACTGATCCATTTATGTTAATAGCATACATGTTTCATGAAGATAATGCATCATATAACACAAAGTGTCTTGTTTGATATTCCATATCATGCACACGTAGAAGTCAACACACATAAAAGGGCAGCCCTTGAGGCAAGCAAGAAAGAAATATACAAGATCACACGAGAAAAACGGACATCATCGTCACTTGAATAGCTATTTCCTTCACTTTCCCCACATCGAAAGGATCGTTAACAGCTTCATGCATGCCATGGTTTGTGATGCGCATGCATAAAAAAATAACACGTTTAGTATGCATCTAGTACGTTTAAAATTAAGACTAGCTTGTTTACTAGCTTGCAACTAAGAAATCAATTATATAGTACACAGACTTGGTATGAAGAAAGTGATGAGGACATCCCTAGCTCTTCACCAATACATACACATGATGATGTTGTTGTTCAAGATAATAATAATGGAGTGAGACTTGGAACAATGACAAGATCAAGAACCAAGTTATTAGAACAACATGTGAACTCACTCTTAATAGAATATGATGCTTGTGCTTATGATAATTTTATACTACCTAAGTCTATGCATTTATGTATGATCAGGGTTATTGATAACACAAACATGGATGGCGAAGAACATCAAGAGGAGGTGGAAAACAACATAGAGCTGCTGGAAAACAAGGGGGATACTTGAAGAAAACAATGTTTTCCAGCTAAAAAACAAGGTTTACAAGCTGGAAAACAACCATGAGCTGCTGGAAAACAAGAAGAGGATGGCGCCTAATATCCTATTGTTGCGCCATAACATGGGCCCAAATTAGTTATTAGGCACAAGACCTGCGAGTCCTATTAGGCTGCACCCTATTGGGTCAGTCTGTATCTATTTTATTTTGGATTAGAGTCCAATCCAAAAACATCTAGGAGGTGTACGCTACCCCTCATAAATAGCTAGGTCTTGCGTGTTGGAGAGGTTATACTACGTTAAAAATAAACCCTAGATTTCTACATTGAGTTTGCTTGTAAGCATTCATCTTGAATTGATACCCATTGCAAATTCGGCGCGTTATTTGTTGTTCTATTGGGAATAAAGAGGTACAGGACCACTTCGTAGTCAGTGGCTACTTTGTGCAAGAGTGTCTAGTTGAGAATATCCAAAGGGATTAATTGTTGTTGGATTGGTAAGGGACTATCTAAGAAGAGTTTTCAGTGTAGCACTAGTTATCATACACCCACCATATTGTCGAGTTGCTCATAGAGAACATCGGACCACCCCATATCATCTTGGTATCAGATTTACAAGTTTACTCGATGAGAAAATTTCATGCCCTAGAGTTTTTTGTTTTCTACCTATCCAGAAAAAGCCACACAAAAATAGTGAGATTCGAGTTTGCCATAGCCTTAGATGAACACCAAATTTCTGCTTTCTAGTTGATGTTTTCTGTTGATTTTGTGTCTCCGTTTTTCTTTTTGTGTTTTTAGGTTTAGGGTTCTAGTTTCTATTTGAGTTCTTTCTTCTAGTTGAATCTCACCGAAAATTCCCACAAAAATATTGTAATCCGTGTGCTTGTATTCAATCTTACTCTTTGTGTCTAACCCTAACCGAGATGTGTCCTATTGTCAATCCGAGCTGAGTTGTTATCCTACCGCGGTACAATTTCTTGTAATTTTTCTGTCGTGGTGTTTCTTGTTGACAGTGTATTCGATTCCCTGCCGATCTCGGGACGAAAAAGGTCCAAATCATTGCCGCGCGATCCTATATCTACCCGGACTCGGGTTTCTGCCGTGAGCACATATTGCGCCAAAGCGTTGCCGCGTTACCGCGTCCTAGCTGCATTTGGAGTCTGCCGCAGCATAAGATCCGTGCAAAACGCTGGCGCGCGCGCCCTAGAGCTCATCGGATTCTTTTCCGATTCCAGCAGCGGCACGGATCGCTGTGTTTTGTTGCCGTGCCTACGAGCTTACTACAAAGCCACGCGAGAGCCCCTCCTGCTCGGCACCGTTTTCTGGAGTTTTGCTGTCGCGAGATATGTCTCCAACGTATCTATATTTCTGATGTTCCATGTTGATATTATGCCAATTGCTACATGTTTTCTATACACTTTATATAATTTTTATGGATTTCTTGGGACTAACCTATTGATAATATGCCACAATGCGAGTTCCTGTTTTCTGTTATTTTCGCTTTTAGAAAAGTTGTTCTGGAAATATTCTCGGAATTGGATGAAACAAAATCTCAGGGTCCTATTTTTCCGTCACGTACACGGAGTCCGGATGAGACCCAGAGGGGGCCTCCGAGGCGGCCACATCATAGGGTGGCGCGGCCCCCTCTTGGTCGCGCCACCACGTGGTGTGGCCCCCTCAGGCGCCCACCGAAATCGCCCTTTTTCCTATATATTGATATCCTTGGAAAACCCCTAAATACCCGAGCCTCCATCCACGAAAAGTTTCATAGCCGTCGTCGTCGTCAATCCTAGTTTGGGAGGGTTCTGAAGCTCTCCCCGGCACCCTGCTGGGAGGGGAAATCATCATCGGAGGGCTCTACATCACCATGCCTGCCTCTGGAGTGATGCGTGAGTAGTTCATCCTTGGACTACGGGTCCATTACAGTAGCTAGATGGTTGTCTTCTCTTCCTTTTGTGCCATCATGTTTAGATCTTGTGAGCTGCCTAATATGATCAAGATCATCTTATTGTAATGCTACATGTTGTGTTTGCTGGGATCCAATGAATATTGAATGCTTTGTCAAGTTGATTATAAATCTATCTTTTATATGTTATTTATGATATTGCATGCTCTCCGTTACTTGTAGATGCTATGGCCAAGTTGATGCTTGTAACTCCAAGAGGGAGTATTTATGATCGATAGTGGGTTCATGCCTCCAGTAATCTGGGAGAGTGACAATAACTTCTAAGATTGTGGATGTGCGGTTGCCACTAGGGATAAAACAATAATGTTTTGTCTAAGGATAATTCTATCGTTTACATTATGCAGTTTACTTAATGCAATAATCTGTTGCTTGCAACTTAATACCCAAGCTTTGCTCAGATGACATCCTGAGGGTGGATTATTAGCCATAGATGCAGTTGGATTACGGTTTATGTATCATGTTGTAATGCCCAAATGAATATCATAGTAATCATTATGTCATGCATATGCACTACGGTGCAACCTCTATTTCTGTCAATTGCCCAGCTGTAATTTGTTCACCCATCATGTTATTTATCTGTTTTGGAGAGACACCACTAGTGAAATGTTGACCCCGGTCCATTCTTTTACACTGATAATACAACCTACTGCAAACACTATTCTCATTTCCTTCACTACAAACAAACATCATTTTTCACATTATACGTCTAATCCTTTGTGTTCAGTAAAACCAGTGATATTGACAACCTCACTGTTTCGTTGGAGCAAAGTATCTTGGTTGTGTTGTGTGCAGATTCCATGTTGCTGCCGATCATGGTAGTGCGTCCTGCCAACATCAATTGTCAACAACCTTCAGAAGTGATTACCTTCTTCTACTAGTCTGATTAAACCTTGGTTTCTTTCTGAGGGAAAACTAGCTGTTGTACTCTTCATACTTTCCTCTTGGGGTCTCCCAACGAACGTGTGTCTACACACCATCACCGCGCCCACACCACACACACGCGCACGCACCAGCTTCTGTCGGGCACCATTTTTAGCTATTTTCGCTCCCGCCACGACACGGAATTGAGCAGTTTTCTGTCGTGAGCCTTTCTTGTTGTTTCTCTTATATTTGTTTTGTTTTCTACTTATATTTAGGTTTTTGATGACCCACAAGTATAGGGGATCGCAATAGTCTTCGAGGGAAGTAAAACCCAAATTTATTGATTCGACACAAGTGGAGCCAAAGAATATTTGTGAGCCTTAAAAAGTGAGTTGTCAATTTACCTGCACCTGAAAGTACTTTTTTTCGCAGTGGTTTATCAGTAGTAATAGTTTTATAGTAGTAGAAGTAGTGAAATAATAGCAGTAGTGAAATTAAAACAACAGCAGTAGTGTTTGAATAAACAACGAGATTAAATATTGTAGGCATAGGGATAGATGAACGGGCGTTGCATGGATAAGATAGTTGATGCTCGTGATACACACGTTTGTTGGGAGACCCCAAGAGGAGGGTGTGATGAGCACAGTGGTAGGTATTTCCCCTTAGTTAGGAACCAAGGTTATCAATCCAGTAGGAGAAAGAGGACCTTCGGAAGGTTGATGTCACTGAGGGTGGTGCTGGCGCTTCACCGGTGTCAGCAACAACGTGGAACATGCACACAACACAACCAAAATATTTTGCCCCAGCGGTACATTGAGGTTGTCAATCTCACCGGTCTTGCTGAAAACAAAGATTAGACATATAGTATGGAAAATAGTGTATGCTTGCAGTAAGTAAAGAAAGCAGGAAATAGTTGTGGTTTGTTTTAAAAGTGTGGAAAAATGGACCGAGGTTCATAGTTTTACTAGTGGTGTCTCTCCATAAAAGATAGCATGCTGGGTGAACAAATTACAGTTGGGCAATTGACAAATAGAGGTTGCACCGTAGTGACAATATGACACGAAGATTACTATGATATTTAGTGCGGGCATTACGACAAGATACATAGACCGACATCCATCTGCATCTATGACTAATAATCTACCCTCAGGTTATCATCCGAACCCCCTTAGGTATTAAGTTGCAAGCAACAGATAATTGCATTAAACAAAGTGTGTAATGTAAGCAATCATTATGCACGCGGGAACTCTCACCGCTATTTTCTCCCCAATGGCAACAGAACATCCTCCCCCTTCACGTTTCTGTCACTCGAGCAAGGCAACAAGGAGGCATGAACCCACTATCAAGCATAAATACCCCCTCTTGGAGTCACTAGCAACTACTTGGCCAGAGCAACCACTAGCAACGGAAAGCATGCAAGATCACAAATAACATACGCAATAAAGACTATAATCAACTTGGCATAAGGTCAATATTCATCGGATCCCACCAAACACAGCATATATAATTACATAAGATCAATCTCGATCATGATAGGCAGCTCACGAGATCTAAACATGGAGGCATATGAGGAGAAGACAACCATCTAGCTACAACTACGAACCCGTAGTCCAAGGATGAACTACTCACGCATCACTACGGAGGAAGGCATGGTGATGTAGAAGCCTCCGGTGATGATCTCCTCTCCGGCAGGGTGCCGGAAACAGCTTCAGAACCCTCCTAATCTAGGGTTGACGGTGACGGCGGCTGCGGAAATTTTTCGGGGATTTCGATCAGGTGCTTAGGGTTTTCCATCCGGGGGGCTTAAAAAGGCGAAAGGGCAAAGGCGGTGGAGGCCAGGGGCCCCCACACCCATAGCTGGCGCGACCAATGGGGGTCGCGCCACCCTATGGTATGGCCCCCCTATTGCCCCTCTTCGACTCCTCTTCGGTCTTCTGAATGCTTCCGAGGAAAATAGGACTTCCGCGCTTCGAACTTTCCAATTCTGAGAATATTTCCAAAACAACTTTTCTGAAACTAAAAACAACAGAAAACAGGGATCTGGCTCTGTGGCATCTTGTTAATAGGTTAGTCCCGGAAATCGTATAAAAATGACATAAAGAAGGGATAAAACATGTAGCAATTGGCATAATATGATCATGGAGCATCAGAAATTAGGGATATGTTTATGACGTATCAAGCATCCCCAAGATGAGTTCATACTCGTCCTCGAGTAGGTAAACGATAAAACAATAATTTATGAGGTGACATTCTACTAAGATAAACTTGATCAATCTAATGTAAAAGCATATGCACGCTGAGATCATAAAACTTTAAACACAGGCATGATAAATAAAACTTTAATAATAAAGCATAACAATTACTTTGAATCGCGAAGAGTAACTCAAATAAAGGATCATGAATAATAATGCAAAGAAAGGTAAACGTTTGTTTCGGGTATAGAGAAAGCATGGCAAAGTAATATTTCAAAAGTCCTTAAGAGTGGGGCAAAACATAAATGCTAGGACACCTTCAAAGTTCATGAGGAAGACTAGAACAAATAATTTAAGAACAAATGATATCACATCATGAAGTAATTATTGATGCTTATGGAAAAAATGCACATAGAACTCAGAATGGCAAAAATGCTCTCTCAACTGTGCATAAAGTTAGAAGATGGAGACTCAACATAAAAGTAAAAGAAAGGCCCTTCGCAGAGGAAAGCAAGGATCACTCATGTGCTAGAGCTTTTATTTTATTAAACATAGGTATTAAAAGTTTGACATTTGTGGAGGAATGTCTATATTTTGGGAGATGTATGCTAATGTTAACGAATGGTAAACAGAAAATACAGTACGTCACAACTCAACTGGATTCAAAAGAGCGGCTCCCATGGTGAAGGATACAACTGGTGTAGAAGGCCATCCCTCTTTCTCTTTTGTTTACAGAATTATGCTTTGACTGATAAATCAGGGTAAAAAATAGTGAAGAGAATTTGTTTGCATTAATTTGGGGATGGGCACCCCGCTTCCAGCTCTTCTATCATTTGGATAAGCGGATGAAGCTACTAGTCTAGGGTGTGAAATCCAATCAACAAGTGAGATAAAGATTCTCTATTTACGTCCTCATGAGCAAAAATAGGAACATAAAGCAGGAGTAATTTTGAAGGTTTTAAAGGTAACACATGAGAAATTTACTTTGGAATGGTAGTTAAATACCACATGTAGGTAGGTATGGTGTACACAATGGGAAAAATTTAGTTTAAGGGAGTTTGGATGCACGAGTAGAGCTTATACTCAGTACAGGTGGAGGCTAGCAAAAGACTGGGAGCGAGAAATCAAGAGAGCATAAGAGCCATAAACATGCATAGCGACATAAGCATCATTAATTAAAACATAAGCAGTATCACAAGTTCAAAAACTAAGTGTTCATGGAGGATATTCGTGTCTGGTTTGTAGTCATAAACATGGTGTGAGCATGCACCAAGTCAACCAAATAAAACATTCGAAAGAGAATATCATAAATCGATGCTTTACTATGACAAGAACAACTCATGAATCTTTCAATACATATTAAACACTCTCAGCTATTTGAGGCTAATCATGATACTCAATAACCACAAGGCTTTAAAACTAAAATAAAATTTAGCATGGCATGAAAAAGTTCTAGCCATGGTCTATACAAGATTCTACTAGCACTGTTATAAATTCTACTTCAAGCAGCAGTTTTGTTTCTCCCAACAAGCACCATACAAAACATGCTTTAACAAAAATACTCTTTATGATACAGCAAGAAAACATGAGAGTATTCACATAACACTACTAAAACTAACAGCTCTAATAAGAGATGCATGCAAAATAGGAGCTAAATAAATGCAGCAGCTAGACAGAGATTAAGAATACAACATATTCTCATGAAAAAGCGGAGTGTGTCACTCTCCAATAAAAGAATGTTGGGGTCCAAACAAGCTTATTATGAAAGTAAAAACAAACTGAAGGCAAAAACAAAAGCAAACTGAAAACAAAAATAAAAGACGCTCCAAGTAAAGCACATAAGATGCGACCGAATAAAAATATAGTTTCACTAGAAATGACCTGGTAATTTGTTGATGAAGAAGGGGATGCCTCGGGCATCCCCAAGCTTAGACGCTTGAGTCTTCTTGGGAATCCCCAAGCTTAGTATTTTCACTCTTCTTGATCACATCATATCATCATCTTCTCTTGACCCTTGAAAACTTCCTTCACATCAAAATTCTCATAATCTTCATTAGCAACGTTAGTGCAATTGAAATAATAAATTCACATGATTCAGTTTCAAAAAACGTATAGCACTCAAAAACACATTATCTACTGTAACAACTTCTTTCAAAACTCTTTTTATCAAAAGAGCACCAAAAGAAAGAGATTAAGATGCAAATGCGATAAATGGCAGAAATCTGTCAAAACAGAACAGCAGGTAAAGATCGATTTTTTCAAAAATCTTATGTTGCTCAAATTAAAAAGTGTTCTTCTAATAAAAGTTGCGTATATAACTCAGGATTAAGCACAAAAAGCCTCAGGTAAGTTTGAAGTTTCTGTGATTTTTAACGGAATTAACAGCGGGCAGCAGATATATGTTTCATGCGCAGAAATCCGAAATATAGTGTCAACTTTCCACTGGAGGCTTTACTTGGCTCAACAAAAACACAAAAGAAAAGATACAGCAGTGTTGATAAGGAAATAGACAACTCCCAGGTGCAAAGCACACCAAAGAAAACAAAGGAAAACCGAATGAAAATAGAGAAATAAAACGGGTTGTCTCCCGGTAGCGCTTTTCTTTAACGCCTTTCAGCTGGGCCTAAAAGATCAACTCAGGTATTTTCAAGTGAAGAAGCATCAACATCGTTACGGGGCTTACATTTACCTTTCTTACCCTTATTATTTTTAGGGAAATTATGGTCCAAGCATGATTTGGGAGTGAAAGTCAGGTTACTTTTTCCCATATCAATAGTTGCTCCTAAGAGAGCTTCAGCAGAGATCTTCCAAGGGTAATTTGTCCTCCTTCTGCACATTCAATAACAAGATAATCAGGGGAGACTGTTTTTCCTAGGAGTTTCGTAAACACTCCCTCAGCTATCCCAATGGGAAATATATTGGTGTTATTAATGAGAGGAATTTCTTCTCCTCCATCAGTTAGCCCCCAAAGGTTCAAAGATTCATAAATTTCCTTAGGCATAAGACAAGTTTTAGACATGATATCACAACGAGCATGAAATGTTTGACCATTTATAACAACTTTAACCAAAGGAATCATATTTGTTGACTCAAAATTTATTGGGACATGATCAAGGTGTTCACGAATTTGGCTATATCCCTCTTTTAAGATAGAAATATGTGACTCAAGGGTATTTAATCTAGCATAAATATCTGCAAAGGCTTTATCTACTGGGTAAGCTGTAGGTTGCAATTAATTTTCTTATAGCATTGAAAGCTTGATCTTTATCACAATTAAGGAAATCACCTCCTACCATAGTATCCAAAGCATAACTATAACAAAGAACAAGACCAAAGTCAAAGCTACGAAGAAGAAATAGATTTAAAGTCACTTTAGGTTCAAATTTGCAATAGGAATCAAAAGCTCTAGACCAAGCTTCTTCTAAGTTCTCATCATTCCCTTGTTTGAAAGTAAAGATTGTTTCTTCTGGTGACATAATGACAGGAACAAAACTAGACATAAAAGCAAGCAAATAAATAACAGCTATGAAGTAAACTATTTTTTTGTGGTTTCAATAAAGAGAAGCAAAACAAGACAATAAACAAAATAGAGAGGTTGAGAGTGAGAGACTCCCCTTGCCAGAAGACTTCCTTCTCCCCGGCAACGGCACCATAAAATATCCTTGATGCTCGTGATACACACGTTTGTTGGGAGACCCCAAGAGGACGGTGTGATGAGCACAGCGGTAGGTATTTCCCCTTAGTTAGGAACCAAGGTTATCAATCCAGTAGGAGAAAGAGGACCTTCGGAAGGTTGATGCCACTGACGGTGGTGCTGGCGCTTCACCGGTGTCAGCAACAACGTGGAACCTGCACACAATACAACCAAAATACTTTGCCCCAGCGGTACAGTGAGGTTGTCAATCTCACTGGTCTTGCTAAAAACAAAGATTAGACATATAGTATGGAAAACAGTGTATGCTTGCAGTAAGTAAAGAAAGCAGGAAATAGTTGTGGTTTGTTTTAACAGTGTGGAAAAATGGACCGGGGTTCATAGTTTTACTAGTGGTGTTTCTCCATAAAAGATAGCATGTTGGGTGAACAAATTACAGTTGGGCAATTGACAAATAGAGGTTGCACCGTAGTGAACAATATGACATGAAGATTACTATGATATTTAGTGCGGGCATTACAACAAGATACATAGACAGACATCCATCTGCATCTATGACTAATAATCCACCCTCAGGTTATCATCCGAACCCCCTTAGGTATTAAGTTGCAAGCAACAGATAATTGCATTAAACAAAGTGTGTAATGTAAGCAATGATTATGCACGCGGGCACTCTCACCGCTGTTTTCTCCCTAATGGCAACAACACATCCTCCCCCTTCACGTTTCTGTCACTCGAGCAAGGGAATAAGGAGGCATGAACCCACTATCAAGCATAAATACCCCCTCTTGGAGTCACTAGCAACTACTTGGCCAGAGCAACCACTAGCAACAGAAAGCATGCAAGATCACAAATAACATATGCAATAAAGACCATAATCAACTTGGCATAAGGTCAATATTCATCGGATCCCAGCAAACACATCATACAGAATTACATAAGATCAATCTCGATCATGATAGGCAGCTCACGAGATCTAAACATGGAGGCATATGAGGAGAAGACAACCACCTAGCTACATCTACGAACCCGTAGTCCAAGGATGAACTACTCACGCATCACTCCGGAGGCAGGCATGGTGATGTAGAACCTCCGGTGATGATCTCCTCTCCGGCAGGGTGCCGGAAACAGCTTCACAACCCTCCTGATCTAGGGTTGACGGTGACGGTGGCTGCGGAACTTTTTCGGGGATTTTGACCAGGTGCTTAGGGTTTTCCATCCGGGGGGCTTAAGTAGGCGAAAGGGCAAAGGCAGTGGAGGACAGGGGGCCCCACACACATAGTTGGCGCGGCCAGGGGGCGCCACCCTATGGTGTGGCCCCCTGTTGGCCCTCTTCGGTCTTCTGGATGCTTCCGGGGAAAATAGGATTTCCGGGCTTTGAACTTTCCAATTTCGAGAATATTTCCAGAACAACTCTTCTGAAATTAAAAACAACAGAAAATAGGTAACTGGCTCTGTGGCATCTTGTTAATAGGTTAGTCCCGGAAAACGTATAAAAATGACATAAAGAAGGGAGAAAACATGTAGCAATTGGCATAATATGATCATGGAGCATCAGAATTAGGGATACGTTTATGACGTATCAATAGTTCATATAATAATCAAGACATGGGCATTGCAGATAAATAATATAAAGCATCCAAGCACTAAGTAACCATAGGCATGTGTTCCGTAAGTAGTCCTACGTGCTCGCAATGAGAACTTGCACACCATCTTTTGTCCTACCAGCCCGTTTTCAGCGGGGCCTCAAGGAAACTACTGGTAATTAAGGTGTTCCTTTTAATAGAACACCGGAGCAAAGCATTAACACTCCATGAACACATGTGAGGATCCTCACATTATAGCCATCCCCTCCGATTGTCCAAATTTCTATCACTTTGGGGCCTCGGGTTCCGGACAACGATATATGTAAACAACTTGTAGGTATGATCAGGAAACAATAATTATCCTCGTGATTCAATAACATGTTCAGATCTGAGATCATGGCACTCAGGCCCAAAGTGACAAGCATTAAGCATAACAAGTTGCAACAATGTCAATTGCACTAATAGAGGATACTAGGCACTATTCCCTAACAATCACGACATTATTACATGAACAATCTCATCCAATCCCTATCATCCCCTTCAGCCTACAGCGGGGGAATTACTCACACATGGATGGTCGATGGAGAGGAGTTGGTGATGACGATGGCGATGATCTCCTCCAGTTCCCCGTCCCGACAGGGTGCCAGAACAGGAACTTATGATCCCCGAATAGAAGTTCGGGGTGGCGGCGGCGATCTGTTGTGTTTCTGTGGAATATGACGAACGCCCTCGGGTTTTAGGGTTGAAGGCAATGTGTAGTCGAAAGGGGAGCCCGAGGGGGTGTCTGGGTGGACCACACCACCAGGTGGCGCGGCCTGGGGGGCTCTAGGGGGTGGTGTGGCCCCCCTCTAGCCCCTCTCCTGGACCCCTTCTGGCTCCCGGGGTCTTCCGGTGTTTTAAGACCAATGGGGTCTTCTCTGGGCAATTTTCAGATAGTTGATTTTTCTACAAAAAACGAGACACCAAGCTAATTCTGCTGAAAACAACATCAGTCCGTGTTAGTTGTCTTCAAAACACACAAGTTTAGAGGAAAACAATAAGAAAAGTGTTCGGAAAAGGAGATACGTTTTCGACGTATCTACTCCCCCCAAGCTTAGCGTATTGCTTGTCCTCAAGCAATTTAGTGACAACTGAGTGCTATAAAAGAATTTTACGAACACATTTGTTTCATATGATGTAAATATGCTCACTATATGATCAAATACTTAATTATGCTCATGATAAGATACATGCAAGATACTGTCACTTAATAGCTATGCAAACCTTGAAGAGATAACAACATATTAATAATAAACAACATGAAGCATAATTATTTGCAAGATTGTAATATTCATAATAGGATCAGATAAAGTGGCATCTCTCTTGCCCTTATGTGTGGGGCAAAACATGAATGCCAGGGCACCTCTGAGGTTCAAGGGAAGACTAGAAGTAAAGATATCAAAGATACAAGTATCAAAGTTATACCACAATTAACCGTGTTCTGGGACAAGCACATTACACTAAGAATAACAACCATTGCTCTCAAGAAGGTGCATAAAGTGAGAATGTGAAGACTCAACATAAAAGTAAAAGAAAGGCCCTTCGCAGAGGAAAGCATGGATCACTCATGTGCTAGAGCTTTTATTTTACTAAACAGAGGTATTGAAAACATTTTTAAGAGAGGTGTATGCTTATGTTAACGAATGGTAAACAGAAAATACAGTACGTCACAAGCCAATTAGATTTCACAAGAGCAGCTCTCATTTGAAAGGTGCAACTGGTGTAGAAGGTCATCCCTCTTTCTCTTTTGTTTACACAACTATGCTTTGACTGATAAATCAGGGGCAAAAATAGTGAAGAGATTTTGTGTGTATTAATTTGGGGCTGGGCACCCCGCTGCCAGCTCTTCTATCAATTGGATAAGCGGATGAAGCCACTAGTCCAGGGTGTGAAATCCAATCAACAAGTGAGATAAAGATTCTCTATTTAAGTCCTCATGAGCTAAAATAGGAGCACAAAACAGGAATAATTTTTAGAAGGTTTTCAAGGTAGCACATGAGCAATTTACTTGGAGTGGCGGTTAAGTACCACATATAGGTAGGTATGGTGGACACATTTGGCAAACTTTGGTTTTTGGGAGTTGGATGCACGAGTAGAGCTCATACTCAGTACAGGTGAAGGCTAGCAATAGACAGGGAGCGACAATCAAGAGAGCAACAACTATCATAATCATGCTTGCGACAAAACAAAATTAACCGAGGCATAAAATTGATACTAGAACTCTGAGGCAAAATAAGTCATCGAGGCTTATTGACTTTTTGTTTTCATTCCTAGCATGCGTGAGAATGTGCCAAGTCGATTCAAATGAAACAGTCAGAAGAGGCTACCACAATGTCATACTCTTCTACGAATAGAACAATGCGAACAAATATTTATACGACATGTCATTTACTATTAATAAATTGGAACAAAACATGAGGGAGCATGACCTATTAAGCATCCATTAAAACACATATATCTTATATGAACAAACTAAGCATGCTCACATGGATGGGTATATGTACAAAAATGAAAACAAATAGAGTTCATACCAGCCTCTCACCACAACTAGAATTGTCATAGATCGTCATTATTGCTCTTCACTTGTGGCTCAAATAATATATAATGAAAACCAAGCTCCAATGGAGCTACATACACTGTTGAAATCTGCAGCAAACTTTACAAAACCAAAGAAGAACAACAAATATTTTTGGGTTTTTCAATTAAAACAAGAACAGAAAGAAACAAGCAAACAGATCAAAATATTTTTGGATTTTTGAATACTAAACCGAAACAAGAGAAGAAAACAAACCAAATAAAGAAACTAAAGAAGCAAACAAAGAGAAACAACAGAAATATTTTTGGTCTTTTTGTGTTTTGGAAAACAAGAACAGAACAATAAAACAAAGAGAAACGAAAGAAACAAAACAAAATGAAAACAAACGAAAGAAATGAAAACATGGATATACAAAGAACCGACCGAACATGATATACAAATGAGTGTGATGTAAGTATACCTCCCACCAAGCTTAGGCTTTTGGCCTAAGTGGAGATCAATCACCAAGGGGACCATGAGGTGGAGCCCCCGTAGTATGCTGAGGAGGAACCCTCCTCCTGATATGTGCTTGAGGATGCGCTGGTGTACTGCGTGTTGTGGTCCTCGGGAGGCATGTCTCGCCTCTCCCGCTGCCTGTGAAACTCCGTGGTACTCAGATACTCGTCTACCTACTCCTTAGAGAGCGACCATGGTGAACTGTCAATCTTAAACAAAACAGGCTACGGCAAAATAACTTTTGGCTCCTCTCCATCTATATATAAAACTCTATATACTAAACGTTCAGCAGTAGAGTTAACAGTGACAAACTGATGGGACTTCATGGCAGCAAGGTTAAGCCTACATGGAGCAATTATTTCGTCATTAGGGGTAATGGAAACATTTAAAGCAGATGCTACACATGTAGCGATAATGCCCCCAAAAATAGGCCCAGTAGCAGCAAGGCGGCGTGCAACAAGTGCACCAAGGTTATACTTCGTGTTATGGTTCAGCGCAGCATCAATGAAAGCAAGGTGGTAACTATAAATGTTGCTAGTGTTCTCCCTACCAAGGATACTAGTAGCAAGATAATAAGTAAAGTATCTAAGAGCAGGAAGTTGAATGTTCCGTATCTTCCACGCTGGGATGAGCGACCGTCATTGTTGGTGATTTCTCGGTAGAGCCCCTGGAGGTCTGCTGGTTTATCCTGAATCCTTCTCGTTGTCCCGGCGGCGTTGATACCTATAATAGCACAAAAATCTACCAAGGACAAAGAAACAAAACTACTATATAACTTGAATGCAACAGTTGGACCAAAATGTGTATTCTGAAATTTAAAGATCTCAACAAAAGTTTTTGTGAGAGTGGCATACTGAGGGCTTTCATCCTACATAAAGTTGGTTAAACCAACTCTTTCAATAAGCATACGAAAGTCATCTAATAAACCTGCACTTCTTAAAAATGTACTGCAAGGAAAGCTAGATGGGTTAACGATACCATCACCTCCCGCATCGTCAATACTTGGTGCAATAACGTCTTCATTGTACGATGGCCTCACTGAAGTGGATGAGCGTGAGGGCCTTGTCCTTCTAGGAGCATCACTCCTAAATATCTCTCCAAAATTATAACTATCCATCTCTCAACCTTCAAAGACATAGTCCCAATCATAATGATTTCATATTCTTTGGATGGCTTTGGAATAGGACAATAAAATTCTCCAATCTTGATGGTCTCAATATTTTCAATGGAATTTAAACCATATCTTCTACCAATCTCTTGGGAAAATAAACAGTGTGCTCTTTATCATTAACATTAAAAGTAACTTTTCCTTGATTGCAATCAATAACATCCCCTGCAGTATTAAGAAAAGGTCTTCCAAGAATAATAGACATATTATCATCTTCAGGCATTTCCAACGCAACAAAGTCAGTTAATATCAGAGAATTATTAGCAACTTGAACAGGAACATCCTCACATATACCCACAGGAATAGCAGTAGACTTATCAGCCATTTGCAAAGATATATCAGTTGGTATCAATTTTTCTAGGAGGAGTCTTTTATAGAGAGTAAAAGGCATGACACTAACTCCAGCCCCCATATCACACAAAGCAGTTCTAACATAATTATTTTTAACAGAACAGGGAATAGTTGGTATACCAGGATCTCCAAGCTTCTCAAGAACCTTGCCATTAAAAGAGTAATTAGCAAGCATAGTGGAGATTTCCTCATTAGGAATCTTCCTTTTGTTAGAGACAATATCTTTCATATATTTTGCATAAGGAGGCAATTTAATAGCATTAGTTAGAGGAGTTTGCAAGAAAAAAGGTTACATCCATTCACAAAACTTGTTGTAATGTTCTTCTTCCTTTGATTTGTGTTTCTTATTAGGAAAAGGCATTGGTTTTTGTACCCAAGGCTCTCTCTCATTACCATGTTTATTAGCAATAAAATCTTCCTTAGTGTACTTTGCAATTTTAGTTTTCTTTTCAGGTTCAGCTACAGGTTCTTCTTTACCAGAAGCTTCACTTTTATCATTACCACTTTCAGTTTCAGCATCAAAGATAGATGTACTATTAGGATCTTTAGCAAGTTCAGAGGATTCTACAATAGTTTTATGTTTCTTCTTCATTTCCTTCTTAGTATGAATACCATTATTATTAGTTTGCTGAGAATCTTGTTCAATTCTTTTAGGATGTCCCTCGGGATATAAAGGACCTTGTGTAGCGATACCACTTCTAGTTCTTATTTCATAAGCATGTTTTTCTTTAGAAGCATTAACTAGCAAATCTTTTTGCACTTTAGCAAGTTGATCAATTTGAGTTTGAAGCATTTGAAAATGTTTAACAAACATTTTAACATCATTAGAGGTTCTTTCTATAATACCATGCAAATTATCAATAGCTCTAGAGTTTTCCATTAGGTGGTTTTGCACTCTAATATTAAAATTATCTTGCTTAATAACATAATTATCAAATTCATATAAACATTGATCAGGAGGTTTATTATAGGGAACATCTCTACTGTCAAAATATTGAGAGAGTGTACGTCAGTGGTGGATGAGTGAGGGATTGACTTACATAATTCTTCTATAGGTGGAAGATTCTTCACATCTTCAGATTTAATATCCCTCTCTTTAAGAGATTTCTTGGCTTCTCTCATCACTTCATCATTTAATTCAATCATTCCCCTCTTCTTGGGTGTTGGTGTTGGTGTTGTTACCAGAGTAGGGGTTGGCTCAGGCTCAACCATAGTCCAATCATCATGATTTTGGCTTATTTTAGCCATTAATTCCTCAGCTTCATCTGGAGTTCTTTGCCTGAAAACACAACCAACACAACTATCCAGGTATGTCCTAGATTCAACAGTTAGTCCATTATAGAATATATCAAGAAGTTCATTATTTTCTAGCTTATGCCCAGGTGTAGCCCTAACTAAAGAACATAACCTTGCCCAAGATACAGACAATTTCTCTCCTTCCAATTGCTTGAAATTAAATATATTTTGTAAAGCAGCATGTTGAGAACTAGCAGGAAAATATTTCTGAAAGAAAGCATTAACCAAGTTATTAATGAGAAAGGGAATATTTTAGCAACAAAGTAGCCACGTTTCTTAAGATCATCAAGGAATAAACTGCTCAAAGAGGAGAGCTCGTCCATATGTTTCATAACACTTTCATTTTTAGTACCACAAAAAGGTTCTTTCTCAACAATAGATATATAAGATAAATCAAGAGAGAAATCATAATCCTTATCCCTAGTATTAATGGGAGAAGTGGAAAACTTAGCATCAGGAGATAATTTATATTTAACAGCACGACTTTCAATAAGACTTATAGCAGCATCTCTATCCTTCATAGCATGTATTTCATCAATAAGATCATCATTAAGTTCAATATAGTAATCATCAAAATCATCACTAGGATTCTCTCTAAGCTCAGGTGAAACAACAATAGTAACAGGTTTTTATCAGGAGTTTTAGTGTTTGCAATATTTTTAGCTTTAGCAATAGTAGCATCTTAGAAAGGACCGAGAGAACCACTCTCATCAAGCACAGTAGAAGCATCATCAAAAGTATCTTCAGATTCAGTAGAAGTAGCATGTGGAGAATGTGTATGTGGTGGCAGGGCCGGCTCTATGATTTTAAGGGCCCAGGTGCAAACTCTAACCAATGGCCCAATAGTGAACCATTTCGGGAAGAAAAAATTCTCTACATTGTAACATAGGCATATTGTACATACATTATGGGCCCCCTTTTAGGCCGAGCCCCGGGCCGTCGCACCTCTCGCCCTGGGCCAAAGCCGGCCCTATGTGGTGGTGTAAGCAGCTTACTCATAACAGACGGTGAATCAAGAGCAACAGAGGTGTTCAGAGTTGTACCTCTCTTGTAGTGGATGGTAATATAGGAAACTTTCCATCACGAGTCTTACCCATGATGAATGATTGGCAGTAGATAATAGTACTCTCCGGTGAGCTCGCAAATAAAGCTATGCTCCCCGGCAACGGTGCCAGAAAATAGTCTTGATGACCCACAAGTATAGGGGATCGCAACAGTCTCCGAGGGAAGTAAAACCCAAATTTATTGATTCGCCACAAGGGGAGCCAAAGAATATTTGTGAGCCTTAACAAGTGAGTTGTCAATTCACGTGCACTTGAAATTACTTTTGCTCGCAGTGGTTTATCGGTAGTAACAGTTTTATAGTAGCAGCAGTAGTGAAATAATAGCAGTAGTGAAATGAAAACAGCAGCAGTAGTGTTTTAAGTAAACAACGAGGTTAAATACTGTAGGCATAGGTATAGATTAACGGGCGTTGCATGGATAAGATATTTCATATAATAATCAAGACATGGGCATTGCAGATAAATAAGACAAAGCATCCAAGCACTAAGTAATCACAGGCATGTGTTCCGTAAATAGTCGTACGTGCTCGCAATGAGAACTTGCACAACATCTTTTGTCCTACCAGCCCGTTTTCAGCGGGGCCTCAAGGGAACTACTGGTAATTAAGGTGTTCCTTTTAATAGAACAACGGAGCAAAGCATTAACACTCCGTGAACACATGTGATCCTCACATCACAGCCACCCCTCCGGTTGTCCCAATTTTTGTCACTTCGGGGCCTCGGGTTCCGGACAACGATATGTGTAAAAAACTTGCAGGTATGATCAATAAACAATAATTATCATCGTGATTCAATAACATGTTCAGATCTGAGATCATGGCACTCGGGCCCAAAGTGACAAGCATTAAGCATAACAAGTTGCAACAATGTCAATAGCACTAATAGAAGATACTAGGCACTATGCCCTAACAATCTTTGTGCTCCTATTTTGTGTCATATTTCTGTTTTTCATTACTAGTTGCTCCTGGTTGATACATTGGCCATTGGAAAAGTATAAAAAAATAGAAAATAGTACAAAGAAAAAGAGAAAGAAAGAGAAAAAAAGAAAAATATCAACGAGGCCGAACTACACTTTTTTTCACTAGTGGAGCTTGAGACATTTACTTGGTGAATTTGAGACACTAAATTGAGCAATCTTGTGCCTATTTTCACTTGAGATTTTTCTAGTGTCTTTGTTGTTCTTGCAACAATTTCATCCACATAGTTGCTAGCCACATTTGTCTACAAGAGTGTATGTGTTTCCTAGTGCAATTTTTATATCACATTGGACAACAAATAGGAGTTGTTATTTTGGTGTTGTTAGGTATCCCAACCAAGCCCCACTATATACCATGTTTTTTTCTTGTGATAGTTGAGATCCCTCGTTATTCTCTTCTCACATTTGGTACATTTAGTTCCTACTACTTGGTTGGTAAGTAATTCTATTCACTTTGGAATGTTAAGACACACCTTTATTTGCTGTTTTGAGTGACTTGAGAGAGAACACCACCTATAGACTTTTTATACACTAACCTATTAATCATGAATACTTCTAGTGATGTTTCTACGCGGGCTAAGAAGGGGCATGATGATGAGGTGGTGAAGTGGAAGGATTTGGAGGAGATGAGTGTATTATCCCAGTGTTTGGGAAGTTATAAGGATCTAAATTTGATATGTGCATTTGCAAAGCATGCATCTAAAAGTACGGGAAATTTTGGCGCGAAAGTTTAAACGAATCAAATTGACCAAAGTTTCACTTGACATGATGAAATAGGTCTAGTTCATCTAGTCAGGAGTACATTTGGAGTAATCTTTATAACAAGTATCTTAAGAAACCAAATCATCTGGTTACATAAACCAGAATTGGTTGTGACCAACACAAACTCCCAACAACCTTAACCACAAGTCTATAAGTGACTTGGGATAATTCACTAGGTATCTAGAACTCAAAGAGGGGTGAGTATCCAAACCACATAGCTGGTGATCACATTTCCACAAGATAGTAATGCACAATTGAACTATCACATCCGTAGAGGTATTATATTCTCTAATCATGAACTCTTTAAGTTATCAATCAATCTCCATAACATCTTGATAAAACATCTCATCAACAGAGGTGTTATGTCCCCTCAAACAATAACTCTTTAAGTTATAAATCAATTCACACACCATCTTTATAAATTATCTCATAACTACTAAGTGAACCTTCTCATGTAAATAACAAAGGTTCAATAGAACACAAGTGATACAAACAAGTGTTAACCCTAGTCCCACAAGTGGGGAGTAACTTAATTATCATTAATAATATATTTATCGAATATGTACATATCTCCTCAATCATAAAAGAAGTATCTAAAAGAACTAATAAATCTTCTTAAACTACTACTAAACCTTGATCATCACACATGATATTTCCAAACCTCTATATCTGCATTAAGGATGACAAAGGTCATTAAGAGTAGAATATAAAGTGACAACATGAAACCTAAGAAAAACAACTAATAACTTTGACATAAGTCATTAAACCCAATAACTTTCACATGCTCATTGCTTTAATCATCTCATACCAGTGAGCATATGAAATCTTAACACATAAATGAACCATTTGATCAACTTACCATATAAAGACATCATTCCACAAACACTCCACATTTATATTCAACTCATCATTCAACAACTAAAGTATCTCTGGATGTGAGTAATGAATGACAACAAGTTATAACCTCTATTTGAGGAATTGAAATGATAAGTAAGTAAACCAATCATGTATGATTTAAGAACATATCTTATGGGAAATAAAATAAGAAGTTTATAGAAGGATAATAAAAGCATGAACTATATCTTAATCTAGATCCTGTTGTGTTGTCAAGACCATTATATCTTGTGTTCCAATCTTCTCTAAATCATTCTGCAAGATAAGCAACCACAAGGAAGGAGGACTACCACAGGAAGATTTCTAAGAAGATTAATTAGAGTGTTCTTGAAGTGCTACTCTAATCTTCTATAAGAGTACTTGGAAACTCTTATATATTGATCTGATCTTATTAACCTCTTGAAATAGTATGATATTCCAATGTTAGTGTTATATAGAAGTAGTTTGGTAACAAGACTAATTACCTTGTTAACAGATCACTTTTGTATACTCAAACACTTGAGTATCTTACACAAATAAACATAAGATCATATAACCTGGTACATCTTAGCCTATTGTATATGAGTAGTAATTTGGAGGCAAGTCTGGCCCACTTGTTAACAAATTCTTCTTATATGCATATGGTAACCTGATGTTATAAAATACACCTACATTCTGTTATATACAAAACCATGATCCATAGAAGGAGAAGTATAACCAGGAGAAAATAATATACCACATTATAACTTGAACAACACCTACAAGTTATAAGTAAAGAAGAAACCAAGATAAGGAACAAAACAAGCAACATGTTGAAATCCAAGTGTTTGATGTTATATAAGAATAATTTGATTACAAGGTTTCAACCTTGTGGACAGAATATTCATGTAAGCATTAAAACAACTGAGTTTCAATAATCTATTTTTTCATCATAATTGAATATACCACAAGAATGAAATGGTTATGGATTCAAATGAACACATCTCATCAGGAGCTATAATTTACTACTGAAGTTAGAATTTGAGAACTACTCCATATATCCTATCAGCTCTAGTGGTGAATTTCCTAAGCAAAGAGACCATCAAGGGATGATATTACTTGCAAAGGACCAAGGCAATGTCTGAAGACTAGGGGCAACTAGAGACAAGAACATCAAGCAACAGAAGACTACAAGAAGCAACACTGCCTCAGTAAGGAAGCATAAGAAATTATCCAGTGAATGATTAGGTATTATTAGAGAACCTATAATTTCTATTCCTTGACAAGCTCATCCGAGATGAGGAATTCATAACGATATCTTTAATGGAAATAATTATCAATTATAAAATGATAACCAACCATTGCATCCACATGTCTTATGATATGTGGGGTTAATGGAAACAAGTGTAACACCTGGTTTTCCAGATCAAGCTCATCCATAAGACCAATGTATAATAACCAAAAATCCATCCATACATAATCATACAATTTATTACATGTTATAAAATCAACAAAGGATAATATCCATAGTGGAACCTATGTGGAAAACAGACAAATGAGGTTCCACCACCACACATGTTTTCCATTTTATCAAGTACTGAAAACAACAAACATAGAATACACACACCTAAGTAAAATGTCCACAAAACTTGATAGAAGTTTCAATTAGGAAATAACAAAGACTCATAAGTAGAAAACAACCATCTTCACCTATTAAAATCATGTGATGTGACATGGAATAAAGTTCCATATTAAATGATTTTCATAACAGTGCATAGAACCAGTACTAAGTAGTTTTACTTAATTACTTTCTATAAGGTAGTATACTTAAAATTGTCCAATTAAATTATATCACATTGTTAAACCACATGTTCATTGTGTGCTCATGATAATCATTCTTAAAATAATGGCAAAGCCATTTAATCAATTAAATGGTAAGAAATAACAAAAATCCCTTAATATAGCACCCTAAATAAAAATTACAAATATTCTTCAAATACACCAAAACAAAACATGGTGAGGTGGAGAATTTGATAAGGAATTCAAAACTGATTTTTAATAGTTTTTATCTTTGCAAAAACCCCTGAAAACATTAATTTCTTATCAGTTTTCTTTAACAAAAGGACCCTGTTGTAAATCTTCCAAAATTCAGGGGGTTATTGCAAGGTTCTTTTATTTTTTTTCTTCTTCTTCCTCCTCTGCCAGAAGGCAGAGGAGAAGCGCCATTGTGGCATCGCCACCACTGCCACCTCCTGCTGCTGCCTTTCCGCGAGGATAAGAACCCAGGGAGACGTCTGCATCTCTCTCTTCCTCACTCGTTCTCTCTCTCTCCCTCTCTCTCTCTGTATCACCGAACAGGAACCCTAACCCTAACCGTACGGGCCGCCGCCGTTTGTCGTCGACTCCGGCCGTGCCGGAGGAAACCGAGCCCACCAGGAGCTCCGTCTCGACGTCCTGCATATCTCCACCGACTCTCGCTTGCTGGGAAGACCGGAAGTGGCGGAATCGGGTTTTCTTCTTCGATTCCGGCCGCCGCAAGGAAGACCTCGCCGCCGGCGATTCCGACCGTGTCGTGCCTCACCGACCACACCACCGTGCTCAGGGTGAGCCGCTGCATCTCTGGATGCCTTCGATTCTTAGTTTGGTCGACTAATTTGACGCGGGCACTGTGCACCGTCACTCGCCGCCGCGCCGGTGGTCGCCGGAGTTACTCCGGTGACCATTTGGTGGAAGCGACACCCTCTACGGGTCCGTGGGGATCTCCCCAAGTCGATGAACCCCGCGGATTGCACCAATTTTGGGTGAATCGTGCAATTGCTTAGCATCTGTGAAGATTTGGGGCCGGTGACATCACATGTGACGTCACCATGACGTCACAGCCCTTTTCCTTTTTATTTTTCTTTTAAATTTTAGTTTAAACCAAATATGACAGGTGGGACCCACCTGTCAATTTAAAAACAGAAAATTAACTTAACTTAATAAATAAATATCTTTTAAACTATTAATCAGAAAAATAAAACTCATATACCAAAATGATTAGAAAAATATAATCTAAATGATTATCAACTTTTTAAAAGTATGTGATAAAGTTTAAAAATTAATATTTTCTTTAATTAAATTAAATCATTTAAAATTGTGAAAAATAGGAAATAATTCATAAAATCAGAAAAATACAAGTTATATACCAAAATGCTCCAAATGACAAATGCATCTCATCTATGATGTTTCCAAAGTCATTTGATCAAATTTTCATGTGTGCAATATTTGACTTATCATTTAATCCATTTAAAATCAATAAATTAAAATCTTATTCAAATATTTTCAGAATAATTCAAATGAGATATCAAATTAAAGAGAAAAGAATTTCCAAATTCAAATGTGTTAAACATAAAACATTTGTTCAACTTATAAAATTGTTTTAAAGGGCATAATGGAAATTCTATAATATACCATTATAACCATCAACAATTACCATAAATATTATTTTTCTAATTAATAAAACCCTCATGTTTTCACATCTACTAAACCTATCATCACATGTCACTAGCAAGTTATGTGATGATAGAATTGGTTTTATTAGTTACTCATTTTCCATTCAAACTTAGACATAAGCTCTACACTTTAAAAATATAAAATAAAATATGACTGTTATCTTTGTAATAGTTGTTTTCCATGTGCTGTTGTATTGTTATCTAATCAAGTAATAAACACTTCTACTTAAACATGATAATAATTGTTTACCAAGTAAAAGTGAAACCCATGTAACTCTAAAAGAAGTAATAACCACATCATCTCAAGTAATGAAACAATTCACCTAAAACCTGTGTGATTAAGTTATCGTATCAAACGTAGCTTACACTTGTAAGCTGGGGTATTTTCCAGGGTAATTCACGATGCATCTCATTACTATGCATGTATCATCTTGCCAGTGTTTTCTGTAGTCCTTACCGGGACTACTTTGCTATCTTTCAGATGTTTGGATTTTCTACGAGACCCTCGAACCCAGAAGACCCGGATTATTATTATGGTTATTTCAATCTCAGGCAAGTTCATCACTTGCTCATATCCTTTGCAGTACTTCATAACAAATTATTTGCAAAAACCCTATTGTATTATCACCTACTCTCAAATGAATGCATGATCCTATTTTTATAATAATATGACTACCTGAATGACTACCCGAGTGGTAGTGTTCTATGTGGTGGGCGGATGGAACCATGGTAAGATGAATAGGTCAAAGGAAGGTTCCATCTGCATGGGAACGTATTACCTAGGAATTAACAACAACTGCCGTCAGGATTCTTGCGCCGTAAATTCGCGTTGACCATGGATCTTTTGTGGGGGGAGTAAGTCAGCCGTGATACTTTTCTCGTTCGCATGTCAACGGACTGGCCAGAGACGTACGCTGTAGGTCTTGCGAGACTACATGCACATGGGTGGGAGCCCTTACGTCCCACGGGCTCTGGGGTCTATGAGTGTCTGCCAGGGGCGCGTAGATCTCCATCGTGAGGGGTGGAATCAGGCGTTCAACCTGCTGGCAGAAATGGGTGGGCATGCGTTGTGCGGAGAAGCACGGTTTGGCTTGGACCAACTACCGGGCCCCACACCTAAGTGGGAGTGGACAGGATCTCGAGCCTGGTTGTGCAACATGGTCTTGGTCGTCCATGGGTAAAGTAACGCACCTCTGCAGAGTGTAAAAGGATGTGACATGTTACCCCTTGTTCCGGGAAGGAGCTGCGAACGCCGCAGGAAAGGCAACTCCATGAAAGTTCTAATCCTGTGAAGATCTGGCGGGCATAGTTTTCAGAATTAAAAGCAACCTCTTGAAGAAAGATTTACAAAAACCTTGCATTACTTTATGACTCTTTCGAGTCTAAAGCTGTAGTTAGTGCATCAACCACCCACTATATATCATGAACTTGCTGAGTAACGCTCGTTACTCATTCTATCCCGTTTGACCCCTTGCTTAGAGTTGAAGCCTATTGAAGTCGTCATCAAGAAGCCATCGCTGCCTAAAGAAGCTACGGGGAATGATCTACTACTTAGTCGGTAAAGTATCATCATCAACAACACTTGTGGAGGACAGGATGTCAAGGTGTAGGTAGAAACCATTCTTGGACTTAGCATTACTAGCCATAGATTAGGGCTGACATCAGCCGTAGCGGATTAGTTCTGAGCTAGAGTTCTTCTCCAGCTTGGAGCTTCGAATTGCTTCTTCTGATGTTTCTTTTGCAGGAGATTTTCTTGATTCATCAAGGAGATTCTCAAGATTTTGTAATGAGGTTTGTATCCTATAGTTTTACCTGGTCCCGCTGTGTTTCTGTTGTACCACTCTGAGAGATGTAATATTCACGGATAAGTCCTTCTGTGAGTATTATGTCACCGACTTGCGCACTACACATGAAGTGGTGTGCTGGGTCACCACAGGTGGTATCAGAGCGAAGCGACCTTAGGTTTAAAACCTTTTAGGAGATCTGTAGGTTGGTAAAGATTATAGGAAGCCATCTTATCTGAACCACATTTCCTACAACTATGATAATCATTCACTTGAGAATGATATGATCATACTTGTATAGAATTTCTTACTCAACTTGAGTAAATCTACTTATCTATTTTCTGTATACCAAGGTATGAATAGTTAGAAGTCTAACATGTATTAGTTTCATTAAGAAAAATAATTCTGACATTGTCAGATATGATCAAGTCATAGATATGACTACCCCATTCTATGAATGTATAGGATGGAGTAGAACATGGTATAGAGTAAGCATAAGAATCAACAATAAGGAATGTTTGAGAATCATGAACTTTCATTAAGCCATGGTAACTACGGGGTACATACCATATCCTTGGTTATCAAGTCTAGAGGTGAATCATTATAGTATAGCATAGAACTAGGAGAAGGCATAAGCATGGATGGAAGCTACATTACTACTCCTAAGGTGATCAACAACATGAAGGATCAACCTATGCCATGAGAAGCTTGTCACAATCAAGATAAAGTACATCAAATTATATGGTACTTAGTCCTATATGGAACCAAGTTAGACAACAACTACTATAGGATCAATTTGTCTTGCTTTATTCCATTGCAGTAAGGCATGCAATTGGAGTAATCACCTGGGCAAAGAGTGGTTGTGTAGAATAGGATTACAAGGTAATATATACCTACTTGTAGTGTATAGCATTTAAGAGCCTTGGTACTTGAGACCATTTACTCTAAGTACTTTTATTTCACAGGCTTTTGATGCATGAGTGATAACTGCATTTGAGATTTATTGGATCTTATTTGGATCTTTGATTGACTAGATCTGTGCATGAAGATTGAACTTGATGTGCAAATGCATGTGCAAACATTGAGTTCTATCTTGATGTTACTGGTCTAGAGGGCATACGATTAGTATGAGAGCGGTCTGAAATATCAGCTGATGAAAGTAACCACCAAATCTCTAGAAGACCAGAAAGTCAAGAAGGAAGATGACAATGAAGACACTGATGGGAATGGACCACATTCCACATCTTGTTTGGAGTTGGTGAGCTACTACATCAACACATGGTGAGCTACCACAAGTGATGCCAAGAAAATAATATGAGTAGTTATATCATAAAAGGAAACATGTACAAGTTTGATAAATTAACTTATAGAGTTGTCCAGTAGAAGTCAAAACTCAAAGATGTAGAAGGACCATATGAAGTAACCAATGGAATAGGTTATAGTCACCTGTAGGAAAAAATAAATAAAACTCGAGGAAACTCGAAGATATTTTTACTAATTAGAAGAGTCTAACTCAGTGTATACTACTTTGTACAAGTTCCTTTGGAAAAGCTTTATCTTGAGACCATTAGACTGAACCAAATGGAGTCCTAAACATAGTCAATATCCAGTATACCGGAAGAAGTTAATTGGTTATTCATCACCTGGTGGATAGACCAAATATTATCCAGAAAGTTCTGAGAAGTAGGAAACCTTACCTATTCATCGGAGAATGAAACTTGGTATCCACTAATGGTGCAAATACCACGTGTTCTTCGTAAGACCATTAGGAAGGCCTAGTAACAAGACATAGTTGTCCGAACAACTGGCATACTATTATATTATCATACAAGACAGTGGAAGGTGAACAATCAAGACAAGAGGATACACATGCCAAGGTCAACCACAAGAAAACAGTTGTGAAGATTCAATGGTCTACAGAAGTTCTCTCTACCTATGTGTACGTGAGAGAGGTTGAACTTCGGGACGAAGTTCTTGTTAAGGGGGAGATACTGTAACATCCCAGTGTTTGGGAAGTTATAAGGATCTAAATTTAATATGTGCATTTGCAAAGCATGCATCTAAAAGTACGGGAAATTTTGGCGCGAAAGTTTAAACGAATCAAAGTGACCAATGTTTCACTTGACATGATGAAATAGGTCTAGTTCATCTAGACAAGAGTACATTTGGAGTGATCTTTATAACAAGTATCTTAAGTAACTAAATCATCTGATTACACAAACCATAATTGGTTGTGACCAACAGAAACTATCAACAACCTAAACCACAAGTCTTTAAGTGACTTGGGATAATTCACTAGGTATTTAGAACTCAAAGAGGGGAGAGTATCCAAATCCATATCTGATGATCATACTTCCACAAATAAGTAATACATAATTGAATCATCTCATCAACAGAGGTGTTATGTCCCCTCAAACAATAACTCTTTAAGTTATAAATCAATTCACACACCATCTTTATAAATTATCTCATAACTACTAAGCGAACCTTCTCATGTAAATAACAAAGGTTCAATAGAACACAAGTGATACAAACAAGTGTTAACCCTAGTCCCACAAGTGGGGAGTAACTTAATTATCATTAATAATATATTTATCGAATATGTACATATCTCCTCAATCATAAAACAAGTATCTAAAAGAAGTAATAAATCTTCTTAAACTACTACTAAACCTTGATCATCACACATGATATTTCCAAACCTCTATATCTGCATTAAGGATGACAAAGGTCATTAAGAGTAGAATATAAAGTGACAACATGAAACCTAAGAAAAACAACTAATAACTTTGACATAAGTCATTAAACCCAATAACTTTCACATGCTCATTGCTTTAATCATCTCATACCAGTGAGCATATGAAATCTTAACACATCAATGAACCATTTGATCAACTTACCATATAAAGACATCATTCCACAAACACTCCACACTTATATTCAACTCATCATTCAACAACTAAAGTATCTCTGGATGTGAGTAATGAATGACAACAAGTTATAACCTCTATTTGAGGAATTGAAATGATAAGTAAGTAAACCAATCATGTATGATTTAAGAACATATCTTATGGGAAATAAAATAAGAAGTTTATAGAAGGATAATAAAAGCATGAACTATATCTTAATCTAGATCCTGTTGTGTTGTCAAGAACATTATATCTTGTGTTCCAATCTTCTCTAAATCATTCTGCAAGATAAGCAACCACAAGGAAGGAGGACTACCACAGGAAGATTTCCAAGAAGATTAATTAGAGTGTGCTTGAAGTGCTACTCTAATCTTCTATAAGAGTACTTGGAAACTCTTATATATTGATCTGATCTTATTAACCTCTTGAAATAGTATGATATTCCAATGTTAGTGTTATATAGAAGTAGTTTGGTAACAAGACTAATTACCTTGTTAACAGATCACTTTTGTATACTCAAACACTTGAGTATCTTACACAAATAAACATAAGATCATATAACCTGGTACATCTTAGCCTATTGTATATGAGTAGTAATTTGGAGGCAAGTCTGGCCCACTTGTTAACAAATTCTTCTTATATGCATATGGTAACCTGATGTTATAAAATACACCTACATTTTGTTATATACAAAACCATGATCCATAGAAGGAGAAGTATAACCAGGAGAAAATAATATACCACATTATAACTTGAACAACACCTACAAGTTATAAGTAAAGAAGAAACCAAGATAAGGAACAAAACAAGCAACATGTTGAAATCCAAGTGTTTGATGTTATATAAGAATAATTTGATTACAAGGTTTCAACCTTGTGGACAGAATATTCATGTAAGCATTAAAACAACTGAGTTTCAATAATCTATTTTTTCATCATAATTGAATATACCACAAGAATGAAATGGTTATGGATTCAAATGAACACATCTCATCAGGAGCTATAATTTACTACTGAAGTTAGAATTTGAGAACTACTCCATATATACTATCAGCTCTAGTGGTGAATTTCCTAAGCAAAGAGACCATCAAGGGATGATATTACTTGCAAAGGACCAAGGCAATGTCTGAAGACTAGGGGCAACTAGAGACAAGAACATCAAGCAACAGAAGACTACAAGAAGCAACACTGCCTCAGTAAGGAAGCATAAGAAATTATCCAGTGAATGATTAGGTATTATTAGAGAACCTATAATTTCTATTCCTTGACAAGCTCATCCGAGATGAGGAATTCATAATGATATCTTTAATGGAAATAATTATCAATTATAAAATGATAACCAACCATTGCATCCACATGTCTTATGATATGTGGGGTTAATGGAAACAAGTGTAACACCTGGTTTTCCAGATCAAGCTCATCCATAAGACCAATGTATAATAACCAAAAATCCATCCATACATAATCATACAATTTATTACATGTTATAAATCAACAAAGGATAATATCCATAGTGGAACCTATGTGGAAAACAGACAAATGAGGTTCCACCACCACACATGTTTTCCATTTTATCAAGTACTGAAAACAACAAACATAGAATACACACACCTAAGTAAAATGTCCACAAAACTTGATAGAAGTTTCAATTAGGAAATAACAAAGACTCATAAGTAGAAAACAACCATCTTCACCTATTAAAATCATGTGATGTGACATGGAATAAAGTTCCATATTAAATGATTTTCATAACAGTGCATAGAACCAGTACTAAGTAGTTTTACTTAATTACTTTCTATAAGGTAGTATACTTAAAATTGTCCAATTAAATTATATCACATTGTTAAACCACATGTTCATTGTGTGCTCATGATAATCATTCTTAAAATAATGGCAAAGCCATTTAATCAATTAAATGGTAACAAATAACAAAAATCCCTTAATATAGCACCCTAAATAAAAATTACAAATATTCTTCAAATCCACCAAAACAAAACATGGTGGGGTGTAAAATTTGAGAAGGAATTCAAATATGAATTTTAATAATTTTTATCTTTACAAGAAAGCCCTGAAAACAGTGTTTCTTTCTCAGTTTTAAAGACAGAAGGACCTAGTTGTTAAAAGTAGAAACTATAAGGGGTTATTGAAATTTGGCATTTCTTTTTCCTCTTCTTCTTCCTCTGCCAGAAGGCAGAGGAGAAGGGACGCCGTGGCACGATCACTGCCACCTCCTGCTTGCCTGCCTCCTCTCGCGGATAAGAAGGCCGAGGTCGCCGTGCCGTCTGCATCTTCCTCACTTCCCCTCGCTTGCTCTCTCTATCTCTGTATCACCGAACAGGAACCCTAACCCTAACCGTACGGGCCGCCGCCGTTCGTCGTCGACTCCGGCCGTGCCGGAGGAAACCGAGCCCACCAGGAGCTCCGTCTTGACGTCCTGCATCTCTCCACCGACTCTCGCTTGCTGGGAAGACCGGAAGTGGCGGAATCAGGTTTTATTCTTCGATTCCGGCCGCCGCAAGGAAGACCTCGCCGCCGGCGATTCCGACCGTGTCGTGCCTCACCGACCACACCACCGTGCTCAGGGTGAGCCGCTGCATCTCTGGATGCCTTCGATTCTTAGTTTGGTCGACTAATTTGATGCGGGCACTGTGCACCGTCACTCGCCGCCGCGCCGGTGGTCGCCGGAGTTACTCCGGTGACCATTTGGTGGAAGCGACACCCTCTATGGATTCGTGGGGATCTCCCCAAGTCGATGAACCCCGCGGATTGCACCAATTTTGGGTGAATCGTGCAATTGCTTAGCATATGTGATGATTTGGGGCCGGTGACATCACATGTGACGTCACCATGACGTCACAGCCTTTTTTTCTTTTTCTTTTTCTTTTAAATTTTAGTTTAAACCAAATATGACAGGTGGGACCCACCTGTCAATTTAAAAAACAGAAAATTAACTTAACTTAATAAATAAATATCTTTTAAACTATTAATCAGAAAAATAAAACTCATATACCAAAATGATTAGAAAAATATAATATAAATGATTATCAACTTTTTAAAAATATGTGATAAAGTTTAAAAATTAATATTTTCTTTAATTAAATTAAATCATTTAAAATTATGAAAAATAGGAAATAATTCATAAAATCAGAAAAATACAAGTTATATACCAAAATGCTCCAAATCACAAATACAACTCATCTATGATGTTTACAAAGTCATTTGACAAGGATTTCATGCGTGCAATGTTTTGCTTAGTCACTTAATTAATTTAAAATTAATAAATTAATAATTTATTCAAATATTTTCAGAAAACATTGAATGATATATCAAATTAAAGAGAAAAGCATTTCCAACTCAAATATGTTAATTATAAAACATTTTAATTAACTTCTAAATTTTCTTCTATAATTATACTAAAAATCTATTAAAAACAATAGATGACTACCACATCATTATTTCCTTATTAATAAAACCCACACATCTTCACACCTATAAAACCTATCATCACAAGTCATTAGCAAGTATTGTGATGATAGAGTTAGCTGTACTAGTTCATCATTTTCAACTAAACTCATTGTCATTAGCTCTACACTTTTGAAATATAAAATCAAACATGTTTGTTACCTTTTCAATAATTGTTTACCATGTGCTATTGTCTTGTTTCCTAACCATGTTATAACACTTCTACTTTAACATGATAACCATTGTTTGGTCAATAAAAGTGAAACACACTTAAGCCTAAAAGAAATAACAACATCACCACAAGTAATGAAACAACTCTAAGTCACCTAACAATTGTGTGAATACGTTATCGTTTCAAACGTGGCTTACACTTGTAAGCTGGGGTGTTTTCCAGGGTATTTCACGATGCATCTCATTACTATACATGTGTCATCTTGCCAGTGTTTTCTGTAGTCCTTACCGGGACTACTTTGCTATCTTGCAGATGTTTGGATTTCTCTACGCGACCCTCGAACCCCGAAGACCTGGATTATTATTATGGTTATTTCAAATCTCAGGCAAGTTCATCACTTGCTCATATCCTTTGCAGTATTCCATAACAAACTACTTGCAAAAACCCTATCGTATTATCACCTATTCTCAAAAGAATGCATGATCCTATTTTTATAATAATATGACTAATTGAATGACTACCCGAGTGGTAGTGTTCTGTTTGGTGGGCGGATGGAACCATGGTAAGATGAATAGGTCAAAGGAAGGTTCCATCTGCATGGGAACGTATTACCTAGGAATTAACAACAACTGCCGTCAGGATTCTTGCGCCGTAAATTCGCGTTGACCATGGATCTTTTGTGGGGGGAGTAAGTCAGCCGTGATACTTTTCTCGTTCGCATGTCAACGGACTGGCCAGAGACGTACGCTGTAGGTCTTGCGAGACTACATGCACATGGGTGGGAGCCCTTACGTCCCACGGGCTCTGGGGTCTATGAGTGTCTGCCAGGGGCGCGTAGATCTCCATCGTGAGGGGTGGAATCAGGCGTTCAACCTGCTGGCAGAAATGGGTGGGCATGCGTTGTGCGGAGAAGCACGGTTTGGCTTGGACCAACTACCGGGCCCCACACCTGAGTGGGAGTGGACAGGATCTCGAGCCTGGTTGTGCAACATGGTCTTGGTCGTCCATGGGTAAAGTAACGCACCTCTGCAGAGTGTAAAAGGATGTGACATGTTACCCCTTGTTCCGGGAAGGAGCTGCGAACGCCGCAGGAAAGGCAACTCCATGAAAGTTCTAAACCTGTGAAGATCTGGCGGGCATAGTTTTCAGAATTAAAAGCAACCTCTTGAAGAAAGTTTTACAAAACCTTGCATTAGCTTATGACTCTTTCGAGTCTAAAGCTGTAGTTAGTGCATCAACCACCCACTATATATCATGAACTTGCTGAGTAACGCTCGTTACTCATTCTATCCTGTTTGACCCCTGCTTAGAGTTGAAGCCTATGGAAGTCGTCATCGTGAAGCCATCTTTACCTTATGAAGCTAGGTGGAGTCTTATACTACTTAGTCGGTAAAGTATCGTCATCAACAACGCTGGTGGAGGAGAAGCTATCAAGGTGTAGGTAGAGACCATTCTTGGACTTAACATTTACTAGCCATAGAATAGGGCTGATATCAGCCGTAGTGGATTATGTTCTGAGCTAGAGTTCTTCTCCGGCTTGGAGCTTCGAATTGCTTCTTCTGATGTTTCTTTTGCAGGAGATTTTCTTGATTCATCAAGGAGATTCCCAAGATTTTGTAATGAAGTTTGTATCCTATAGTTTTACCTGGACCCGCTGTGTTTCTATTATACCACTCTGAGAGATGTAATATTCACGGATAAGTCCTTCTGTGAGTATTATGTCACTGACTTGCGCACTACACATGCAGTGGTGTGTTGGGTCACCACAATGAGGGATCAATTGACCACCAAGATTGACACCAAAAATTCAGAATTGCATTCATTGATTGATAATACAGGTGTTGAGCTTGATACTACTATTCAGAATTTGGGGTTGCAAGTAGATGGAGTTTCCAATACAGCTATTGTTACTCAAGAACAAGTCACTACTATGCAAGCTTCTATTTCCACTTTTACTCAACATATTGTAGCTTTGTCTACTTTGTTCAATCAAAGACTTCCTGCTCCTGAGGATAATGCTAGTATCCATGGAGAACATGATAATGAGGAGGTGCATAATTATCCACAAGGCCGAGGTGGAGGAGGTAGAGGCAATGCAGGTGGCCATGTCTTTGGCATGGCTAGAAGGGTCCAAGTTCCATAACACACTCGAGAGGATGATGGATTGGGCAAGCCAAAAAAATTACTTCCCACTCTCAACTTTGATACTGATGATGTAGAGGAATATCTTATGTGGGAATTGAAAATTGAGAAAATGTGGAGGATCCATGAGTATACTGAGTAGAGAAAAATAAAGCTTGCTTCTTCAAGGTTTGATGGATATGCTTTGCTATGGTGGGATAATATTACAAGGAACAGAGCCCGAGAGGGTGAACCCGAAATTGTTACATGGAGAACTATGAAGCAAGTTATGAGGGACATATTTGTGCCAAATAATTATATTAGAACCCTCTGTGATAAATTACAACACTTGAAGTAAGGTACATTGTCAGTGGATGCTTATTTTTGAGAGATGGAGCTGATTCTCCAAAGAGCTCGAGTTAGAGAGGAACCAAAACATACTATGCGGCATTTTCTCCCAGGTTTGCAATTCAAAATTAGGATTATTGTGAGACACTTGACATATAATGATATGAATGACCTCCTACATCATGCTAGGGAGGCTGAATCTCACTTGGCCGGGGAGGCTAAGGTGGTTGCTAGGAGTAGATTTTCTTCAAGAGCACCATCTATGACATCACCACCAGCTCAAAGTTCTCAATTTCATGGAAACACATCTTCCAAACCCGAGACTAGTACCTCCAATTCAAGAAAAACAACACAACCAGTAGCAAGTGCAAGTGGTTCTACTATGTCTACAACTAGAAATAGAGATATGAGTTGTCACACATGTGGAGGAAAAGGGCACATCAAGATAGATTGTCCTAAAAATAAAATCATGCTTATTAATGTGGATAATGAGTATGAAACAGGTGATCATGCTGATCCAAATGAGGAGAATTGTGATAATGATTGTGGTCCAATTGATGCATATGCTATACATTACCCCTCTATTGTTTGCACACAAAATCTTTGAGTGTTATTCCAAGTCCAAAAAACCAGAGATGCAATTTGTTCCAAACCAAAGCAAGTGTAGGTCCTCAAATGTATTGCAAAGTTATTATTGATGGAGGGAGTTGCAGAAATTTAGCATATAGAGATTTATGTGCAAAGCTGAAATTGAGATATATTCCACACCCTCATCCTTATTATATTCAATGGCCGAGTGACAAAGGAGGGATTAAGGTGAGCCATATGGTGAGAGTTGAATTTCAAATTGGACCATATAAAGACACCATTGAGTGTGATGTAGTAGCAATGTTTGTGTGCCACATGTTATTGGGAAGACCATGGCAGTTTGACAGGAGTGCTATACATAATGGAAGAACAAATACATATCAATTGAATTGGCATAGGACGGACATAATTTTGAGGCCTATGCCACCACATCAAATTGTAAACGAGTCTCATAGAAAAAAAGTAAATCTTGAGAGGGAGAGTGAGAGATATGAGATGAGTGCAAATAAAAATTCTGTGGGTGATAATATCAAATCCAAACCGAGTGGTAAAAATAAAAGTGAGGGAGTGAGCCTAGTATGCATGTTAGACACCAAAGAGGACTTGAGAGAGTTTAGTGAGGATCCTAGTTTAGTACCTATAGTGCTCATGCACAAGGGGGGAATTTTAGTTTCTAATGACATGACCCCTCTTTCTTTCTAATGTGTTGCAGGAGTTTGATGATGTTTTTCCAGAGGAGGTACCAGCAGGGCTACCACCATTGCATGGAATTGAGCACCGAATTGACTTGATCCCTAGAGCTACATTACCAAACCGAGCCCCTTACAAGACCAATTCCCATGAGACATAGGAAATTTAGAAACAAGTACAAGAGCTTCTTGATAAAGGATATATTCGTATCAGTCTTAGCCCTTGTGTTGTTCCTATTATTTTAGTTTCTAAGAAAGATGGTACATGGCACATGTGTGTAGATTGTAGGGAAATTAACAACATCAATATTCGTTATCGTCTTCCTATACCACGTTTGGAAGACATGTTAGATGAATGAAGTGGTGCTGATGTTTTCTCTAAAATTGATTTGCGTAGTGGTTACCATCAAATTAGGATGAAAGAGAGGGATGAGTGGAAAACAACCTTTAAAACAAAATTTGGTTTATATGAACGGTTAGTGGTGACTTTTGGTTTAACTAATGCACCTAGTACTTTCATGAGACTTATGAACCATGTTTTGAGAGATTTTATTGGAAAGTTTGTGGTAGTTTATTTTGATGATATTCTCATATATAGCCACAATGAATCTAAACATATTGATCATATTAGACAAGTATTGCATGTGCTAACAGAAAACAAATTATTTGGTAATCTTGAGAAGTGCACTTTTTGCAAAGATAAGGTCATATTTCTGGGATATGTTGTTTCTAAACATGGGATAGAGGTAGATGATTCAAAAATTGAAGATATTTAAAATTGTCCTACCCCCATGAATGTGAGTCAAGTGCGTAGTTTTAATGGTCTTGTTGGTTTCTATAGAAGATTTGTGAAAGATTTTAGGACCATTGCTACACCTTCGAATGATTTAACTAAAAAGGGAGTAGATTCCGAGTGGGGTGTTGCACAAGACATTACATTTGATAAACTGAAAAATAGATTGATTTCTACACCTTTGTTGATGCTTTCAAATTTTAATAAGCAATTCGAAAATGTGATGCTAGTGGTATTGGAATTGGAGGCATGTTAATGCAAGAAAAAACCCATTGCTTATTTTTCTGAGAAATTGCATGGTGCACAATTGAACTGTTCTGTCTATGATAAAGAATTTTATGCACTTGTTAGAGTTCTTGAGGTTTGGAAACATTATTTGTGGCCAAAAGAATTTATCATACATTCTGATCATGAAGCTTTGAAATTTTTAAAGAGACAATCTTATCTTAATAAGAGACATGCTAAGTGGGTTGAATTCATTGAATCTGTCCCATACATTATTAAACATAAGAAAGGATTGGATAATATGGTTCTTGATGCACTATCTAGGACAACATGCTACTCTCAAAATTAGATGTGCAAGTTCTTGGTTTGGAGAGTCTACGTGAATTATATGCTAATGATACCGAGTTTTCTATGCCTTTTACTAAGTGTACTACTATGAAAGCATCGGATAAATATCATATTCATGATGGATTTCTGTTTAGAGCTAACAAATTATGTGTTCCCGAGTGTTCTTTGCGTTTGTTATTATTGTAGGAATCTCATAGTGGTGGATTGTTGGGACACTTTGGATGTGAGAAAACATTGCTTATGTTAGCTGATAATTTTTATTGGGTACACATGAGGCGTGATGTGTATAGGTTTGTGCAGCTTTGCATCACTTGCAACAAAGCAAGATCCAAATTGAAGCCTCATGGTTTGTATACTCTTCTTCCTACACCTACTACATCATGGGAGGATATTAGTATGAATTTTGTGCTAGGGTTACCGACGACTAAGATAGGACATGATTCTCTATTTGTGGTAGTGGATATATTCTCTAAGATGTCATATTTTATTGTGTGCCACAAGAGCGATGATGCGTCGCATATTGCTAATCTGTTTTTCAGCGACATAGTGAGATTACATGGAGTACCCCAAGACTATTGTTTCTGATCGTGATGTGAAGTTTATGAGCTACTTTTGGAAGAAACTATGGGGGAAGATGGGGACAAATTTGTTGTTTTCTACTACTTTTCACCCCCAAACTGATGGACAAACGGAGGTGGTGAATCGCACGTTATAAAAATTGTTGCAAGCCATGATCAAGAAAAATTTGCGGGAGTGGGAGGAGTGTTTGCCACATGTTGAGTTTGTATATAACTGGGTTGTACACTCTACTACTCAGCTATGCCCATTTGAGGTGGTTTATGGTTTCAAATCCATTACTCCACTTGAATTGCTGCCGCTTCCATACATGAGAGAGTTAATATGGAGGCTTCGAAGCGTGCTGATTTTGTGAGAAAGATACATGAGAAGACCAAGATTGCAATAGAGAAGAAGGGACAACATGCGGCTGAGCGTGTTAACAAGAAAAGAAAGGAAGTAATATTTTGGGCTGGTGACATGGTGTGGGTACATTTTCACAAGGACAGATTTCCTTCATTGCGCAAGTCCAAGTTGATGCCACATGGTGCTGGTCCATACAAAGTTATTGGCCGAATTAATGACAATGCATACAGGATAGATCTTCCAGCTGATGAGTTTGGTGTGAGTAATTCGTTCAATGTTGCTGATTTGACACCATACTATGGAGATGACCTTGATGCGTCGAGGTCGACGCCTTTTCAAGGAGGGTATGATGATGAGGACATCCCTAGCTCTTCACCAATACATACACATGATGATGTTGTTGTTCAAGATAATAATAATGGAGCAAGACTTGGACCAATGACAAGATCAAGAACCAAGTTATTAGAAGAACATGTGAACTCACTCTTAATATAATATGATGTTTATGCTTATGAGAATTTTATACTACCCAAGTCTATGAATTTATGTATGATCAGGGTTATTGATAACACAAACATGGATGGAGAAGAACATCAAGAGGAGCTAGAAAACAACATAGAGATGCTGGAAAACAAGAAGGAGCAGCTGGAAAACAAGGGGATACTTGAAGAAAACAATGTTTTCCAGCTAGAAAACAAGGTTTACAAGCTGGAAAACAACCATGAGCTGCTGGAAAACAAGAAGAGGATGGCTCCCAATACCCTATTGATGCGCCATAACATTGGCCCTAATTAGTTATTAAGCCCAGGACCTGCGAGTACTATTAGGCTGCACCCTATTGGGTCAGTTCGTATCTGTTTTATTTTGGATTAGAGTCCAATCAAAAAACATCTAGGAGGTGTGCGCTACCCCTAGCTAGGTCTTGCGAGTTGGAGAGGTTAGACTACGTTAAAAATAAACCTAGATTTCTAGATTGAACTTGCTTGTAAGCATTCATCTTGAATTGATACCCTTTGCAAATTTGCGTGGTATCTGCTGTTCCATTGAGAATAAGGAGGTACAGGACCACTTCGTAGTCAGTGGCTACTTTGTGCAAGAGTGTGTAGCTGAGAATATGCAATAGGATTGATTGTTGTTGCATTGGCAACATGGATTATCCAAGGAGAGTTTTCAGTCTAGCACTAGTTATCATACACCCACCATATTTTCGAGTTGCTCATAGAGAAGATCGGGCCACCCCATATCAGAAAGGTACAAGTAGCAGACCAAAGTATATAGTAGAAAATAGGTAGCAAAAATTTCCAACCAAAATGCATGGATAACTGATAGACTAACTTCAAACTTAGAGACAATCATGTAAACAGAAACCACCGAGGCTACAGTCAGACACATGCAGGACTGTATCGGGGCTGACAGAGCTGTGTTATAAAACAATATATATGAATGGAGAGTATCATTAACAAGATCAACATTTCAACAGAGATGAGAAAAAATTAGTGCAGTTGAGATCCCATTGAAAAATGCCCATTGAGGTAAGAACATGCAACTCAGTGTAACATCAAAAGGCAACAACAACAAAAATCTTAGCAGGCTCTCGGCTCTTAACCATTTATTTTTTTGGTAATTGGACAAGACAGAGGAGGCACTCCCTTCGATTCGCTGCGCCAAGAGTGTTTCGCTCTACACTACCACGACACCAAATGTGACACAAATACTGATTCACGAACATTGACACATCTGAATACAGAATCCAAATACCCCACCTCGACTACGTACAGACACCACGAGATGACTTCATACATGAGACAATTTCACAAAAAAAATGACTTCATTACACATATGAATCTCGTATAAAAATAGTATTAAAGAGTGTTGAAGACAAAAACAAAACAAACTAAGTAGCTACACACAAAATATCCACACAAACAAAGCTCCATTGACCACCTGAATTATCATCCAAAAAACAACATGTCCCTCCATGAAGAACCCTATGATTCTCATGGGGGAAAAGACACATCAAGCTACAGCAGAATACACACAAAAAATCACAGGAAAAAGGACCTCCACCTTGTCCCCATCCCACTCAAAAAACTCCGAATAGCTCCCCTGATGAACAAACCTATACGTATTAACGGAACAAAATCCCAGCCCCACACAACAGCAAAGCAAGCGACACGTTAATTGGCGATGAGAGAGTTACTAAATCTATCGGCCCCTTAGCATATATCGTGCATCCCCCTCAGATAAACAAAGGGATACACGCAAAAAATAGAATGAACTATGGTAAGAACTCGAACAACTAAACAAGACAACAACATGCCTTCACCTCCAGATACCTCCTGCTCGCCTCCGACCAAATCAACCGGCGAATCGAACAAAAAACAGTGAAGGAACATTATATTGTATACACACAAGGCCCCTGCATGGTCTGGTCGAAGAACAAGGTGATCTGGGCGAGGACATACCTCCATCGCTGGCGAACTCGCATGCCTCCTCCGCCTCCAGTTCTCGCCATGGGACAGGTCTGGATGGGAACCCCGCTCCTCTCTTTCTCCACCCATTTCTATCTCTCTCTCTCTCTGTATACAGAACGCTCTGTTTCTCCGCTGCAACGCCACCATGGACATACGACTAGCCAGGAAATTAAAAGCCGACGATGAAAGAGAATATTAAAGACAGGCTCACACAATGTCTAAATGGGCTCAGACCCAAGACACAGAACCGGAGACCCAGAGTCCAAAACAGACTGGGCGGAACATCTCACACCTGAATGGCAATCTCTAAACAATACATCGAACGACCAAAAAAACGCGTGTGAGCTAATTAAAAAATAACTAGCTGTTGTTTAGCAGAAATCTTGTTTAGAGAGAGGTCTGCCACTAAATCCGGGCATTCTTTAGGCCAGGCTTAGAGATCCCGGCCATAAAAAATCAAGCCCAAAATCGCCCCGAGTTCCAAAATTTGCACTAAAATCAAGCCTGAGCCCGGCCCAAGGCAAAACCCGAAAGTATGAAGACTAGCCAAAGCCTGGCAATAGCTTCACAGTGCGCAATAGCATAGGGACATTGCAACTTTAGAACAAAACATTACAAGAGAATGAATGCATGAACACCAGGTATTTTAGTAAAACATGACATATTTCGACAATATCACATTTTCAACATAATAACATGACCAATTTGAGCCAGATATATCTACCCTTCACTAGTGGAGGGCAGCTCTTTTGCCCCGGTTGGGGGGGGGTGCTTACGCACCGGCTGCCCAACCGGGTTTCGCAAACCCGGGCTAAAGGCCCCCTTATGCCCCGGTGGGCTTACCAACCGGCGTAAAATGGGTGCCCACGTGGGCTCTGCTCAGCAAGCAGGCCGGCACCCTTTTACCCCGGTTGGTAACACCAACCGGGGCAAAAGGTACTCTGCCTTTTTTTCCTGTTTTCTTGTTCTCTGCAAAAGATTAGAAATTCTATTTTCTTCAAGTGCATTACTTCAAGTGCACTAATACTTCAAGTGAATTACTTCAAGTGCACTAAAAATTCAATGATCTTTCAAATAATAAACATTTATAGTAAAAAAGATGACAAATTGTCGAACAAAACACAACACAGATGAAAACCAACAATAACATAAACATAGTCGGCCACGAATACAAATATTGTTCGACACGATGACATAATTAAACATAGTACGACATAAACCTGAAGACATAGTCTGGCGATATCGCTAACAAAACAACATGTGACTGGACACGGAGAGCGATACACTGCTCGGCATACTACACCTCTGCGTTGGGGGCAGACTCGCCGTAGTTAGACTCGTCAGCCTCGGAAGCGGAGGTGTTGTCATACGATCTAGCCTGGCAGCAACGGGGACGGAGTAGGGTGCCGTCGAAGATCTTCATCTCCAGCACGTCCACTGTGTCATCGTTGATGCACCTGAATGTGAGCATGTTGCCCACATCCAGGTTGTGCATGCGCTGGAACTGCCCCCACCCATGGCGCAGGTAGAGGTCATCGTCACGTCGTTGCAGGATCACCTGAACGGGCCTGTTGTGGCAGCCCTCCAACTGGAGGCTGAACCTAAAGGGACCGTTGCGCTCGAGGAGGATCTCCGATATACGCTGTGGAAGACGAAGCATGTTCCGCAGTGGGGGCAACAGGTGGACGTAGAACTCCGGTAGCCGGAAACCTTCATCCTCCTCCTCCTCCTCCTCCGTCGCAGCCTCCTCCATTGCAGCAACAGCGCTGCGCCGTGCTCCGGTGCTGCCCCCCGTGCACCGCGTGCTGCCACCCGTGCTCCGCGTCCACGCCTACGTCCACGAGCTGGAGGCACCGCTTCCTCCTCCTTGATGGCTACGCCACCACCACGTCCACGCGCTGCACGCGATCCACGTGGACGTCCACCACGTGGTACTATTGTGTTTTCTTCGACGGGGACGGAGCGCCCACCACCAACACGCGCACTGCATCGTAGGGGAGCTCTCGCCATGGCTACAAAAATTTATAACATCATAAGTTGCAACCTCTAACTAATAGCATTCATTTCATCAATTCGCAACAATTGCATATAATCTAATCAAAATATAGCTAATAGCATCCATTTCATCAAAATTGCTGCAAATTTCATCAATTTCCTCCAAACCTCTAACTATTTTTTTCTACAAGTGAACTAAACATAATTTTTCTCTAAGGTGTAAACCTAAAATTCTCTTTAAGTCCAAAAACCTAAAAAAAAAATCTCTAAGTCCAAAACCTAAATTTTTCTAAGTCCAAGACCTAATTTTTTTCCTCTAAACCTCTAACTATTTTTTTCTCTCTAAGTGATCTAATACCTAAACTATGACAAATCAATACTATATATTGCTACATAAACTAACTAACACTAATACTAACACTAATATTCATACTTATATTACCTAATACTAACACTAATACAATTTTACTAACACTACCTAATACTAAAAGTACCATATTACTAATAGTGCTAATATTAATCTAACACTAATATTAAGACTAGTAATAATACTAAACTAACAATGTAATTAAATTAGTTAACTAAAAAATTTACAAGTGAGGAGGAGGATCGAGGGCACGACGACGAGGAGGCGATCTCCACCTCGAGGAGGAGGGCACAGCGGCGAGGAGGAGGGCTTGGGCGTGGGAGGAGGCGAGGAGGCTGGCGGCGATCTCGGGCGGAGGCGCGGAGGAGCACGGGCGGCGCAGGCGCGGAGGAGCACGGGCGCGGGCGTAGAGGAGGCGAGGATCCCGGTGGCGAAATCGGGCAGCCTCACGACGTCGCTCTGGATTTCGGCGCCGGGGGACTTAGCGAAAACTGCTTCTTTTCCCCTGGCGTAGCAACCGCCCGGGGTTATATAGGTGGGGGTCTTTTGCCCCGGTTGGTAACACAAATCGGGGAAAAAGGGGTCCCTTTTGCCTCGGTTCGTGTTGCCAACCAGGGCAAAAGGGGGGAGGTGGGCCCTCGCTTGCCCGCACACCTTCCCCCTTTTGCCCCAGTTGGTAACACGAACCGGGACAAAAGGCCCAAATTTTCGTTTTTCTGTCCTGCCGCCATTTTTTTCCCTGCCTCGTTTCAAATATTTTTTCAAATACATTTCAAATGATATTGAATTAGGAGAAACTTTCAATATGAAATGTGTTTAAAATTGCATAAACATTTCAAATACATTTTCTATTTTAGAAAATAATTATGCTGACTATTAAAACTAGTAACAATTTTTGAATTTTCAAACATTTTAAAAAACCTAGTTTATGAATGGTTTTGAACTTGGAGAAACTTTCAATATGAAAGTGTTTAAAATTGCATAAACATTTCAAATACATTTTCTGTTTAAAAAAATAATTGTTCTAACTATTTAAACTAGTAACAATTTTTAAAACGCCATCCAAGTGCGACCCACAGCAGGAAGAAGAAGAGGAAGAGATATGTAATGTTTTCACACATGATATGGATAATCTGTAATGTTGTATACATTATTACAAAATAGTTTAGCAATATTACATTAACCATGAAGGTTTAATACTTTATCACCAACTAGTGTCACCATTGTTTACTTTTCTGTCGTAGCCATGGAGCATCTTCATTATTTAACGCGATGCTTGGGTTAGTTTTTACTCCGAAGGGCGGAATTTCTTCAAAGTTATTATAATCTTCTGACATGTCTGTCCTGTCCTCCACTCCCACAATGTTTCTTTTTCCTGAAAGAACTATGTGCCGCTTCGTCTCACCGCATGATGTACTAGGGTTCTTTTTTTTTCCTCGGTTGGGTAGACATGTCCTTCACATAGAAAACTTGAGCCACATCTTTGGCTAGGACGAATGGTCCGTTTCTATACCCCAAGACTGTTGAGATCCACTGTTGTCATTCCGTACTGCTGGTCTACCTTTACTCCTGCCATCTTGACCCATTGGCACCGAAACAGAGGGACCTTAAAATTAGGTCCATAGTCAAGTTCCCATATCTCTTCTATGTAACCATAATATGTGTCCTTTTTTCCATTGTATCCGGTTGCATCGAAACATACACCACTATTCTGGTTGGTGCTCTTTTTATCTTGTGTGATCGTGTAAAATGTATTCTCATTTATCTCGTACGCTTGGAAAGTCAGTACAGTCGAAGATGGTGACCTGGCCAACAAGTAGAGCTGATATCCAACAATGTTGTTATTCATGAGTTCTGTCTGCAACCAGGCGCTGAAACTATCCATGTATTCATCATTAATCAAAGATTCAGACAGCACCGGGTTTTTGGACCGTATAATATTCTTGTGTTCCTCGATATAAGGAGCCACCAAGGTGGACATTTGTAGAACTGTGTAGTGTGCTTTAGTGAAAGAATATCCGTCCATAAATATCTCTGCTTTCCTTCCTAGCGTTCCTTTTCCACTCATTCTTCCCTCATGCCGCGATTCGGGAACACCAATCGAATTAAGGTCTGGAAGAAAGTCAACACAAAACTCAATTGCCTCCTCTGTTCCATAACCCTTGGATATGCTTCCTTCTAGCCTAGCATGGTTGTGAACATATTTCTTTAAGACTCCCATGAACCTCTCAAAGGGGAACATATCGTGTAGAAACACAGGACCGAGAATGGTAATCTCTATAACTAGGTGAACTAGGAGGTGTGGCATAATATTGAAGGAGGATGGTGGGTACACCAACTCGAAGCTGACAAGACATTGGACCACATCTATCTGTAATGCTGATAGACTTTCTGGATTGATTGCCTTCTAAGAAATTGCATTGAGAAATGCGCATAACTTCACAATCGGTAGTCGAACATTTTCTGTTAAAATCCCCCTCAACGCAATCGGAAGCAATTATGTCATCAGCATGTGGCAGTCATGAGACTTCAGGTTTTTGAATTTTTTCTCAGCCACATTTATTATTCCCTTTATATTCGACGAGAAGCCAGACGGGATCTTGATACTACTTAGTGCTTCAAAAAATATTTCCTTCTCTTCCTTGGTAAGAGCGTAGCTGGCAGGACCACCTTGAAACCGCTCAGGATTCTTGCCGTCTCGTTCTTTCGTGTGTTGCTAGTCCTGCCGTGCTTCGGATGTATTTTTTGACTTCCCATGCAAGCCAAAGAAGCATAGCAGATTCACGCAGAGATTTTTCGTCAGGTGCATCACGTCGATCGCAGAGCGGACATCTAGGATTTTCCAATAGGGTAGATCCCAAAATATAGATTTCTTCTTCCACATGGGTGTGTGTCCGTCAGCGTCATTCGGAACAACTTGTCTGCATGGACCCTTTCCAAAGATTACGTTCAAATCCTTTACCATATCAAATACATCATCACCAGGTCGGAGGATAGGCGTCTCTCGGGTATCTGCCTTACCATTGAAATGCTTGCCAGCTTTTCTTAAGGGGTGCTTGCGCGGAAGAAAACGATGATACCCGAGGTACACAACCTTCTTACATTTATCCAGATATACAATTTCGGTGTCATCTAAACAGTGTGTGCATGCATTGTATCCCTTATTTGTATGTCCAGAAATTTTACTAAGAGCAGACCAATCGTTGATGGTTATGAACAATAGCGCTCGTAGGTTAAATTCTTTTTGTTCGTGCTCGTCCCACAAAGGTACACCTTCTTCACGCCACAACTGTAAAACTTGATCGACTAATGGCTTTAGGTACACATCAATGTCGTTGCCCGGTTGTCTCGGGCCTTGGATCACCACTGCCATCATAATGAACTTCTTCTTCATGCACAACCAAGGAGGAAGGTTATATATACATATAGTTACATGCCAGGTGCTATGGTTGCAGCTCTGCTCACTAAATGGATTCATGCCATCTGTACTTAGACCAAACCATAAGTTCCTTGCGTCACCTGCAAAGCGCGGGAACTTTCTCTCGATTTTTCTCCACTGCGACCCATCAGCGGGGTGTTTCAACATATCGTCTTTCTTACGATCTTTCATGTGCCATCGCAAAAGTTTGGCATGCTCTTTGTTTCTGAACAAACGTTTCAACTGTGGTATTATAGGAGCATACCACATCACCTTTGCAGGAACCCTCTTCCTGGGACGCTCACCCTCAACATCACCAGGGTCGTCTGGTCTGATCTTATACCGCAATGCAGTGCATACCGGGCATTGTTCCAAATTCCCGTACTTCTCACCACAGTAGAGGATGCAGTCATTAATGCAGGCATGTATCTTCTCCACGTCTAATCCTAGGGGGCATACAAGCTTCTTTGCTTGGTATGTATTGTCGGGCAATTCATTGTTTCTAGAAAGCTGCTTCTTCACTATTTGCAGCAACTTTGTAAATCCGCTGTCAGTCACACCGTTCTCGGCCTTCCATTGGAGCAATTCCAGTGTGTGCCCAGCTTTTTCTGCCCATCTTCGCAATTTGATACAACAATGTTTTATGATCCTTTAACATCTGGTTGAACTTCACCCTCACCTTTTCAATCTCGCTTTATGTCTTTGCATCAGTAATAGCCTGGCCAAGATCATCGATGGGCTCATCTGGTGCCCGGTCTTCTGCTTCTACTTCATCGTTATCTTCCATTCCAGTACCGACACCGTATTCAGGGAACATGTCATGATAGTTGTCATCATTCTCTTCTTCTTCGTTGTCTTCCATCGTAACCCATCTTTCTCCGTGCTTGGTCCAACAATTGTAGCCGTACATGAAACCGGATTGAAACAGGTGGAAGTGAATGACTCTGTGAGAAGAGTTTTCCTTCCGATTCCGACATACAATACATGGACAACACATAAAATTATTCCGCTTGTTTGCCCACGCCTTTCATGAACGCGGCAGAGCGTCGGTCAGCGTACATCCATTGCCGGTTCATCTGCATTATAGTATTATTAATTAAGAACTATTACATAACTCCGTGAATAGAGAAATGACCAATGTTACATCGACAGATGAAATTTTAAAGTTGGTACCTCGACCGAGGAGGAAATAAGGACGAGAAAGCTTATTTAATTAAGTCTGACTCGGACAAATTAAATCATGTTTGTTTTCTGTAAGCTGAGATGGCGTTATGCTCCCGGACATGTCATCGCACACCTCTTATGCATAGGAGGGAAAAACAAGTGAGCACACACCACACAACTAGAATATGTCCTCCACAGTGAGTGGCATGAGGAGAGGAGAGGGATGGCAGGGTTTATATATTGGGGGGGGGGTCTTTTGTCCCGGATGGTGGCTCCAACCGGGACAAAAGCCCCCCCCCCCCCCCCCCCCCCCCACACACACACACAACGCACCCTCCTCGTTGAGGGCATTTAACCCCGGTTTGTGGCTCAAACCGGGACAAAAGACCCCCCACCACGCGCCCTGTTCGCCCCGGCCCCACCTCTGCATCCTTTTGCACCGGGTGGTGGCCGAGCCGGGGCGAAAGGGGTGCTCGCCAGTGAGCAAAAGCCTCATTTTCCACTAATGCTTCTAGACAGCATATCAACATAATGACAAAAGCAGTAACACACATTTCAACAACATAATTATCCAAAATACGAGTCCTAACTCAACCACGTCCCAAAAGTCTAAAGTCTGAATCAGAGATCTCAATACTACACATTAAGCCATCAAGTCCCACTAGTGCATGAAATTAAAACTAAGAAATGACGTGGTCATTTATTGACGTGGTTGCTCCAAGTCTCAAATTTTCTGCACAATGATGTGAACAAAACTGAGTAAAAATGGATAAATACAAGGAGAAACGATGCAAATTTTAAATATTTGCATTCAGAATCAGAAGATAGCTCATCAACACCATGATTAGAATTTAAAGATTGAGCATGTTCTTCTTTTTGTTCCCCTGCTATAGTTTGTTTTTAGATAAAAAAATGGCAAGGTAACTAGCTGCTTGTTGATGCTCGTCCACATGCCGAAGGGGAGGACGAGGGCGACGGTGACAGCGACGGCGACGGCGATGCTCGAGTAGTACTGCATGGGGAGGACGAGGGCCACCGCGACGGCGATGCTCGAGTAGTACCGCATGCGAGTTTTGTCGGCAATGTTATTAGTACTGAAAGTTTTGTTGTTCGCTTCACTTGGGAAAGATCTCGAGCACGTACGTCCGGCCATTTTGTGTAATTGGCGTTAATTACCCCAAGTTGTTTCAGGCGTACAGCGAGTTCATGTAATCTGAATTATTTGCCGGAATGCATGTACAAGTGGCCACACGTTTTGTTTCGAAGACTACTACTCCCATGATATGTTTCGAAGACTACTACTCCCATGATTTATTTCAAAGACTACTATTCCCATTACCTTTATGGATGGTATTTTATTAACCTGCAGGATGAGAAGCTTATGCTACAAATTAGTACCAGCTTCATCCACGCAAAGCTGAACACTACCGAGTAATTTGTTCACTTCATGACATGTCTTCCTTCCCAAGGAAAGCTTTGGGCGCGTCCACGGATATCGGAGCAGTATGCTTGGACGCAACAGGAAAACATTCTAGCCCCCAGAATAATTAAGTGAAGTACAGTACAAACTAATTCTTGAAGAAGGACAAGATTGCGTTGAACATTTGAAATTAAACCTCTCTCGCTAAGATTTACAGCTGTAGGAGGACAGGCATCTACATCAGCACAGCAAGCAACGGCAAACGATTATTTCCTACTCCTACGAAGCATACAGTAGGACACGTCGCATATAACCTTATCTTCTTCTCCCAAGGTTTATGTGTAGAAATGCGCTCAACCTCTCCTACTCATCTACTCATCAATATGTGTACGTCAGTACAGGTGTCTACATGTAATTGACGCAGTGCTGGCGTTTTCCTTAGATTTTGTTGGCAGCTAGCACAAGCTGTGACCACTCCCATGAAAAACACTATTCTGTGGCTGACCTTTTCATACCCAGGATGATCTGGCCAATCAAAACGTGTGCACCCTTCTTGGGTTTCTTGCTAACAGTGGCAAGTGAGTATTCATTTGAGCTTCTAGCCCACCTGTTCGTCCTCACAGCCTCATGTTCTTGCGCGACGATATAACAACTCAGCAATCAATTATTGACTTACCGGAAGCGTCCATTCTTCGTCTTATCCAGAACGATATATCTCCGTCTCAAATTAATTGTTAAAATATAAATATATTTAGACATATTTTAGTGTATTGATATATCAACAAAATGATTGATTCACTACAGGAAAGGGACTAGACGCCAACGGCCAGATTATGAGGTGGAAGTGGCCAGCGCAAATATTCGGCCACCGGCGTATGAGCATGTATCCCGACGGTTGTCGGTGTACTGCATGTTGTCGGCGTAGTAGCCGCCACGTGGCCACGACATAACGGGGTCCGTTATGGAGATGCTACGTCGACGGCATCCCCGTCGGCCTATCATTTTTTTTAAATGTTCTTTTACAGTAACTAAACTTGCTTATAAAATATTTAATTATTTTTCTAGATATTTTTAATGTAGGTATATTTTACAAATAAATTGAAACGGCTAGTAACCTTCGAAATTCGATATCCCGCCACACGCATAAAATAACGTCGCGCATCCGGCACCTCACTCTAGAACATAAATGTAAAAGAAATAAACAAACATACATATATAATATACATCTACAACATATATTTAATATATAGCTCAATTTTTACGGACTCTGAGCTCTGAATACCCTCTTTTGGGAAAACACTATAACGTGTGCATGCGTCGTGTACCCCCCCTAGACGGGCGTCGAAAGGGGGCAGAACCGTAGAAGATTATCTTATTTTATGCATCATTAGGTCATAAAAACATGTCAAGACAAGTTTGGACCAAGAATTCTATAAGATTCCCTCAGGTATACCTGCGGCGAGAGTTTCGCGGTTTTCGGTCCTCACAACATGCCTGAAAGTCCCATATCGGATGAATCGGGGGAATCTTGTGTAGAGTATTCTAACTTTGTTTTGTGTGTTCCTAGGGCTTTCTCTAACACAACGAAGCAACTGGTTCCACTTTGCTACCCCTTTCGACGTCGTTATCACGTGTAGACGTATAAATCTGGTTTTTCTCCAGCAGGGCTAGGGTTTCACCGGAGAGGGGCTCCGGAGCGTCAGGATCCCAACACAAGTTGGGGGGTGCCGTACCATGTGTGTACAAGTGTGTTGTGGGTTTTGTATGGCAAATATTGCACTCCAGGGTGTGACCCGCTTCACCGACGTCCACTTCTCTCTAGTGAGTTTACATGCACTTATAGCGTGAAAATCCCGTACCAGACGAAACATAGGGAATCTTTTCAAGAGTTGGGTTCTAACTTTGTTTTAAGTGTGCCTAGGGCCTTCCCTAACACAACCAAGCAACTTGTTCCACTTTGCTACCCCCTTTCGACGCCGTTACCGCGTGTATTCGTATAAGCTGTTTTTCTCCAGCGGGTCTAGGGTTTCACCGGAGAGGGGCTCCGGAGCGTCGGGATCCCAACACAATCTAGGGGGTGCCATACTATGTGTGTACAGTGTGTTGTGGGTTTTGGATGGTAAAGATTGTACTCCGGGGTGTGACCCGCTTCACCGGCGTCCACTTCTCTCTAGTGAGTTTACATGCACTTATAGCTCGAAAACAGACTAACAAAAAAAGATTAATGATTCATTTATGTTAATAGCATACATGTTTCATGAAGATAATGCATCATCTAACACAAAGTGTCTTGTTTGATATTCCATATCATGCACGTGTAAAAGTCAGCACACATAAAAGGGCAGCCATTGAAGCAAGCAAGAAAGAAATATAAAAGATCACACGAGACAAAAACGAACATCATTATCACTTGAATAGTTATTTCCTTTACTTTCCCCGCATCGAAAGGATCGTCAACAGCTTCATGCATGCCATGGTTTGTGATGCGCATGCATAAAAAATAACACGTTTAGTATGCATATAGTGCGTTTAAAATTAACGCTAGCTTGTTTACTAGCTTGCAACTAAGAAATCAATTATATAGTACACTGACTTGGTATGAAGAAAGTGATGAGGACATCCCTAGCTCTTCACCAATACATACACATGATGATGTTGTTGTTCAAGATAATAATAATGGAGTGAGACTTGGACCAATGCCAAGATCAAGAACCAAGTTATTAGAACAACATGTGAACTCACTCTTAATAGAATATGATGCTTGTGCTTATGAGAATTTTATACTACCTAAGTCTATGCATTTATGTATGATCAGGGTTATTGATAAAACAAACATGGATGACGAAGAACATCAACAGGAGCTGGAAAACAAGATAGAGATGCTGGAAAACAAGAAGGAGTAGCTGGAAAACAAGGGGATACTTGAAGAAAACAATGTTTTCCAGCTAAAAAACAAGGTTTACAAGCTGGCAAACAACCATGAGATGCTGGAAAACAAGAAGAGGATGGCGCCGAATATCCTATTGTTGCGCCATAACATGGGCCCTAATTAGTTATTAGCACAAGACATGCGAGTCCTATTAGGCTGCACCCTATTGGGTCAGTATGTATCTATTTTATTTTGGATTAGAGTCCAATCCGAAAACATCTAGGAGGTGTGCGCTACCCCTCATAAATAGCTAGGTATTGCGTGTTGGAGAGGTTAGACTACGTTAAAAAAAACTAGATTTCTAGATTGAACTTGCTTGTAAGCATTCATCTTGAATTGATACCCTTTGCAAATTCAGCGTGTTATTTGTTGTTCCATTGGGAACAAGGAGGTACAGGACCACTTCGTAGTCAGTGGCTACTTTGTGCAATAGTGTGTAGTTGAGAATATCCAAAGGGATTGATTATTGTTGGATTGGTAACATGGATTATCTAAGCAGGGTTTTCAGTGTAGCACTAGTTATCATACACCCACCATATTGTCGAGTTGCTCATCGAGAAGATCGGGTCACCCCATATCATCTTGGTATCAGATTTACAGGTTTACTCGGTGAGCAAATTTCATGCCCTAGATTTTTTTGTTTTCTACCTATCCAGAAAAAGCCACACAAAAATAGTGAGATTCAAGTTTGCCATAGCCTTAGATCAACACCAAATTGCCGCTTTCTAGTTGTTGTTTTCTGTTGATTTTGTGTCTCCGTTTTTCTTTTTGTGTCTTTGTGTTTTTAGGTTTAGGGTTCTAGTTTCTATTTGAGTTCTTCCTTCTAGTTGAATCTCTACCGAAAATCCCCACAAAAATATTGTTATCCATGTGCTTGGATTCAATCTTACTCTTTGTGTCTAACCCTAACCGAGATGTGTCCTATTGTCAATCCGAGCTGAGTTGATATCCTACCGCGGTACAATTTCCTGGAATTTTTCTGCCGTGGTGTTTCTTGTTGACAGTGGATTCGATTCCCTGCCGATCTCGGCATGAAAAAGGTCCAAATCGTTGTCGTGCAATCTTATATCTACCCAGACTCGGGTTTCTGCCGCGAGAACATATTGTGCCAAAGCGTTTCCGCGTTACCGCGTCCTAGCTGCATTTGGAGTCTGCCGCAGCACAAGATCCACGCAAAACGCTGCCGCGCGCGCGCCCTAGAGCTCATCAGATTCGTTTCCGATTCCTGCAGCGGCACAAATTGCTGTGTTTAGCTGTCACGCCTACGAGCTCACTACAAAGCCACGCGAGCGCCCCTCCTGCCCGGCACCGTTTTCTGCAGTTTTGCTATCGCGTGATACGTTTCCAACGTATCTATAATTTCTGATGTTCCATGTTGATATTATGCCAATTGCTACATGTTTTCTATATACTTTATATCATTTTTATGAATTTCCTGGGACTAACCTATTCACAAGATGCCACAACACTAATTCGTATTTTCTGCTATTTTTGGTTTCAGAAAAGTTGTTCTGGAAATATTCTCGGAATTGGACGAAACAAAATCCCAGGGTCCTATTTTTCTGTCACGTACACGGAGTACGGAGGAGACCCAGAGGGGGCCTCCGAGGCGGCCACATCATAAGGTGGTGCGGCCTCCTCATGGCCGCGCCACCATGTGGTGTGGCCCCTCGGGAGCCCACCGACATCGCCCTTTTCGTATATATATTGATATCCTCGGAAAAACCCTAAATACCCGAGCCTCCATCCATGAAAAGTTTTGTATCCGTCGTCGTCGTCAACCCTAGTTTGGGAGGGTTCTGAAGCTCTCCCGGCACCCTGCCGGGAGGGGAAATCATCACCGGAGGGCTCTACATCACCATGCCTGCCTCCGGAGTGATGCATGAGTAGTTCATCATTGGACTACGGGCCCATAGCAGTAGCTAGATGGTTGTCTTCTCCTCCTTTTGTGCCATCATGTTTAGATCTTGTGAGCTACCTAACATGGTCAAGATCATCTTATTGTAATGCTACATGTTGTGTTTGCTGGGATCCGATGAATATTGAATGCTATGTCAAGTTGATTATAGATCTATCTTTTATATGTTATTTATGATCCTGCATGCTCTCCGTTACTAGTAGATGCTCTGGCCAAGTTGATGCTTGTAACACCAAGAGGGAGTATTTATGATCGATAGTGGGTTCATGCCTCCAGTAGTCTGGGAGAGTGACAATAACTTCTAAGATTGTGGATGTGCTGTTGCCACTAGGGATAAAAAATAATGCTTTGTCTAAGGATAATTCTATCGTTTACATTACGCACTTTACTTAATGTAATAATTTGTTGCTTGCAACTTAATACCCAAAGTTTTCTCAGATGACATCCTGAGGGTGGATAATTAGTCATAGATGCAGTTGGATTACGGTTTATGTATCATGTTGTAATGCCCAAATGATTCTCATAGTAATCATCATGTCATGCATATGCACTACGGTGCAGCCTCTATTTCTGTCAATTGCCCAGCTGTAATTTGTTCACCCAACATGTTATTTATCTGTTTGGAGAGACACCACTAGTGAACTGTGGATACCGATCCATTCTTTTGTACTGATAATATAACCTACTGCAAACACTATTCTCATTTCCTTCACTGCAAACAAACATAATTTTGCACATTATATGTCTAATCCTTTGTGTTCAGCAAAACCGGTGAGATTGACAACCTCACCGTTTCGTTGGGGGCAAAGTATCTTGGTTGTGTTGTGTGCGGATTCCATGTTGCTGCTGATCCTGGTAGTGCGTCCTGCCAACATTAATTGCCAACAACCTTCAGAAGTGATTTCTTTCTCCTACTGGTCCGATTAAACCTTGGTTTCTTTCTGAGGGAAAACTAGTTTTTGTACTCTTCATACTTTCCTCTTGGGGTCTCCCAACGAACGTGTGTCTACACGCCATCACCGCGCCCACACCACACACACGTGCACGCGCCAGCTTCTGTCGGGCACCATTTTCAGCTATTTTCGCTGCCGCTACGACGCGGAATTGAGCAGTTTTCTGCCATGAGTCTTTCTTGTTGTTTCTCTTAGATTTCTTTTGTTTTCTCCTTGTATTTTTAGGTTTTCACCTCTGATCTTTGTGGGCCTTAGCTACAGCCCTTCTACAGCAAAATACCTATGAACCTACCTACAAGACTAGCATTTTTCTTGCTCTTCAGTTTGCTCTTTGTGCTCATATTTTTTTGTCACATTTCTGTTTTTCATTACTAGTTTCTCCTGGTTGATACATTGGCCATTGGAAAAGTATAATAATCGAAAAGAGAAAAAAACTACAGAGAAAAAGAGAAAGAGAAAGAAAGAGAAAGCATAAAAATATCAAAGAGGCCGAATTACACTTGTTTTCACTAGTGGAGCTTGACACATTTACTTGGTGAATTTGAGACACTAAATTGAGAAATCTTGTGCCTATTTTCACTTGAGCTTTTTCTAGTGTTTTTTTTGTGCTTGCAACAATTTCATCCATATAGTTTCTAGCCACATTTGTCTCCAAGAGTGTATGTGTTTCCTAGTGCAATTTTTATATCACATTGGACAACAAATAGGAGTTGTTATTTTGGTGTCGTTGGGTATCCCAACTAAGCCCCACTATATACCTTGTTTTTGTCTTGTGATAGTTGAGATCCCTCGTTATTCTCTTCTCACATTTGGTAAATTTAGTTCCTATTACTTGGTTGGTAAGTAATTCTATTCACTTTGGAACGTTAAGACACACCTTTATTTGCTGTTTTGAGAGAGTTGAGAGAAAACACCACCTATATACTTTTTATTTCACTAACCTATTAATCACGAATACTTCTAGTGATGTTTCTGCACAGGCTAAGAAGGGGCATGATGATGAGGTGGTGAAGTGGAAGGATTTGGAGGAGATGAGGGATCAATTGACCACCAAGATTGACACCAAAAATTTAGAATTGCATTCGTTGATTGATAATACAGGTGTTGAGCCTGATACTACTATTCATAATTTGGGGTTGCAAGTAGATGGAGTTTCCAATACAGCTACTGTTACTCAAGAATAATTCACTACTATGCAAGCTTCTATTTCCACTTTTACTCAACATATTGTAGCTTTGTCTACTTTGGTAAATTAGAGACTTCCTGCTCCTGAGGATAATGCTAGTATCCATGGAGAACATGATAATGAGGAGGTGCATAATTACCCACAGGGCCGAGGTGGAGGAGGTAGAGGAAATGCAGGTGGCCGTGGCTTTGGCATGGCTAGAAGGGTCCAAGTGATGGATTGGGCAAGCCAAATTTTTTACTTCCCACTCTCAAGTTTGATACTGATGATGTAGAGAAATATCTTATGTGGGAATTGAAAATTGATAAACTGTGGAGGATCCATGAGTATACTGAGTAGAGAAAAATAAAGCTTGCTTCTTCAGGGTTTGATGGATATGCTTTGCTATGGTGGGATAATATTACAAGGAACAGAGCCCGAGAGGGTGAACCAGAAATTGTTACATGGAGAACTATGAAGCAAGTTATGAGGGACAGGTTTGTGCCAAAGAATTATATTAGAACCCGCTATGATAAATTACAACACTTGAAGTACGGTACATTGCCAGTGGATGCTTATTTTCGAGAGATGGAGCTGATTCTCCAAAGAGCTCGAGTTAGAGAGGAACCAGAACATACTATGCAACATTTTCTCCGAGGTTTGCAATTCAAAATTAGGAGTATTGTGAGACACTTGACATATAATGATATGAATGACCTCCTAAATCATGCTAGAGAGGCTGAATTTCACTTGGCCGAGGAGGCTAAGATGGTTGCTAGGAGTAGATTTTCTTCAAGAGCACCATCTATGACATCACCACCAGCTCAAAGTTTTCAATTTCATGGAAACACATCTTCCAAACCCGAGACTAGTACCTCCAGTTCGAGGAAAACAACACAACCAGCAGCAAGTGCAAGTGGTTCTACTATGTATATAGCTAGAAATAGAGATATGAGTTGTCACACATGTGGAAGAAAAGGGCACTTCAAGAAAGATTGTCCTAAAAATAAAATAATGCTTATTAATATGGATAATGAGTATGAAACAAGTGATGATGCTGATCCAAATGAGGAGAATTGTGATAATGATTATGGTCCAATTGATGCATATGCTAAACATTACCCCTCTATTGTTTGCACACAAAAATCTTTGAGTGTTATTCCAAGTCCAAAAAATCAGAGATGCAATTTGTTCCAAACCAAAGCAATTGTAGGTCCTCAAATGGATTACAAAGTTATTATTGATGGAGGGAGATGCAGAAATTTAGCATATAGAGATTTATGTGCAAAGCTGAAATTGAGATATATTCCACACCCTCATACTTATTATATTCAATGGTCGAGTGATAAAGGAGAGATGAAGGTGAGCCATATGGTGAGAGTTGAATTTCAAATTGGACCATATAAAGACACCATTGAGTGTGGTGCAGTTTGCCTAGACGAACATACAACTTTGCTGACTGATTTGGTTGTCGTGGTGGCCAGCAGCAATACTACGTCGCGGGTTCGAGTCATCATGTCTCCTTGTTTGTTCGTTTTTTTCCTTTATCTTATTTGAACAAAACAATTTGCTACACAAGAATCTTGGCGCTCGATCGGACGGGCCTCCAAGTTAGACAGAGACATAACAAAATTCGAGACACCCGAGGATTAGAAAATTGAAAAATATACAAAATTCTCAAAAGATATAAAAAAAAACTAGAAATAACAAGTATAGAAATATAAATGACAAAGAAACAATGTAGTACCAATGTCTGTGTGCCACATGTTATTGGGAAGACCATGGCAGTTTGACAGGAGTGCTATACATAATGGAAGAGCAAATACATATCAATTGAATTGGCATGGGAAGGACATAATTTTGAGGCCTATGACACCACATCAAATTGTAAACGAGTCTCACCAAAAAAACAGAAGTAAATCTTGAGAGGGAGAGTGAGAGATATGAGATGAGTGCAAATAAAAATTCTGTGGGTGATAATAGAAAAACCAAACCGAGTGGTAAAAATAAAAGTGAGGGAGTGAGCCCAGTATGCATGTTAGCCACCAAAGAGGACTTTAGAGAGTTTAGTGAGGATCCTAGTTTATTACCTATAGTGCTCATGCACAAGGGAGAAATTTTAGTTTCTAATGACATGACCCCTCTTTCTATTGGTGTTTCTAATGTGTTGCAGGAGTTTGATTATGTTTTTCCAGAGGAGGTACCAACAGGGATGCCACCATTGCATGGAATTGAGCACCGAATTGACTTGATCCCTGGAGCTACATTACCAAACTGAGCCCCTTACAGGACCAATCCCCAAGAGACCTAGGAAATTCAGAAACAAGTACAAGAGCTTCTTGATAAAGGTTATATTCGAATCAGTCTTAGCCCTTGTGTTGTTCCTGTTATTTTAGTTCCTAAGAAAGATGGTACATGGCACATGTGTGTAGATTGTAGGGCAATTAACAACATCACTATTCGTTATCGTCGTCCTATACCACGTTTGGAAGACATGTTAGATGAATGAAGTGGTGTTGATGTTTTCTCTAAAATTGATTTGCGTAGTGGTTACCATCAAATTAGGATGAAAGAGAGGGATGAGTGGAAAACGACCTTTAAAACAAAATTTGGTTTATATGTATGGTTAGTGGTGACTTTTGGTTTAACTAATGCACCTAGTACTTTCATGAGACTTATGAACCATGTTTTGTGAGATTTTATTGGCAATTTTGTGGTAGTTTATTTTGATGATATTCTCATATATAGCCACAATGAATCTAAACATATTGATCATATTAGACAAGTCTTGCATGTGCTAAGAGAAAACAAATTATTTGGTAATCTTGAGAAGTGCAATTTTTGCAAAGATAAGGTCATATTTCTGGGATATGTTGTTTCTAAACATGGGATAGAGGTAGATGATTCGAAAATTGAAGATATTAGAAATTTGCCTACCCCCCATGAATGTGATTCAAGTGCGTAGTTTTAATGGTCTTGCTGGTTTCTATAGAAGATTTCTGAAAGATTTTAGTACCATTGCTACACCTTTGAATGATTTAACTAAAAAGGGAGTAGATTTCGAGTGGGGTGTTGCACAAGACATTGCATTTGATGAACTGAAAAATAGATTGATTTCTACACCTTTGTTGATGCTTTCAAATTTTAATAAGCAATTCGAAATTGATCTTGATGCTAGTGGTATTGGAATTGGAGGCGTGTTAATGCAAGAAAACAGACCCATTGCTTATTTTTCTGAGAAATTGCATGGTGCACAATTGAAATATTTTGTCTATGATAAAGAATTTTATGCACTTGCTAGAGTTCTTGAGGTTTGGAAACATTAGCTGCGGCCAAAAGAATTTATCATATATTCTGATCATGAAGCTTTGAAATTTCTAAAGAGCCAATCTTATCTTAATAAGAGACATGCTAAGTGGGTTGAATTCATTGAATCTTTCCCATACATTATTAAACATAAGAAAGGATTGGATAATATGGTTTCTGTTGTAACACCCGGGGGATTTCCCTCAAATAGAATTGCTTGTTTTCTTTTTTTGCATGCATTGCATCATGTCATCATAATGCACTCATGTGTGGAATTTCAAATTTCAAATAAATTCAAATCATTATGTTTCACACTTGGTCTGTTACAACTTTTTCAAATAAAATATTCAAATCAAACAATTTAATTGTTTTCCATAAACTTGATTTTCCAGATAAGTGACTTGGGTAATTTTCAAATAATTCAATTATTGCAAAATTCAAGCAAATTCATTTAAATTTCAAACAACAACAAATATTTAAAATTTTGAAAAACAAAAGTTGGTGCAACTGGGCATTTTCAGTAAGGAACTTATAAAAAGTATCACCATAATTTTTGGATCTCAAAAACCCCTTCTATTTTCTTTCTTATTCCTTTTCTACAAAAAAAAGGGAAAGAAAAAGATCAAAAAGAACTGCTGGGGGAGGCAGGCCGTTTGGCCCACCTACCACCCCAGGAGGCCCAGCTCCCCACCGACTGGCCCGAGCGGCCTCTGTCTTCCACCTCCGTACGGTGGTGACGGAAGCAGCAACCACCACCGCACCACCATCACGTGCTCCCCCTCTCCCCTCTTAAAGCCGCCTCCGGATCCCCTCCTCCACAACCCTAGCCTTCCTCTCCCTCTCCTTCCCTCCTCCCGGCGCCACCCTTCCTTTCTCTCTGGTTCTCCTCTAAATCTTTCACTGAACTTTCTGAACCCGGAACAAAGCCCTCCATGGCCGAACCTTGGTGGCCGCCGCGCCGTCGCCGTGGTTGTTGTCGGTCCGAGCTGCGTACGGGAATGGAACCAGGAGGGATCCCTCCCCGTCCTTGCTGAAGAAACCGAGGCTAGAGCTGCCCCGGACGACAGCCGGCGAGCTCGTCTTCCTCCTCCGTCCATATGTAGGAAGGCGTCATCTACGTCGTCTCGTCTACATCTCTGGTCATCACCGGCCTCGATCGTCTACTCCAAGCCCCTCCCGGTGAGAATCCCATTCGTTTCCCGCCGTTTCCCCTTGCCCTAGTCGAGCTCCGCTAGTAGTTCAAGGTCGGCCGCCATGGCGCAAGCTGTGAACGGCCGTGCGTCTTTTCAGCGACGTGCACGCGCACCACTGTGCAGCACAACACCGCATCGGTGCACTGCGCACGGGAGGTCTCCACATCACAGCACACAAGCTTCGCCCGCCTTTGGTCGTCCTTATTTCCTTCATGTCCGCCATGGTTCGATCTGCATCCTGGAGATGTCGATCTTCAGTTTCGTCAGATAACGCTGCACGTATATCCTTTATTTTGTTTCAGATCCGTATACAATCACAAACCAGACAATAGCCCAGTGGCCTTGTTCCTTCCGCGCGCACGCCCGTGAGGTCCCCGGTTCGAGTCCCTGCGGCGCGGATTAAAACCCCCTTATTTTCTGCTTGCCACGCGCGCACGCGGGCCCCACCTGTCATCGACAGTGGAGGCCACGCAAGCACCCCCCCACACGCCACGCAGGCGCCAGCTGGGTGCTGGCCCACTGGTAAGTGACCCAGTGCACATCTGCATCGCGTGACAAAATTCTTTGGGCCTTTTCCGAAAATTTCTGTTTTGCAATCAAGTTCCTAAAATTCAAACCCACATATCTTTTGAATTTCAAATCCAAATTTAATAAGTAAAATATGTATTCTAATCAAAATTTCCTGAATTTTCCAAATATGCAATTTGTTTAATGTTTTGACCAATTAAAACTTGTGCAATTTTCTGTACTTTATTTAATTCATCTAAAATTGCATAAATCATAACTAATTCATTTTAACTCCAAATTTGAAAAGTAAAATATGTTTTCCAATCAAAATTATCTGTACTTTTCAAATATACAATTTGTTTACTGTTTTTCCTAATTAAAAGTGGTGCAATAATTCAATGGTTTAATTAAACCTTTTAAATTGCAAAAATTCATAATTAAATATTTAAAATTTCAAATTTGGCAAATGAGATATCACATTGAACCTAATGTTGTATACATTCTGTTTTCATCATCCACCATGCCATTTAATCACTTCAATCTAATGTTTGCTTGTAATTCACTTAAATAACTATGCATGCACCTGGGATTTTCCAAATGCAACCTTATCTTTGCATTTGGGCCCATTTAAAATGTTTCATCATGTCTTGTATTTATTTTGATGCACCCTTTAACTTGTCATGCATATAAAATAGGATCATGCTGGATCTTTTGCCGTAGTAGTAATTGTTGCATCCGGTGTTTGTTCTAGTTCGTTGCTTCTTCGCGGATAGGACGTTGAGATGATGTGAGCAACGACAAGTTCTGCGGATGTACCTCTACTTGTTGGATCTCAGGCAAGTATACTCACTTGCTACTTATGTTGCCTTTTCTCACTTGTTACCGATTCTTTCCGTTGTCTTTATGCTAGCCTAGTATTTTTCGATGCTTGTGTTACGATCCCATCACATGTTTACCCTGCTGCCACGATATTGCCTTACCTCCACACCTATAACCCTGTTGTTTGTTGGCCTGTGTCGTACTAGCATGCTTAGGTTTGTTTGCGCCCGAGTCTTGTTGTGCTTTGTCGTATCACCTGTTTAGCTTGATAGTTGGGTTTCAATTTAATCAACAACATGTTAATGTTTGGGGTAATAATATTTTTTGATAAGGCACCGGCAGGAGGCCCGGCGTGGTTTTGGAGCCTGCTAGTGTCGGAACTAGGAAAAGGGTCTTGTCCATTGATCCATGATGAGCGCGCTAACCGCATCCGGGAGGTAGTATGGGACCCCCCTCGACTTAGACCTGATTTGCAGCTTGTCCGAAGAGCCACACTTAGTTTGGGTGTTCCATTTGCTCATACGCATGAATGGGTTGGCCCCCCATGGTTACTGTTGATGATGATGATGATGCATATAGGGCGAGGCCTGTATTGCCGGGGTGTTGCATCCTGCGGGAGTTTTGCACACTTGCGCTGAGTATTCGGCTGCGTGGCTGGGACCTTATAGCTCCGTGGCTCCTAGGACAGGTTGTAGAGACGGTTTGGGTCGTGTCGAGCCAACCTGAGTTTTAGTTGGTGGCTTGAGTGTGTATGGGTACTGTAGCGCACCCTGCAGGGATGAATCTTCTCGAGAAGCCGTGTTGTCCACGGTTATGTGACGACTTGGTGAAAGTGCTGGCTAACAAGTACTCAGACAACTTACACCTAATGATAATAACTTGACTAGTAATATAGTATTACCTTCACCATAAAAATGAATGTCACCTTAATCAACAGTGTGAGTTTCCTTGGGTTGCTTCCTTAGTAGGGGGTAACACTAGATGGGTATTGTTTGGTGAGTAGTTATAGTTGGTTTTGTCGCGCTATCTTATCCCTTTCTTTTAGCCAGAAGTTGTAGCGTGTCTCTTTAGTTTGTTAGTGCTGCCCGCTGTCACTTCTTGGCAATAATCCCTTCCTTTCCGTTGTACCCAAAGTATTTGTATCTTGTGATGATTGGTTACGCTGGTATCTTGTTAGTATGGTTTATCCACTTGCCAGTACTTAATAGTACTGACCCACGAATCCATTTTCGTGGCTGCATATTCCACATTGCAGTCAACAGGTTTGAAGTCTGACGACGTTAGCTTGGGAATCCCTCCGGCTTGGCCTGGGCAGGGATTGGACGCCATCGGTTATCTTCAGGACTCTTAGTCCAATTTGTATCTTGTCCGTAGTCGGACACTATGTTGTGTCTTCCGCTGTGATTTGGATCCTTGTATTGTATCAGTTGTATCATTGACTCGTTTGACTCTTGTATATATCTCTTCTGTTGTTGTTGCGGAATATTCGTGAACTGTTGTAATGTTATCCTAAGTGGCAACCTGAAATCGGTTATTATGTGGATTTTGCCGGAAATGCTGAAATCTGCATAGTGCCCGATCTCGGGGCGTCACAGCTGTTGACTATCTAGAAAAAACATGCTACTCACGAAATTAGATGTGCAAGTTCCTGTTTGGAGAGTCCAAGTAAATTATATGCTAATGATATTGAGTTTTCTATGCCTTTTACTAAGTGTACTACTATGAAAGCATGGGATAAATATCATATTCATGATGGATTTCTGTTTAGAGCTAACAAATTATGTGTTCTCGAGTGTTCTTTGGGTCTGTTATTATTGTAGGAATCTCATAGTGGTGGATTGATGGGACACTTTGGATGTGAGAAAACATTGCTTATGTTAGCTGATAATTTTTATTGGGTACACATGAGGCGTGATGTGTATAGGTTTGTGTAGCGTTGCATCACTTGCAACAAAGAAAAATCTAAATTGAAGCCTCATGGTTTGTATACTCCTCTTCCTGCACCTACTACACCATGGGAGGCTATTAGTATGAATTTTGTGCTAGGATTGCCGAGGACTAAGAGAGGACATGATTCTATATTTGTGGTAGTGGATATATTCTCTAAGATGTCACATTTTATTGCATGCCACAAGAGCGATGATGCGTCGCATATTGCTAATATGTTTTTTAGCAACATAGTGAGATTACATGGAGTACCCCAAGACTATTGTTTCTGATCGTGATGTGAAGTTTATGAGCTACTTTTGGAAGACACTATGGGGGGAGATGGGGACAAAATTGTTGTTTTCTACTACTTGTCACCCCAAACTGATGGACAAACGGAGGTGGTGAATCACACATTATCAACATTGTTGCGAGCCATGATCAAGAAAAATTTGCGGGAGTGGGAGGAGTGTTTTCCACATGTTAAGTTTGCATATAACAGGGTTGTACACTCTACTACTCAGTTATGCCCATTTGAGGTGGTTTATGGTTTCAAATCCATTACTCCACTTGATTTACTGCCGCTTCCATACATGAGAGAGTTAATATGGAGGCTTCGAAGCGTGCTGATTTTGTGAGAAAGATACATGAGAAGACCAAGATTACAATAGAGAAGAAGGGACAACATGTGGCTGGGCGTGTTAACAAGAAAAGAAAGGAAGTAATATTTTGGGCTGGTGACATGGTGTTGGTACATTTTCGCAAGGACAGATTTCCTTCATTGCGCAAGTCCAAGTTGATGCCACGTGGTGCTGGTCCATACAAAGTTATTGGCCGAATTAATGACAATGCATACAAGATAGATCTTCCAGCTAATGAGTTTGGTGTGAGTAATTCATTCAATGTTGCTGATTTAACACCATACTATGGAGATGACCTTGATGCGTCGAGGTCGACGCCTTTTCAAGGGGAGGATGATGAGGACATCCCTAGCTCTTCACCAATACATACACATGATGATGTTGTTGTTCAAGATAATAATAATGGAGTGAGACTTGAAGCAATGACAAGATCAAGAACCAAGTTATTAGAAGAACATGTGAACTCACTCTTAATAGAATATGATGTTTGTGCTTATGAGAATTTTATACTACCTAAGTCTATGCATTTATGTATGATCAGGGTTATTGATAACACAAACATGGATGGAGAAGAACATCAAGAGGAGCTAGAAAACAACATAGAAATGCTGGAAAACAAGAAGGAGCAGCTGGAAAACAAGGGGATACTTGAAGAAAACAATGTTTTCCAGCTAGAAAACAAGGTTTAGAAGCTGGAAAACAACCATGAGCTGCTGGAAAACAAGAAGAGGATGGATCCCAATACCCTATTTATGCGCCATAACATTGGCCCTAATTAGTTATTAGGCCCAGTACCTGCGAGTCCTATTAGGCTACACCCTATTGGGCCAGTTTTATCTGTTTTATTTTGGATTAGAGTCCAATCCGAAAACATCTAGGAGGTGTGCGCTACCCCTCATAAATAGCTAGGTCTTGCAAGTTGGAGAGGTTAGACTACGTTAAAAATAAACCCTAGATTTCTAGATTGAACTTGCTTGTAAGCATTCATCTTGAATTGATACCCTTTGCAAATTCTGCGTGTTATCTGTTGTTCCATTGAGAATAAGGAGGTATAGGACCACTTCGTAGTCAGTGGTTACTTTGTGCAGGAGTGTGTAGCTGAGAATATTGAATTGGATTGATTGTTGTTGGATTGGCAACATGGATTATCCAAGGAGAGTTTTCAGTGTAGCACTAGTTATCATACACCCACCATATTTTCGAGTTTCTCATAGAGAAGATCGGGCCACCCCATATCAGAAAGGTAAAAGTAGCAGACCAAAGTATATAGTAGAAAACAGGTAGCAAAAATTTCCAACCAAAATGCATGGATAACTGATAGACTAACTTAAAACTTAGACACAATCATGTAAACAGAAACCACCAAGGCTACAGTCAGACACATGCAGAACTGTATTGGGGCTGACAGAGTTGTGTTATGAAACAACATAAATGAATAGAGAGTATCGTGAACAAGATCGACATTTCAACAGAGATGAGAAAAAAATAGTGCGGTTGAGATCCCATTGAAAAATGCCCATTGAGGTGAGAACATGCAACTCAGTGTAACATCAAAAGACAACAAAAATATCCTAGCATGCTCTCAGCTCTTAACCATTTATTCTTTGGAAATTGGACAAGACAGGGGAGGCACTCCCTTCAGTTCGCTGCGCCAAGAGTGTTTCGCTCTACACTACCACGACACCAAATGTGACACAAATACTGATTCACGAACATTGACACATCTGAATACAGAATCCAAATACTCCACCTCGACTACATACAGACACCACGAGATGACTTCATACATGAGACAATTTCACAAAAAAATGACTTCATTATACATATGAATCTCGTATAAAAATAGTATTAAAGAGTGTAGAAGACAAAACCAAAACAAACTAAGTAGCTACACAAAAAATATACACACAAACAAAGCTCCATTTACCACCTGCATTATCATCCAAAAAACAACATGTCCCTCGATTAAAAACCCTACGATTCTCATGGAGGAAAAGACACATCAAGATACAGTTGAATACACACAGAAAATCACACGAAAAAGGACATCCACCTTGTCTCCATCCCACTCAAAAAAACTATGAATAGCTCCCCTGATGAACAAACATATACGTATTAACTAGAGAAAATCCCAGCCCCACACAACAGCAAAGCAAGCTACACATTAATTGGCGATGAGAGAGTTATTAAATCTAGCGGGCCCTTAACATATATCGTGCATCCCCGCCTGCAGATAAACAAAGGGATACACGCAAAAAAATAGAATAAACTATGGTAAGAACCTGATAAACTAAACAAGACAACAACATGCCTTCGCCTCCAGGTACCTCCTTCTCGCCTCCGACCAAATCAAACGACGAATCGAATAGAAAAAACAGTGGAGGAACATTATATTGTATACACACAAGGCCCCTGCATGGTCTGGTCGAAGAACAAGGTGATCTGGACGAGGACATACCTCCATCGCCAGCGAACTCGCATGCCTCCTCTGCCTCTAGTTCTCGCCATGGGGCAGGCCTGGATGTATACGGGGAACCCCGCTCCTCTCTTTCTCCACCCATTTCTATCTCTCTCTCTCTCTCTCTCTGTCTCTGTCTGTCTACAGAACACTCTGTTTCTCCGCTGCAACGCCACCATGGACATACGACTAGCCAAGAAATAAAAAAACTAACAATGAAAGAGAATATTAAAGACGGGATCACACAATGTCTAAATGGGCTCAGACCCAAGACCCAGAACCGGAGACCCAGAGTCCAAAACAGACTGGCCGGAACATCTCACACCCGAATGGGAATCTCTAAACAATACATCGAACGACCAAAAAAACATGTGTGAGCTAATTAAAAAAACAGCTAGGTGTTGTTTAGCAGAAATGTTGTTCAGACAGAGTTCTGCCACTAAATCCGGGCATTATTGGGGCCAGGCCAAGTTTTGGGATGGGCTTAGAGAGACTGGCACTAGTGGAAACAACCCCTCTCGTCCAGGGGGCCAGGGGGCAGCTGTCCCGGTTGCAACCGAATCCGGGACAAATGCCATGCTTTGGTCCCGGTTCGTGCGCCCGGGGCAACAGGAATCGCCTGGGGGCATTGGTCCCGGTTCGTGGGGGACATATCGGTCCCGGCTCGTGCCACGGACCGGGACCAATGCCTAGCCACATGCCACGTGGCACGCGCATGAACATTTGTCCCGGTTCAGTCCACGAACCGGGACCAATGCCCCCCTTCCCCTATATATACTGCCCGAGCCCCTCCCCCCTTCCATCTTTTTTTTTGCTTGGAGGTGTGAGAGAGTGTGGTGTTAGTGTGTTTTATTTTACTATTCACACGAGGTGTTCGACGAAATTCCCGAGCCGCACATAAGCTCACTGAAAATGGTATCTTCGACCGAGGTTAACAAACTTATCTTTTTCATCTATAACTGATACATAAAAAAGTAGTATTTGTCGTATTAATATGTTATTGTAATGTATTTTGATAAACTTAATTATACGATGCAGCTGGATGCACGGCAGCGATGGATGTATGGTGACCGACGCACTTCCGAGTATATGGCAGGCCTGAATGCATTTCTTGCTGTAGCTCAGGCGAACAAAGATAATGGCTTCATGTGTTGCCCATGTGTTGATTGTCGGAACGTCAGAGAGCACTCTTCCGAAAGAATCATTCACGGCCATCTACTTCGGAGAGGTTTCATGCCCAGCTATAATTGCTGGACGAAGCATGGAGAAAGAGGGGTTGTGATGGAAGACGATGAAGAAGAAGAAGATCCTTTGTTCCCTGAATACGACGATACTGCAATGGAAGAGAATGGAGAAGAAGGAGGTGATCAAGAACAGGCATCAGAAGAGCCCGATGATGATCTTGGCCGAGTTATTGCTGATGCAAGGGAAGACTGTGAAAATAAATTGGAGAGGTTGAAGCTGGACAACATGTTACAGGATCACAAAAAATTGTTGTATCCAAATTGCGAAGATGGTAGCACAAAGCTCGGTACCACACTGGAGTTGCTGAAATGGAAGGCACAGAACGGTGTGACTGACAAGGCATTTGAGAGTTTACTTCAACTAATGAAGCCAAAACTTCCAAAGGATAACGAATTGCCTGAGAGTACGTACGAAGCAAAGAAAGCTCTCTGCCCTCTAGGATTAGATGTGCAGAAGATACATGCATGCATTAATGACTGCATCCTCTTCCGCGGTGAGAAGTACGAGAATTTGGATGAATGTCCGATATGCACTGCACTGCGGTATAAGATCAGAGCAGATGACCCTGGTGATGTTGACGGCGAGCCCCCCCGTAAGAGGGTTCCTGCTAAGGTGATGTGGTATGCTCCTATAATACCACGGCTGAAACGTCTGTTTAGAAACAAAGAGCATGCTAGGTTGTTGCGATGGCACAAAGAAGACCGTAAGAAAGACGGAAAGTTGAGGCACCCCGCCGATGGATCGCAGTGGAGAAAGATCGAGAGAGACTTTCCAGACTTTGCAGGAGAGGCGAGAAACTTATGGTTTGGCCTAAGTACAGATGGCTTTAATCCTTTTGGGGAGCAGAGCTCCAGTCATAGCACTTGGCCTGTAACTCTATGTATGTACAACCTTCCTCCTTGGTTGTGCATGAAGCGCAAGTTCATTATGATGCCAGTTCTCATCCAAGGCCCGAGGCAACCTGGCAACGACATTGATGTGTATCTAAGGCCATTAGTGGAAGAACTCTTACAATTGTGGGGCAAACCAGGTGTACGTGTGTGGGATGAGAACGATTCGTCCTAGCCAATGACGTGGCTCAGGTCTTCTATGTGAAGGACATGTCTTCCAGACCGAAGAAAAGAAAAAATAAGGAAACAAATTCATCATACGATGAGCCGAAGCGTCACATAGTTCTCTCAGGGAAAAGAAACATCGTGGGAATCGAGGACACGACAGACATGTCAGAAGATTATAATAAATTTGTTGAAATTCCACCCTTCACAGTGAAAGCTGACCCCACCATCCCGTTAAATAATGAAGATGCTCCATGGTTACGGCCGAAGCGATCATAAGCAAGGGACACGAAGAAAATTCAGAAGACTAGATAGGGATGTTGTTGGTGATGTGTAATAATAAACGTGGAATACATGATCATAGTTCTTATAACGCAGTATGAACGAGATTTTGTTAGCCAAAAGGATATTTATACATATTCTGTGATTATGAATGGAGTAGGTGCAAGTTTGACCAATAATTTGTATTGATCGGTCAAAAGCTGGCAAGCATTGAGTGCTTGACAACTATGACCAGCCTGACTTCATTATTGCAGGATTATAACTACTTTCGAGATGTAGTATGTGTTGATACACGGTATAGAACAAGTGATTATGGCAGACCTCTATTGTTATTCATTGGAGTTAACCACCATAAACAGCCGAAAACAGTTTTGACTGACTGCTTTACATCGATAGGGGATGCAGTTGCTTCTGCTTGGCCAGGGACTGTCCACCGCTCGGATATATATCAAAATGCAACGAAAGTATTAAGGGATATATTGCACTGTTCGGAAACTTTCGCTCATGATTTTAGTAGGTCTTGGCGAAGTACAATCTGAACGATAACGAGTGGCTAAGTAGATTGTATGAGGATAGAGAAAAATGGGCTTTGCCTTATGGGTGTCATATATTCTGCGCAAATATTGCAGTCACACTTCAAAGTGATAGCAGGGATACCATCCTGACAGATATCCTTAAAACAGAAATAGAGCTTCGGTACTTCTTTAACAGATATGATAAATTTCTGGAGGAGAAACGTCTAACTGAACAACGAAGATCCCAAATGTTGAAGGCGGAGGGGAGCGCGACGGAGACGGCGGACGAGCAGAGGAGAGGAAAGCGCGACAGCAACGGCGCGGTCTCCCCCGCCCGACCGCCCGTCTCTGCTTTAAGTCTGATGCTCCCGCTGAGGCTTGCCGCGTACACGGAAGTTACTATATTTTCAAGCGGGGGTCGGAATAAAGGGAGACGAAGATCTCAAATTCACCGTGTCAATAAGGTACAACTCGCTTTGTCGAACTTTATATAAATCACCCGGGATGCCTTGTATGCTCTGGACTAACTCGGAAGATCACGAGAGAAAACAAAAATTGTAACATTTTTATATTCAAATTATATACAAATGGTAAAATAATTAATAGTTTCAATAGTTAGAAAAATTATTTAGTTAAACGAAAAATGGATTTAAATTAGTTATGCAAATTCTAGTGTTTTTCATGCTGGATTTTTTGTCAAATTCGAAAGTATATAGAAGTTGTTAATGTGCAAACTTAATAATTTTCAAACTTTGGCGCTAAAAACTTTTGGGCGCGCAGGGTGCCACCCCCAAAATTCGAAATATGTTTTTGGTCCCGGCCCGTGGTACCAACCGGGACCAAAGGGGCTCTAGTCCCGGTTGGTGGCACGGGCCGGGACTAGAGGCCCGGTTGTATAAATATCTCGGCCCTCTCTCCAGGCCGAGCGACCACCCAGGACAACGGACATGGCTTGGCGAAGCCCTGCCGGCGGGAACGAGTAGGAAGATCCCGCCGGCGCTGGTTCCGCCGGCGGGGTTGGGCTAGGGACGCGTTTTTGTCGACACAAACATATATTAAAAAGGCCCGGGGGCCGTGCTTACATAGGGGGGCGGCGCGGCCACAGGCGGCCGGCCGTGCTTACATATAGGGGGCGGCGGCGCGGCCACATGCGGCCGGCCGTTTCTTGGGGGGGTAGGTAGCTTAGCCTAGGGGGGCGCACCAGCGCCGATCTACTCCTCCTCGTCGGAGGAGATGCACTGGTAGGGGGGTGGCTGCCACAGGTGGGCAGGCGGCTGGGCCGGGCCCGGCGGGGGCAGAGGCATCGGGGGCGCGTACGACGGTGGCGGGGGCAGCACCTCCTGCGGCGGCGGCGGTGGCGGGGGCAGCTCCTCCTCCTCCGGCGACCAAACGCCGCCGGTCCAGGCCAAGGACATGCCGTACTCCAGGCCTGGGGGGAGCGGCGGCGGCTGGTCCTCGGACGCCTCCCACTCGGCGTACAGCGCGTGCCACCAGGGGGTAGGCTCGGTAGGGGGCGGCGGCGGCATGGCGGCGGCGTTGGCGGCGGCGGCGGCCACGACCCGCTCCCACCGCTTGATTTCGTCGTCGATGAGGGAGCGGCGGGAGGCCTCGCAAGCCTCCTCCATGTTGGCCCGGAGCTCGGGGTCCTCCTCCCCGGAGAAGTCCTCGATGTCCTCGAGGAACCACAGCTCCCTCTCCCGGCCGGGCGGTGCCGCGGGGTAGTCCGCCACGTTCACCTCCTCGTGGGGGACGGGGATGAAGGAGCGCCGGCGCTGCTCGTGCTCCTGCTGGAGCCAGGTGGCCCAGTAGGGGGAGCTGCGCGCGTACGCGCGGTCCCTGAGGAGGGGGGCCGGCAGGAGGCGGCTCCGGCGGTCGATCTCCTCGAGCAGCGCCTCGCCGGTCGGGGCCGGCGGCACAGGGATCCGCTGGGGGTTCAGGTGCCAGCCGTCCGGGAGGTGGACGTCTGGCCAGAACACCGGCGTGGCGTTGTTCCAGTGTCACTCGGCCTCCACCACCCGGATGTACCGGCGGAAGCGCTTGCCCTTGGGCGCGGCGCGGGGCGGCGGGCATGCCGCCGGAGGGGGCGCGGGGACGCGCGGCGTCCCGCCGATGCGGACACCTCCAGGGCCGTAGCCGAAGGCCTCCGCCGGTGGGGGTGGGACGCGGCCGGCGCCGCTCGAGGAGCCTTCGTGGTCGTTCCTGGGGCGCTTGCCGGAGCCGCTCGAGAACCAGCGGGACATGGTTGCTTTGCCTTGGGCGCGGCCGGGGTGGATGGGTTGTACGGGCGGCGGGGGCCCTTTAAAAAGGACCCGGGGGGGCTGGCATGCCAACCGGCGGCCTGAACGTGGCGACGGTTGCAGGCGGCCATGAATGCGGGGCGGGAGCCGAGGCGTGGCGGCGGTTGCAGCTGTGGCACGCGCGCGTGGAGAAGTGGGGGCGCGGGAAGCCGAGGCGGGGCGGGAAGACGAGGCGACAGTGGGCCCTTTGACCGCCCATGTGGTCTTAATTTAAGGGACCAGGCGAGCCAGCCACTAGGCCGCTGGCCAGTGGCCCCTTCGAACCGTTGACCGACCATAAAAAAAGACGCGGGCCAGTTGGCCCTTTTGACCAAAAAATGTGGTCAGTGGGCTTAATAAAAGACGTGGGCCTGGACGCGGTTGGGGAAGGGGGAGGCCGGCTGGGGATTGGGAGACAGGAGTCCAAAAAACGAAAAAAAAAACCTGCCGCGGCAGGCGAAAATTGACGGTTGTATACTTTTTTTAAAAAAAAGTATCCATCCCGGTCCCTTGAACGAACCGGGACGAACTCCCTGGCCGACTCCTGACCCAGGTTCGCCACGTGGCCTATCCTTACCATCCCGGGTCCTGGCACAACCGGGACCAATGGGGGAGGGTCATTTGTCCCGGCTAGCCCATCCCGGTTGCATAACCGGGACAACTGACCCTTACGACCCGGGACAAAAGGCCCTGTTTCCACTAGTGCGGCCATAAAAAATCAAGCTCAAAATCGCCCCGGGTTCCAAAATTTGCACTAAAATCAAGCCTGAGCCCGGCCCAAGGCAAAGCCCAAAAGTCCGAAGACTAGCCGAAGCCTGGCAATTGCTTCACAGTGCGCAATAGCATAGGGACATTGCAACTTTAGAACAAAACATTACAGGAGAATGACTGCATGAACACCTTGTATTTTAGTAAAACATGACATATTTCGAGAATATCACATTTTCAACATAATAACATGACCAATTTGAACCAAATATAGTTCTACCCTTCTAGACAGCATATCAACATAATGACAAAAGGAGTAACACACATTTCAACAACATAATTATCCAAAATACGAGTCCTAACTCAACCACGTCCCAAAAGTCTGAAGTCTGAATGAGAGGTCTCAATACTACACATTAAGCCATAAAGTCCCACTAGTGCACGAAATTAAAACTAAGAAATGACGTGGTCATTTATTGCCGTGGTTGCTCCAAGTCTCCAATCCTCTACACAATGATGTGAACAAAACTGAGTACAAATGGATAAATACAAGGAGAAACGATGCAAAGTTTAAATATTTGCATTCAGAATCAGAAGATAGCTCATCAACACCATGTTTAGAATTTGAAGATTGAGCTTGTTCTTCGTTTTGTTCCCCCTGCTATAGTTTGTTTTTAGATAAAAAAAATGGCAAGGTAACTAGCTGCTTGTTGATGCTCGTCCACATGCCGAAGGGGAGGACGAGGGCGACGGCGACGATGATGCTCGAGTAGTACTGCATGCGAGATTTGTCGGTTAGTACTGAAAGTTTTGTTGTTCGTTTCACTTGGGAAAGATCTCGAGCACGTACGTCCGGCCATTTTGTGTAATTGGCGTGAATTACCCCAAGTTGTTTCAGGCGTACATTTTTTTTTTTAGATAAAAGGTAATTTATTACCCGACCTTGAGTTAACAAAGCCCAGAAGGTTCACACAAGTTTAATACAAAGCTGAGGCATTACAGCTTAGCCAACTGAAAGAAAACAACACAAAAGGAATCAGCTAAGGGGCGCCACTCCAGTCTGTCGAGGCAGGCGACACGACGAATGCACCTCTTTAAGCTTGTCGATCAGCCATCTAGCACCTGCCTGGTCCAGGGGCCTGAGAAGCGGAAGCCACGCCTGCAAGAAGAGCATAGATTTGAAAGTAATATCAGCCGGCTGGTTGATGAACTTCTTCTCAATAGCAAGTTTATTGCGCACATTCCAAAGCGCCCAAGATTGGGCTAAGAACAGAGTCCAGATCAGTCTCCGGGCCCTCCCAGTGACTGTGGACAGTAACGCATAAAAGTGAGCGAAGCTGGTAGGATTCCAATCTCTATCTAGAACCTGGCGGAGGACCGCCCAGGCAAACACGGCTATCGAGCACGTGAAAAAGATATGTGCGGCGTTTTCGGGCTGACCGCACAGGGCACACAACCCATCCGAAGGCCCCTGTTTGGATGCAAGTTGAGCGCCCGAGGGCAAACGGTCTAGGATGAGTTGCCAGGCAAAGACCTTGATTTTCAGCGGGATCTTCGCCTTCCAAATGTCGCGGAAATGAGCCACCGTCGCCCCTCGCGACAGGGCTTTATACATCGAGCCCACAGAATAATGTCCGGAGGGATCTAGGGTCCAGGACACCTTGTCCTGCCACTCCGATAGCGTAACAGTCGCTAACAAAGCGTCAAGTTGAGCCCACTGGACCGCAACCTCCCCTCCCAAAGACCTACGAAACCTACACCCCTCAGTCACCGCAGTAGCCACCGAAATGTGAGCATCCTCGCAGATGTTAAAGAGGAGAGGGAAGCTGTCTTTCAGGGGGCCCTCCCCTTGCCACCAGTCCAGCCAAAACATCGTGCGATGGCCGTTGCCCACTTCGTGCTTCGCCCCCAATTTAAAGAGATGTTTGATCTTGTGTAAACTCCTCCAGAATTCCGAACCGCCCCGGTCCGAGCTACGAAAGATATCGCCCGTGGGCATATACTTGGCGCGGAGGATGGACGCCCAGATCGAATCCTCCAGGGAGTACAGCTTCCAGATCCATTTCAAAAGGAGTGCCTTGTTCATGTGTCTGGTGTTGATAATGCCGAGCCCCCCACTTTCCTTGGGGCGACAAACGGCCGGCCAATTTACCATGTGGTATTTGCGCTTAGAACCAGCTCCTTCCCAAAAGAACTTAGCCCTATGAGAATCAAACTGGGAGTGGACCCCTTCGAGGAGGAGAAAAAGGCCCATGGCATACGTAGGGAGGCTAGCTAAGCAGGAGTTGGAGAGGATTAATCTGCCCCCTGAGGATAGGAACCTACCAATCCAGGGCTCGACTCTGTCTGCCAATTTTTGCACCAAGAAGGACCACTGTTCAATGGAGAGTTTCCTGTCGGCGATCGGAAGGCCCAGATAAAGGAACGGCAGCGTACCCAGCTTGCAGTTCAGTTGTCTGGCTACACCAATCTGTGCCTCGAGGGGTTGATCGAAGACGAAGACTTCGCTCTTATGGTAGTTGATCTTGAGCCCCGACATCTCCTCGAAGCACATGAGGAGGAATTTCAGATGAGCGATCCCCTGGGGAGTGTTTTGGATCAAGATAATCGTATCGTCAGCGTACTGAAGGTGAGAGATGCCCCCAGGCACAAGATGAGGCACCACCCCACTAATGTGACCCGCGGCGCAGGCAGCGGAAAGAATGGCAGATAAACCCTCTACGACGTAATTAAAAAGGAGCGGCGAGAGAGGGTCGCCCTGACGCACTCCTCGGCGGTTGCGGAAAAACGGCCCCATTTCACCATTGATAGAGATCGCCGTCTGTCCGCCAGAAACTAGCTGGGAGACCCTGTGGACGAAGCCCGCGTCAAAACCCTTCCGACGCAGGACCTCGAGTAGGAACTCCCAGTTGACCCTGTCATACGCTTTCTCGAAATCGAGCTTCAGTAACACGCCCCCTAGCTACTTTTGATTTCGTGGACAATTTCATGCAAGGCAAGCGCTCCCTCTAGGATGAAACGCCCCTTGATAAACGCAGTCTGATTGGGGCTGATGGTGCGATGGGCAATCGGATCAAGGCGAGAGGCCACGGCTTTGGAAACTATCTTGAAGATGACGTTAATGAGGGCAATTGGGCGGAATTGCGAGATCTTATCAGCCCCCTGAGTCTTCGGGATCAGCGATAACACCCCGAAATTGAGCCGCGATATGTCTATCCTCCCTAGGATAAAATCATTAAGAATATGCAGCGTGCCGTGTTTCACCAACGGCCAGCATCTTTTGAAGAAAGTAACCGTGAAACCATCCGGCCCCGGTGCGGTTTCCGTTTTCAAACTCAAGACAATTTCCTCGAGCTCATTTTCTGTAAGGGTGTGTTCAGTTTTAGAACCGGGTGGAATGGAATGGAACCATTCCACACCTGGGCATAATTCCGGTGTTCAGTTTTAGGATGGAACGGAACCAGCTGGTTCCTCAGAAGCGAATATTCGCTGAAGATTCGGAATACACAGGTTCCACCAATTTGGCCGGACGAGGTGGAACCGAGGGAAATTGTCACCGCAAACGGTCCCGAAAGAAAAGGAAAAAAACCCAATCTCACCTCCCGCAGACGAACCCTATCCCCGCGACTCCCTCACCCCCGCGACTCCCTCACCCCCGCGACGGGCGCCGCCGCCTCCCTCTCCGGCCACGCGCGCCGCCGCCTCCCTCTCCGGCCACGCGCGCCGCCGCCTACCTCACCCGCCGCCTCCCTCACCCGCCACGAGCTCGGGGAAGTCCGTCTCCCTCTCCTGCAACGGGCGTCGCCGCCTCCCTCACCGGCCACGGACGCGGCCGGCTCCCTCTCCTGCCACGGCCTACTCCATCACCCGTCGACTCCCTCACCCGCCGCGTCCCTCTCCTGCAACGGGCGCCGTCACCCCCCCTCACCCGCCGCTTCCCTCACTCGCCGGGGCCTGGTCGTTGCAGAGGTAGGGCAAAGGAAGGGGCGGCGGGGCCTGGTCGTTGCAGAGGTAGGGCAAAGGAAGGGGCGGCGGAGACCAAGCGGCGCGTCGGCGAGTCTGCCAAGCAACGTGCGCTGAAGGTTGGTTCTGTTCTGTCAGTCCGTTTCCCTGAAAATATACGCTGTCCATCCTATTTCAACCGAAAAAATCACTATGTTGGAGGGTTAAATCCATGAAAATTGTTTGTGTCTTAGCAATATATCAATGTCTTTTCTTTATTAGCCCTGTAAATTGTTTGTGTGCATTGTAGATGGGCAAGAGCATGGAAAAAAGGAAAAGGATGATTAGGGGAGCTGCTGTTTTTGTAGTTTGGGCTGCAATTGTTGTAGTTGTTCGGGCATTAAAAAGAAAGAGAAGACCACGTATACCCTATGGGCCAATGCACGAAAAAGATCGGATGAGAATTGACTATCTCAATAGTAAAATTTGGCAATCAGATGTAACGTGTATAAACATGTTACGGTTTAACAGAGCAACCTTCTTTAGGCTATGCGAGATACTGAGAGAGCGCAAGTTGGTAGAAAATAGTGTCCATTTATGTGTGGAGCAGCAAGTGGCAATGTTTTTGCATACCATTGGACACAATCTTCGGAATAGAGTCGTTGCAACAAATTTTGGTAGATCATTCGCTACAATTAGCATATATTTTAGGCAAATCCTTCATGCCATTGGTGAGCTACGTAATGAGTATATCAGGCCACCGTCATCGGAGACCCCGGAAAAGATAGCAGGAAACCCTCGGTTTGATCCATATTTTAAGGTATATATGCCAAAACTATTACTAGCTATGTAGAAATTTATTCACCCATAGTATTGACAGATTTTTCACTATATAGGATTGTATTGGAGCTATTGATGGTACACATGTGCGAGCATCAGTTGTTAAAGATGTGGAAGATTCATTTCGTGGTAGAAAGCCTTTTCCTACTCAAAATGTGATGGCAGCGGTAGATTTCGACCTCCGGTTCACATATGTGTTGGCTGGGTGGGAGGGGACAGCACATGATGCGAACGTTTTAGCTGATGCATTAGGGCGTGAGAGAGGCCTACAAGTGCCAGAAGGTAACAAATTGACTTAGATATGATTGTCCATAAATTGTCCAAAAAATTGTCACCAACTTGTGTCTTTTTTATAGGCAAATATTACCTAGTTGATGCCGGATATGGCGCCAAGCCCGGTTTCATTCCACCTTTCCGTAATGTGAGATACCATTTGAACGAGTGGGGCAACAATCTCGTCCAAAATGCGGAAGAGCTTTTCAACCTTAGGCATTCATCTCTACGCATAGGGGTAGAGCGAGCTTTTGGATCCCTCAAGAGGAGATTCAAGATTTTAGACGATGCCAAACCATTCTTTCCCTTTCCGGTGCAAGTTGACATTGTTGTAGCTTGTTGTGTTCTTCATAATTTTGCACTATCCCAAGGAATTGATGAATTCATCATACCGGAGGTAACTTGGAGCGCCCAACCAATTCGGTCACAAACTCAACAAGCAAGAGACCATAGAGCAACTGTTGACCGTAGGCAACAAATTGCTAACCAAATGTGGGCGGATAGGCAGATCATGTATGGTCATTGAGTGTGTCAAAACCATGTATTTGAAGTGTAATTCATGTATCCTTTCATTGTATTGAAACCATGGTCCATTTTATGTATCGAACCCATGTATTTGTGATGTTCTAAATAATATTTATGCTACTATTTCACTGCTGGACAGAATGGTTCATTTATGTATGGAAACCATGTCTTTTTCATGTTCTAACTCATATGTATGCTACTATTTCTTTGCTGGACAGTCTGGTCCATTTTATGTATCGAAATCATGTCTTTTTCATGTTGTAACTTATATTTATGCTACTATTTCTTTGCTGGACAGACTGGTACAGGTTATGTATTGAAACCATTTTTTTTTCATGTTCTAACTAATATTTATGCTACCATTTCTTTGCTGGACAGAAATGGACAATGTTGAAAGCACCGATGCAAGTGGGAGCAACACCCAGGGTGCAAGTGGGAGCAAGGCCAAGGAAACACTACTGAATACCCCAATTGAACACTACTGAATACCCCAATTGAACACTATATGCTACTCACTTTTGCATCTTTTTGTAGAACAACAAATCTGATATCCCACTACTGAATACCCCAATTGAACACTACCGTGCCATGGAAACAATATTTGGATCCACTACAGCAACAGGGAAGTATGCCAAGTCCGGGAATGACCCTTTGTCTATCGATCTTGAAGATGACAGTGAGGTGAACAAGTCGCCAAACGTAGGCGAGTCTGTTGGCAAAGCACCACCGAAGAAGAAGGCCAAGCTTGTGCACATGGAAGATGATCCATTAGTCACCACTCTCAAAGATGGGTTCAAGATGATGGCTGAAGCTCTTATTAAGTCAGGTGGAGATGATGATGATATACCTGATGGCTTGTGGGATGCTTTGAATGAACTCAATGGATTTGATGAAGAGCACATAACTCATTACTATGCTCATCTTGTTGAGAGTCCAAAGATTGCAAAAGCCTTCATGACTCTTAGCAAGCAAAACAAGTTGGTCTGGGTGGGTAGGTACATGGAGAAGGTCTTTGGAGTGGTCTATAATCTAAATTGAAGTGATGGTATGAACTTCAATTATCTTTAGGCTATGTTTGCTACCTATTATGTTGTATGGACTGTAATGATGTAGTGACGTTGAACTATGCTTTTGGATGACTACCACACCATCAACTAAACATGGTTGAAATCTGTGGCATGAACTACTATGCAATTTGTTGGATGACTGTATGAATTTGACTACTTTGCAATTAAGTTAGACTATTTGGATGATTATGTGCTATATGATTTTGAATCTGTGTTGTGTTGTTGGAAAATACTTGTTTGATTGTGAATATATATTTGTTGTTATTTATTGTTGAAAATATAGGCGAAATGCTGCCAAAATTTTGATTAATATTGAGATACTAAATCACACATGGAGTGGTAAGCTCACCATTCCAGTTAAAGAGGTCACCACAAGCCACTTTTACCCATTCCATTCTCACCACATTCCAAAACTAAACACAGGAATGGAACGGTTCCATGACAATTTTGTATCTAAACTGAACACAAGAATGGAACGGTTCCATTCCAGTGGAATGGAATGGTTCCATTCCATTCCACCCGGTTCCAAAACTGAACACACCCTAAAGGTTATGGCCAGGGCGAGGTTTTCTTCATCCGAGACCTGGTCAAGGGGGCCCCAAGTGTTGTTAGCCAGGCCACACCTCCTGGGGTGAGACGAACCCATCAAGTCCCTGTAGAAGCCGTAAATGTGATCTTGCAGCTCCTGAGGGGCGGTGATCATACCGCTGTCCGTCTTGAGGGCGAAGAAGTTGCAACGCCGGCGCTTCAGGCGTACATCGAGTTCATGTAATCTGAATTATTTGCCGGAATGCATGTACAAGTGGTCACACGGTTACTACCTATCTGAATAGACGTACTACTACATTGACCTGATCAATGGGAAGTTTATACTAGTACTAGTACAAGGTAGTATCAACTTCGTCCACGCAAGTTGAGGCCGCACTACCGAGTAATTTGTTCAGCTTATGACATGTCTTCCTTCCCAAGGAAAACTTTGGGCGCGTCCACAGATATCGGAGCAGTATTCTTGGACACAACAGGAAAACATTCTCCCAGAATAAATTAAGTGGAGTACAAACTAATCCTTCAAGAAGGAATATACTGTGTATCACAAGATTGTGTTGAACATTTCAAACTAAACCTCTCGCGCGCTAAGATTTACAGCTGTAGGGGGACAGGCATATACATCAGTGCAACAAGCAACGGCAAACGATTATTTCCTACTCCTACGCAGCATACAGTGGGACACGTCGCAATATAACCTTATCTTCTTCTCCCAAGGTTTATGTGAAGAAATACGCTGGACCTCTCCTACTCATCTTGATGTGTACTCCGTACGTCAGTACAGGTGTCTGCATGTAATTGACGCAGTACCGGCGTTTTCCTTAGATTTTGTTGGCACCTAGCACAAGTTGTGACCACTCCCATGAAAACCATTATTCTGGTCTGGCTGACCTTTTCATACCGAGGATGATCTGGCCAATCGAAACGTGTGCACTCTTCTTGGTTTCTTGCTAACAGTGGCAAGTGAGTATTCATTTGAGCTTGTAGCCCACCTGTTCGGCCTCACAGCCTCATGTTCTTGCGCGACGATATAACTAATCAGCAATCAATTATTGACTTGCCAGAAGTGTCCATTGTTCATCCTATCCAAAACCATATGGCATGCGTGACAGGATGACAGATCCTACTCATCGACCCAACTTTGTGAGTTTTTTTCTTCCGTTTGGTGAAGAAAAAGAACAGAGCCTATTTATTTATTTTTGGCAAACGTGCTCGCCTCGTCGATTTTGATTATAGGAACCGTCCAAATTGTCATCTTACAAAGGTAACTAGATGTATACTGCCAGAACATCAAGGTGTATGATCTAGAATGCAAACGAGCCGAACAGGTAGACTAGACAAAAGCACCACAAATAACAAGGTCAAAGAAAAAAAAAACACACACACACACACATCTCAGAGCACGCAGGCTCGTGAACTATCAGTGTGGCAGTCTCGCTGTCGTGAGAGCCCAGCTATGAGAAATGAAGTAAGCTTCATGCAGGACAAACTTATCATATTCACACCTTCTTGAAAATTTCCTCACCCTTGGTTTTTCTGCAATATCGCCCAAGAGTTTATCAGGGGTTGCAAAGCCTATATATTTTAAATTTTTAGGATCAAGGAAATTTATGGTTTAAAAATGCATCATTTCTTTTTTTTCCAAATAGTCTTAGCACACAGCAGCCCGCCCCTCAGGATAAGGAAATTTATGGTTAAAACATGCATCATTTCTTTTTTTTCCAACTAGTCTAGCACGCAGTAGCCCCCTCCCCCAGCGGCCAGCATGCCTAAAGTTTGCCTCCTCGAGCGAAAACAGCGAGATCTGCACCGCAATCGACCCCGTCGGCTGAATCCGCGAGGAATCCTCCAGGCGTAGTATCCATGTGCGACCCGCACGAAAGTTCAGCACACCGATCTTGAGATCGATGCTTTTGTCGAGGGAGTTGAATACCGGGCGCGATGCCGGCGAGTGCTTGGTGAAGTCGATCGATCCGAAGCGGATCGAGTCCGCCTAGATTGCCGAATCATAGCTTGATGATGATGAACTCGAAGAAGCCTCGAATCTAGCGTCCTAGTTCCCCACGGTGGTCGCCAATGAAGAGGATGTGACCTAAACAATCCCCATGGTGAGGCACCTGGGTTTCGTAAGGGAGAAGGCGTTGGTGGACTCGACTTGACGTGTTACTTCCTGCCGGATCTTTATTTCGATGAGGTGAAAAACGGGTTACAGGGATGCCACACATACTGAATCTAGCGCGGCTCTGAATCTAGAGTTCCTTGCCCATTCGTGACCCCCTCCCGTACTTTATATTATAAAGATAGTCGGGTCCGGGGGACGTACATGGATAGGACTCGATTCTAAATCAATTACTGCTCTTCTCTAGTCTTGTCGTCCAAGTTTCTCCTTGTTTCTGCTTCCGTGTAAGCTTTTGTAGCGGGCCTTCATGCAGTCACTCGAGGGCCTCCTTAGTTCACCCCCTAATGGGCCGCACCGGGTAGGCCTATCGTGGGGATCTCTCGGATACTCCCACGTCACTCATGCTCGTGCTATTGGAATGCACAAAGGGGCCTCCGTTGATGATGGTGAGGGGAGGATACCTACTCCTATTATTGCGCCACCACTGCCATCTATGTTGACAGTCTCCCCAAGATAAGGTGAAACCCAACTTCAGAACACCACCGATGATGTTGCAGTTTGGTTCACGGCGTGAGACCAAACATGATTAGTGTTGGGTGGTATTTGCTGCGGCGTGTTGTATACAGGATGACCAACGATTAGATGATATTTGTCTAAGTATGAACACGTTTTTATCAAGGCATGCGTGCCTTTCTTGTTGGTCGAGTCTTCTAATAGGCCGGTTTGTATCGTGTGCGTTTAGGTTTGAGTCGGTTTGGGTGTTTTCGGTTTGTGTCTGTCCAACCGAGCCCTTGTGGGTCTCCTATATAAAGGAGCCTGCGGCCAGCGTTTAGGATAGAAAAGAATTTGAGACTAAAGCTATCGAGAGGCTCCTCCCATGATGGGTCGCCGTTTGCGAGTTTATACTGATTTTGCTTGCTGATTTTGTTGATCTGTCTACAATTGTGTGCGTGGGATTGATTCTTTATTTGTCCAACGTTGGTGTTCTTCGATCGCCGTGAAAGATTGGGCTAAAACCCCTCTCGCATCACGTTGATCCGTATCATCTTGGTATCAGATTCGTCGGGTTTCTCACGTCGTTCATCTTTGCTGAGATTGTTTATTTGCTAGAGTTTAATAATCTCCTACCGTAGGCTATTTGCCAAAACACCGGTTTCGTTCTGTCCAAGGCGCTGCACGCGCCGCGGAAGCTATCATGATTTCCAATCCGCCTGATTTCGAGTGGACTTGTATTCACGTACGGGGTACTACTTTCATATTCTAGTTGGATTGATTGATGTACTAATTGGCCACGTACTGCTTGGATCCTTGGTACTAGTTGGACAGATCCTTGAAGTACTAATTAGAAATGAGTCCAGCTTGGCTTCTTTGGAGGTGTCCCGATCGACTACAAAAAGCTGCTTGCTTGCTCCTGCAGCGCCCGGATCGATTAAGGAAGCTGACTGCTTGTTCCTTTCTGTTCTGCTACCGCTAGTTGTTGTTCGCTTCAGACATATATTTTTGGCCGCGCGACGTCAGGAAAAAGGGAGAGTTTCGTTTTCTGCTACGAGCCTACGACCATGGCAAATTATGTGATTGCTGAAAATTCCGGTGTTGTTGCTGCTGCTACGGCATAGAAACTGCCGGATGTGCCTCTGCCTGTTTATGCTGATGATCTTGCTCCTAATGTCCGCGATGGATTTGAAAAAACTTGCGTATATATCAAGGACTGTACGGATACTTTTGAGGAGAGATTAAATAGCAAATTTGAGGCACTCAATAGTCGTCTTGATGCATTAGCGGATAATCTTATTCCGCGTCCGCGAGTGGAGGCCGATGTGCTACCACAGCGTGATGGACAGGTTGACGGCCGTTTTCGTCGTCCCATGGCACGCGCACATGGAGGTGTTGATTCTGATTTGGAGGACGATGCTGGATATGCCTCCTCAACAACGCATCTTTGACGCTCGTCCTGCGGCCACTGTTCGTGTTGGTCAGGCTGCACGTGTTCCCTTGGATGATGGTATTGGACGTGTTAAAATTTCTATACCACCGTTCTCCGGCGCGGGCAGTCCCGAGGATTATTTGGAATGGGAGATGCGCGTGAATCATATTTTTGCAGCTCACCATTACACCGAGGAGAAGAAGATTCAACTTGCAGCCATTGAGTTCTCTGGTTATGTCTTGATATGGTGGAGCCAAATTCTGCGTATGCTCAACCGTCCGATGTCATGGAGAGGTACGAAAGAACTCATGCGGCGTCGTTTTGTTCCCCAGCATTATAAGCGTGAAATGTACAATAAACTGCAGCAGTTTACTCAAGGTATAAAATCTGTGGATGAGTATTATAAGGAGATGGAGTTGTTGATGATACATACAGGAACAACGGAAGACCCGGAGGCCACGATGTCTCGGTTCTTTAATGGTCTGAATATTGAGGTGCAAGATCGTGTGGAGATGGTCATCTACTATAATCTTCAGGATCTTGTGCACCAAGCTGAGCGTGCGGAGCAACAACTCAAACGACGTCAAGCTACAGCCCCTACACATACATGGCGTCATTCCAATGGCGAGGCTGCTAGTTCTAGCGCTAAGCCGACACCTTCTACACGCTCTAATAATATTTCTCTTGAGGCGCCAAAATTTGGAGTGTCCAAAGCTGCAGCTAGTACGCAGTCCACCGCACACATTGAGTGTTTTACTTGTGGCGGTCGAGGAACACATGAGGCGTAATTGCCCTAATGCAAAAAGGGTGATGCTTGCACAAGATGGCTATGTTTCTGCTAGTGATGAGGAGAAATCAGCAGGGTCGTCTAGTGAGGAGGTTGAGGAAACTGAAGAAGTGACTATGGATGGGTATAAACTTGCTGCAAAGTGTAAAAATTTGATGGTGCAACGTGTACCGGAAGATCGCATAGAAGGACAAGGGCAACGCTGGGATATTTTTCTGCACAGTCAAGGATTCCGCTTGCAGGCTGATTATTGATGGTGGTAGTTACACCAATATTGTTAGCAAGAGCTTGGTGGATTCTCTTTTATTGCCTACATGGAATCACCCGCAGCCACATTGTGTTGAGTGGTTATATAATTCAGGAAATCTGAAGGTCACACATAAGGTGCGCCTGAAATTTTATGTAGGTACGTACGAGGACACAATGGTCTGTGATGTATTGCCTATGGATGCATGTCACGTGCTGCTAGGCCGACCATGGCAGTTTGATCGGCGTTCCACACATGAGGGGCGCTCCAATGTATATTCCTTGTGGCATAAAGGGAAGCGTCATATTCTGCAGCCAATGCTTGACAAGGATATCAAGGTGGACGTCGTTGCCATCTATGTTGACAGTTGGAGCTTTCAGTTTTACAGTTCCTCCGCAAGATGAGGTGAAACCCAACTTTAGAACACCACCGATGATGTTGCAGTTTGGTTCACGGCGTGAGACCAAACATGAGTAGTGTTGGGTGGTATTTGTTGCGGCGTGTTGCATACAGGATGAAAAACGATTAGATGATATCTGTCTAAGTACGTACACGTTTTTATCAAGGTATGCGCGTCTTTCTTGTTGGCCGAGTCTTCTAATAGGCCGGTTTGTATCGTGTGCGTTTAGGTTTGAGTCGGTTTGGGTGTTTTCGGTTTGGGCCTGTCCAACCGAGACCTTGTGGGTATCCTATATAAAGGAGCCTGCGGCCAGCGTTTAGGGTAGACAAGAATTTGAGATTAAAGTTATCGAGAGGCTCCTCCCGTGATGGTTCGTCGTTTGCGAGTTTATACTGGTTTTCCTTGCTGATCTTTTTGATCTGTCTACAATTGCGTGCATGGTATTGATTCTTTATTTGTCCAACGTTGTTGTTCTTCGATCGCCGTGAAAGATTGGGCCAAAACCCCTCTCGGATCACGTTGATCCGTATCATTTGAAGGCCAAAGTTGTAACCAAGGTGGTGGACAAAAAAGATGAGGTTGAATCGGAAGGAGAGTTGGGTCCTCTAAAGCCCAAATGATCCCGTTCTTAAAGACTACATGGCTGTTGCATCCCAGAAGTTTTGGAGGAACCCACCCAAGGCCAAGTCCTATGTTGAGGAAAAGACCAAGTCAAGTTATGTCAAGGAAGAGGCTAAAAAAGTGAGGCATTTCTTCAATTGTCAAGACAAATATCATTTTGTTGCCGAGTGCCCTTTCGAGAATAGAGAAACTCAATGTGGGAAACTTGTTCTCAAGGACAATTCAAAGCCCACACGCAAGAAACCCTTTCTTCAAGAAGAACACCTCCAACAAGAAGCCAACTTTTAGGATTGTGTTGGTGACTCAAAAAGAGTATGCATCCGATGACGATGATGATGATGAAGAAAAAGAAACCACAAGTGAAGTGGCCGTCATGGCAATTGTGTCTTGATTATCTCCATCCCTCTTTGACTCCCCCAATGAGAATATTCCCCACCAATCCGCAAACTGCTTCATGGCCAAGGCCACCAAGGTATCATCTTCTTCCATCTCTAAGACTCAAAATAAAAAGAATGACCTTGCTAGTCTTAGTATAGAAGATGAATATTGCCGCTTTGGATCTCTTTATGGCTAACTTGCAAGGTGAAACCAAAGAGCATACCTAGCGCCCACCCCCCCCCCAATGGTATGTTCCGGTCCTCGCAGACCAATTTGGGTTAAAAACCCATTCCAATGGACCTCCCCAAACGAACAGGGGAGGTGGTGGGGACAGACCGACTTTCCCCCAAACGTGGCGTAAGTTTGGTCCATGTTTGGGGTGGTCCGCGGACACAAAATTGACCCTCCTGGCCCGCCCGTCGGACAGAAATCCTCCCCCATCCACCCCCATCCAGGCCGACCGGATGCGACGAAGGCGCCGCCCTGGCCATAGTTCGTCCGGCTCCGCCTTTGCACACCGGAAATCCCACCGCTGCCCGCCCCGCAATGCCTCCATGTTGCTGACAGCGGCTGCCGTCCCCGGGAGTGCTCTGTCCTGGTGCTGTCACCAGCGACCACCTCCTCGTATTCTACTTGGGCTCCATTCGCCCACTGGATTTCCAGCGGCACGGAGGGCCAACAAGGCTCACCTGAGTGGCTGTAGCGAGCCAGAGAGGTGAAAAGGGGTCCCCGTTCCCTCGACACTGTCGTTGGAGCTTGTATCCCGACACATGTCCGATGTTTTGCCAAAGATACGTGCCACGGTTCGCAGGGAACCAAACTTCTTCATTTTGGCAATAATTTGGTCCAACTTTTGTTGTAGATGGATGATTCGTACCACTTCTTCTACAACTATTTCATCGACACTTCGGATGATTCATCCGATGATGATACCGACTTTCTCATTACCGATGCCGCCATGATCCACAACTTCATTGAATGATCATTTGGGAATTAAGTTTGCTCGGTGTCTGGCCACGAAGGAGATCTGGACCGGAACAGAGAAGGGGGCAATGAGCATCTATGGAAGGATTATTTCCATCCAGTGAAGCCAACATATCCTGCAAATATGTTCCATCGTCGGTTCCGTATGTCGAGACCTTTGTTCTTGCGGATTACTCGAAGGAGTCGTGGAGTACGACGATTACTTCGAGTCCAAGTTTGATGTTGCAGGCAAGATTGGGTTCTCTTCTTATCAGAAATGCACTGCAACAATTATAATGCTTGCATATGGAGTTTCAGATGATCTAGTTGATGAATACTTGCGCATGAGTGCAAGCACTTGCATAGCTTCGATGCTCAGGTTCTGCAAAGCAGTGATATAGGTGTTTGGCCAAGAGTACTTGAGAGAGACAAATGTCGAAGACACTAAAAGATTGTTGTCGATCAACGAGGAAAGATGCTGGCCCGGGATGCTTGGTAGTATAAATTGCATGGACTGGGAGTGGAAGAACTATCACTTTGCTTGGAAGGGGAAGTACAAGGGAAAGGAGGGAAACTGCACAGTCATACTTGAAGCCGTGGCATCTCAAGATCTATTGGATATGTCATTCATTTTCGGCATGGCTACCACAATGACATTAACGTTCTTCAGCATTCCCCTGTATTTGATAGGCTTGCCGAGGGCAATGCTCCAGCGATCAGCTGTGAGGTGAATGAGCACCAATACACCAGGGGGGTACTATCTTGTTGATGACATCTATCCTAATTGGTCTACATTTGTGAAGACGCTTCGAAACCCTGAAGTTGAGAGGAGGCGAAGATTTGCTCGACAACAAGAGGCTGCTAGGAAGGATGTGGAAAGAGCATTTGGTGTGCTCCATTATCGTTGGGCGATTGTTCGACACCCTGCTAGAACGTGGGACAACAGGAAGCTCTGAGACGTGATGACTGCATGTGTGATCATGCACAACATGATCGTCGGGGGTGGGAATTTCAGGGTGAATTGGTTGCTCCAATACCTGGACTAGCAACGTTTGATCAGTATATGCACGTGTCGAGCACAAGATCCGGGATCAGGGCATCCACAACACTCTTCACGAAGATCTGGTCGAGCATATGTGGATTTTAATAGGAAACCAATAGCTCATTTGTCGGCTATGTGCACAATTTAGTATTCAATTCTGGACATCTACTATGGGCTGCTTAAATCCGAACCGGATTTGTCCCCTTTTTGTCCATATAAGCAGCCGTCCGGGCCACTGTCCGCCCGTCTCTGGGCAGTGCACCATACGGGGCTGCTTACTTGGGACTTTCCTATTTTTTTTTCCTTTTCTCACAACTGCTATCTCTTTAAACAACTGAACATCGCAATAAATCGAAATATTGTACGAAAATTTGAGAGTTCAACAAATATGGCAAGTTCATAGTTTTACAACACAACCGGATGAATTAACATAAATAAATAAAATCAAAATGCATAGTGCTACTAGCCTCAGACGAAGTTCAGACATGCTGAACAAGGTCAACCTGAAGTTGGGTGTGCACGTAGCGATCACGCAGCTCAATCTGAAACTGGAGAAACTCCTAAAATGTTGACACGCCAGGCTGAGGCTCAACATTCTGACCCTGTAACTCCCAGTTTTCACCGTAAAGACTGTCGTCACGCTCATCTTCTATGATCATGTTGTGCATGATCACACAAGCTATCATCACAGTCCATATAATCTCATGTTTCCATGTCCTAGCAGGGTGCCGAACAATAGCCATCGAGATTGAATCGCACCAAAGACATGCTCCAAATCTTTCCGAACACTCTCCTGCTCTTTCGCGAACCATTCTCTCATCTCTCCCTGAGGATTGGAGATAGTCTTCACAAAAGTAGCCCACTGGGGATAGATCCCATCAGCTAGGTAGTATCCCTTGGTGTATTCGTGGCCATTGATCTGATAGCTCACCTCGGGGGCGTTGCCAGCCGCGTCGACCAAACACCGGAGAGCGCTGCAGCACGTTGATATCACTGTGAGAACCTGCCATGCCAAAAAAAGAGTGCCAAATCCAGAGATCATGTGATGCAACAGCTTCAAGAATGATAGTGCACCCCCTACATGTCCCTTGTACTGCCCCTGCCAACCAAATGGGCAGTTCTTCCACTCCCAGTGCATACAGTGTATGCTTCCAAGCATTCCAGGAAAACCTCTGGACTCGTTGATCGACAATAGTCATTGAGTGTCCTCAACAGTTGGTTCCCTCAAATACTTCGGGCCAAAGACCTGAACAACAGGTTCACAAAATTTGTACATTGAATCCAGGCATACGGATTCACTCATGCACATGTACTCATCAACTAAGTCTCCAGCAACTCCATACGCAAGCATCCTAATTGATGTAGTGCATTTTTGATAAGAGGAGAAGCCAAGCTTACCACATGGATCCGGTTTGCACTTGAAGACATCATCGTAGTCCATAACTCCAACTCGAATGCGGTTGAACATGTCTCTTCTCATCCGAAAACGACGCCGGAATAACTTGACACTGTAGACTGGATTGGTGATATGGAACTAGTCATTGTACAGCTGGATATGGCCAGCTTCTCTGTCCCTAAGGCAGACGCATGCCCGGAGATAAACCCCTTGAAAACTGGCCGCATCCGGGCAATGTGGTCATTGACCACAAGGGTGGCGACGAGGATGTCGCTCTCATCCTCGGAATCGTCGGAGGAGGAGGACGAGTACATGAGGACGTTGTTGAAGAAGAACTCGTCCCCACTGTCGGCCATTTTTACGGCCGGAACGGTGTTGTAATCGGTCCAGGAAAATGGACGAGCACCTTGCGTGCGGCCGGTTCGGCGCACTCGGCAGCGCAATCCGTCCAGCGGAGAGGGCGGCCAAGCGCGTGCATGACTAGGGATGGCCGGCGGCGTGGCAGGGTAGGCTATATTTTGAGCCGGTGGGATGGGCGAACGACCGTCGAGGGTGGCCAAATTGGCCGGCGGCGGCGTGGAGGTGGTACGAGGTGGCAGAATGCGGGGGGGGGGGGTATGCTGCTGGGCGGGCCCGACGCGTCCGGGAGAGGAGAAATCAGGACACGAGCGTTGTCCGTGCGTGTCCGGACGGTGCTCAAATCTGGATCAAATTTGGGCCGGATATAAGCGGCTCCGGACAAAAAAAGAACCGTGGTCCGTTTAGACAGCGCCGTAGGGGTCTGATTTTCGGCCGGGCTGCTCAAATCGGGCCGGTCCAAGCGAAGTAAGCAGTCCCGTAGTAGATGCACCTCTCGAAAACTACTCCACAAGTGTCTCGCCCTGGAGGTTAATGTCATCTCGAACCAAGTGTATGATGATAATTCACATGTAGGAGCTCCCCAAGTTCACCTGCTTAGAGCGATTTAGGGCATCTCCTGCTGTGTCGCCCCCCAGAGATCAAAACGCCGTTGTTTTGGTGGCGCCAAACGGCGCTAATCTAGAACCTGGGGGGGCACGGTTTCCAGTCGCCCCCCAGCCCAAGGCTCAGCCCAAATTAGTTCAAAAACGGGGAATTCATAAAATAGGCGCAAATTCATGGATTCGACGATATTTTTACAGAAATGCGGCATAATTTAACTAAAAACATTAAAAAACATAAAAACGTAAAACTTACGTCTACTGCAGGCCAAGGCTCGCCGCGATCGCCCGGCTGTACTCGTAGTCGTCGCTGCCGTCGTCGTTGTCCGAGCCGTCGTCGTTCCACCTGCTCAGGCCTGCGCTGGGGTCGCCGCAATGCAGGTCGCTCGGGCATGCGCCGACGTCGCCCCACTTGCTCACCGCCAGGGCACGCCGGAACTCCTTTTCGTCCTCGCTGTCGGGGTCGAGGACGATGTAGTCGACCTCCTTCGGCTGCGGAGGGGGAGGGACGCGGCAGCGGGCCGCATTGGCAGCGGGCCGCATTGGCAGCGGCTTCCTGCTGGCGCTGCGCCTTGAACCGTTCCGCCTCGGTGAGGAGCCGGCGCTGGAGCTCCAATTCCTCCTGGGTGCTCTCGCGCAGACTCTAGTCGACTGTGACGTCGTCGGCGACCGGTTGCAGAGTTTTCAAGGAGAGCTCCTCGGCGGCCTTCATGTCAGGCCACTCGTCCTTGTCGTCCCCCTCCTCCTCCTTCACAGGCTCCTTCTTCGGGCGCACGACGCGCTCGAAGCCTGCGGCGGGTCGCTGGCGCGGCTCGCCGATGTGCAGGGTGCCGCTGTTGCGCCCGGGGGCAGGGCGCCCGGAGTTGAGGAGGGGACGAGTGAGAGATAGAGAGGTCGCGCTGGAGGAAGAGGAGGTGGCCGACGAGGACCCGCCCCATCCCATCCGCCGAGGTGTCCACAAGGGGTGCGGGCGGGGCGGCATCTGCAGCCGGGGCTCGTTGCCGGTTTCGATGTAGTCGAGCACACACTCGAGCGTGCGGTGCTCGCCTCCCCACCACCGCTTGCGGCTGATGGTGTTGGCACGGCCCTCGATAGGGCCGTTGTTGCCCTCGGCGGCGACGTCCTCGTCGTGGCGGCAACGGAAGTACTCCCACCAGAAGGCGTCGTTGCCACGCGCCCTCCAGCGCAACTGCGCGGCTTGGTCCGGCGTCAGCCCTCGACGGACCTCGTCGATGGCTTGCCTGAACTCCGCCTCGCTGCAGGGGACGGGGGGCACGGGGATCCCATCCACGCTGCGCTGCCACCGCGGTTGCCCGGCGGCGACGCTTGGGACACGCATATCGGGCGGGCACGGATACCCCGCCCAGGCCTCGTGCTTGCGGAGGTGGCGGCGGCGCCAGCCGTTGGCGGCGGCGGCTTCGTCGTAGCTCGACATCTCCGGGGAACGGCGAGGGGATGAACGTCGAGAATGGGGAGAGAGGGAGCGGCGAGGGGATGAACGTCGAGAATGGGGGAGAGTGTGCCGGCGGGGGCGCGTTTTGTAGCTCTGGCGGGGCCATTTACTGCGCCGCGTGCCATCGTTGCCCCTCGCTACGCATTACTCCGGTAGCCTTTGACTGGGGCGCATACACGTGCCGCCCGCCACGCCATAAACGTCGGCAGCCTTTGACCGACGCGGGAGCCGAGAAGAAGCTCACGGGCGGGGGTTTCTGTTCCCGCGTTTTTCCCACGCGTCGCTGACAGCACTGGCCCGCGTCGCATGTCCCGCCTTTTAGCCCCCCCCCCTCCCGCGCAAAGCCGAACCCAGCGGGCTGGGTTTTGCCTGGGTGCGCCGGCGCGAAATAACGCCGAAACGGTGCTATTTGGACTTCTGGGGGAGCGAGTGGTGCAAAAATGTTGCTTTTTTCTTCCGACGGCGCTAAAAAAGACCACTCAAAGGCTCTGGGGGCGGCTGGAGATGCCCTTACTAGCAAGTCGTCATTGACTTACCGGAATAATGCGCGTTTCCGTGATCCAAAATTGTACTGCTACCAGGTACCAACGATGATAACAAACGGGGTCACACAAGTGGGCTCATGCGAGCAAATCATGCGACGCGTTATGGGTGGCTGAAAAACATTTCTTGTTCCCCCGCGTACACATCCCTCGATTCTTTTTTCAGATTTTTTTTTTGGCTTTCTTGACCTGAATCCAACACGCGTCCAGTGACACGTACGTGGATGCTTCCGAGTCCAATATTTATCCGGACGGAGGCTGCACGGCAAGTCGGCAAATGACGAAAGAAATCATCGCATTCGCAAGGTACGATTGCAACCGGTTCGATGGTGCAGTGCACATGTACACGTCATCACAAGACAAACGCGTTGCTACTGGTACCGAAATGATGAACGTACGTGAGCTGAAACTGACAGCGCCTCCGGATTCCGTGTGCTTCCCAGCTGCGGACCAAATAGTCCACGAATGGCAGATTGGCAGGGGAGCTGCAGGGGACGCGTGTCATACATGTCCGCGTCCCATCAAACGTCCTGGATTAAGCTCAGCATTATTTAAATCCGGATCAAGCCTGGCGTAAATCTTGCTACACTTTTAAATACCGATCTCGCTCTCATGGAGTATTCAGTCTCGTCAGAACTGCTGAGGTGCTTTAGATAATGATAGAGCTTTCAAAGAACTTCAGCACCTAATTTTCAACTCATATATTCTCTATCTAGACTGCGGGTGTGTATGTGGCACCTTTCTCGCCTCCCACCAATGATCGTATTCGTGATTAGTACTATAGTGAATAGATTATCAGATGGAAGAAAGAACCTGGATGGGGGAACTGATCTAGAGCATTTCCAACCGACCCCCTAAACCCGCCCTGTACGATTCGGCAGAGCAGACATTGCCCGGGCCAAAAAAATTCACCCAACCGGCTCCCATACTCAGTCAGAGCCCTTATAACGCGAACCGAAAAAAACGTTTTTCAGTTCGCGTTTTGCCTACTTCTACGGGTTGCAGAGAGATGGTAGCAAAACCCATATAACTGAACTGAAAATTCGATTTCATTCATATTGCGACGAACTCACCGGAGAATTAGTGACGAACATCTGCGCGCGAATTTTGGCATACATCGAAATTTCATCATCAACTACGGCACTACGGCGATCCTACACAACTACGGCGAGCCTGACAACTACGGCGACCTAACTCCGCATCAGAGGTGAGGTCGATGCACACCTTGGCGTCGTCCTCGGCCACCTGCTTCCAGTACGCCGTGCGCTCCCTGTTTGCCGCGTCCGTGGCGAGGCCCGCCTGGAGGAGCTCCGTGTCCTCCCGGCGCAACTCCTCGAGATGCTTCTCTTCCACCGCCGTCTGGGTGAAGAGGAGCGCGACCATTGCGTCCACCTGTTCGTCGGGGACGAAGTCGTCCAACCCGACGGTGGAGGCGAAGGCTTGCGGGTCGTACCCCTGCGAAGGCTCCTCACGGATGACGAGGGCGCCGCTGCTCGGGGGGCGCATCAAAGTGCGACCTCTGTCGTTGGTGGAGCTCCCTTCGCCACCGTTGTAGCCCCCGTCACCGCGCATTTGATGGTCGTACTCCTCCACGGCACGGTAGAAGAGCTTCTCCAGGATGGGCATCCCCGCGCGGATGAACCTGCAGGAACCCCGCTTGTGGGCTCCGTCGGAGCGGGCGAGCCGTTTCCGCGCAGGGTCATCGCCGGCGCCGCGGTAGCCTCTTCTGGACCCGCCCGAGCTAGGGCTATGAGCCATTGTTGGTGGCGTTGCTTGATTTTTCGGCGATGCGGTTTTATTGCTCGCCCGAGTTTGGGATTGGCTATGGGGATTTGTCGTCGGCGGCGGGGCTAGGTTTTCGGTCACGGACCGAAAACGGCTCGCGATGTCAAATAAGTAGGGGCCGGGAGGAGGGATTCAGGGGGGGAGGCTATCGCGTTTTTAGGCCGGGCCGAGTTTTTGGGCTCTGCTACGGACTCGGAACTGAACGCAGCCCCTAAAAGCGCCGGAATTTTTCAGGTACGACCCTTTTAGGGGTACTGCTAGAGTTGCTCTAAACATCCGGGTTGACCGGCAAACCGTAAGGCCAACCCATATTGGGGGGGTGCACGCGGTCGCTGGTAGCACGGTCCCACCTCATTTTATCAAAAGTCGGATAGAACACTCGCTCGGTCTCACACTTCGTCTTCTCCTTACTAGCTCTGCCTCACTGGGGGGCACGCGGCCGCTGGTAGCACGGTCCCACCTCATTTCGTCCAAAGTCGTATAGAACACTCGCTCGGTCTCACACTCCATCTTCTCCTTCTACTAGCTCTGCCTCACTTTTTTTGGGGGGGGGGGAGGGGGGAACGCGGTCGCTGGTAGCACGGTCCCACCTCATTTCATCCAAAGCCGGATAGAACACTCGCTCGGTCTCACACTCCGTCGTCTCCTTCTATTAGCTGTGTCTCACATTCCTAGCTCCGCCGCCCCTCCCTGTCGGTCTCCCGCACCACTCGTCATCGTCCGCATTCTTCCGCGAACCTTCCCTGGCTAGATTTCGACCGTAGCGAAGCTTCGTGGCGGCCGCATTTCGCCAGATTTGGCCCCATGTTTTTGTCGAGCATTTCTGTCTCATCCACCTCTTCCTGCCCGCCATCGCTAATCCACGGCTTCACAGCACGCCCGAAAACCTGATATGTAAGTTCGTCCAAACTCAAGCTCTCTGAGCGTCGTCGCTCTACTACAGATTCGCTACCCATTCCGTCGGCTGTCTCCGCACATCATAGTTTCGTGGGATACGAACGAGGACTGGGTAGCATCCTTCTCTCTATAAGGGGAGGGCACATCATCAGACTCCACCACCATATGTTCTAGGTTTTTCCCCAAATTTTGCATTTGGAGTGGATTTGAGTTGATATGTTAAATTGTAGGATTCATCAAAAACATGTAGTCGCAATGTCCGGGTGTGATATCCGAATTGAACGATTCCCTCCGAGATAAGATGCACATATTAAAGTATTTGAACATCACAATATAGGGGAAAAAAAGATCGAAGAAAAGTTTGTGCTAAGTTCAAGATAGAAATCTGAAGTTGGAGGACAAAATAAAAAATATTGAAGAAGAGAAGATGAGATTGTAAGGAGACAATATGAAAATGGAGTTACATCTCACCGACATTATCGATGATTACAAAAGAAAGACGAATGCAACTCGAACAAAGATGAAAACGACCAAGAAACATGCCATCGAGATGGAGATGCATCTCCACTATATAGTGGGGGATAGTCATTTTAGTTATGATTATGCTTGCTACGTATGTTTTATCGATGTATACTAGGTAGATAAATTACGTGCACAATATAAATGGACCAATCTGGCTATATTGCATGGATTCGAGAAACAAGACATAGACTACTTTTAGAGATTGTCCGTGCTATGTCCTACGGCCAAACATATCTGCGAATAGTTTAGAGCATCTCCACCGGCGCCATCCAAACGGCACCCTAAAGGCCCAATGGGAGTCCAGAACAAAAAACCTGTCGCAGCGGCACGCTCCAAAGGTGTCCACCCGTCAAGTTTGTATCCGGCACCCCCAGCCCACCCGCCAAACTTGGGGGTCTGCCACCACACCCGACAGGCGGCCCCCGCCCGCCATAGAGACAATCTCGTACCGGCCGATAGTCATCCCCCATCGTTCTGTTGTTTCCTCTCGCTGCCGATTCGCACCATCGTCGGCACCCTTGTCGTCGCCATCTCTACGCAGGAGTCGAGCACGTACAACGTTGGCCGATTCGCCGTCGCTCGTCGCCAACTCTACACAGGAGTCGACTCCAAGCTAATCTTGTGGCACACTTGTGGGCTATGAAAGCTAGCAAGTAGTGCGATCACGATAATTTGTTTATACGAATTTGAAAATTTAAAATTATTGTAATAATTGTTAAACTATTTATTTGTTTGTTTAATTATTATATATCATTGCCGGCTGAGGGCGCCGCTATGGCATCCGCCCATCAAATTTTCAAAGACAGATTTGACGTCGTATACACGAATTAAATTGGGGGCCGTGAAGATCTCTTAGGGCATCTCCAGTCGTTCGCCCCCCCCCCCCCAGGTTTCAGATCGGCGCTTTTTAGCGAAAGCGCCGCCCCGCACCAAAACCTGGGGGGCCGATTTCACCAGCCGTTCGGCGGCCCATAAAAGAGAACGGCGATATTGTTTGAAACTTCATCTTCCCGCCCCAAAATATAGAGCCCTAGTTCGGCGATCACGGCAGCCATGGTTTTCGGCAATAATATTACAAAAAACGCCATAGGTGGGCGATCAAATAGAGTCTAGATCGAATCACACAGACGGGCGCGCGCGGCGTGGGCAAACATAGGCGATCAGGCAGACGCGTCGGCCGGCGTCGGAGCAGGCGGCGAGCTCGGCGCAGCATCCTCCAGGTCGATGACGGCGTCCGAGCAGGCGACGGGCTCGGCATCCTTGTCGACGACGGGCGCGTCATTCTCCAGGTCGACGACGGGCTCGACATCCTTGTCGACGACGGTCGCGGAATCCTCCAGGTCGACGTGCGTGCTCGTCGGCGCGGTGGTGTAGCTGGTGCCACCAGACGACGTAGTCGGGGCCGGGAGCGCGCTGATGTCGGTCAGGATGAGGTTGCACTGCGCCAGGAACCAAGCTCTCACCTCGGGGGTCATCGCGGCCGGGTCGCCGCTCGTGAGGAAGGCGAGGTCGTTGTTCCTCTTCTTCGCCGTCGTGCCAGTCCGGAGGAGGTCGATCTTGACCTGCGAGTTGGCCATGAGCGCCGCCCATCGCTGTTTGGCGACCTCCTCCCTCTTGCCGGCCTGGGCCTGGGCGTCGGCGATGCAGGTCTCGATCGACGCCTGGAGCTTTGTCGCTGCCGGCGCGCCGTCCCTTGCCAACTTGGCTTTCTTGTGGCCCATCGGCGGACGCCCTTCGGACGCACCTGCAACCACCGCGTCGGGGACGTACTCCTTACCCTTGCTGATCGACCGCCGCACCTCCGCCCACTTCTCGCACTTCTCGATGACGACGAAGACGTGGAGGAACTTGAAGTCGGAGCCCTCGTCGTTCTTTTACGCCTCGAGCATCCGGACGATCTCCATCTCGCGGTTGGCGCCGTTCTGCGGCCTCATCGAGATCTCCTCCTGGATGCCGTGCCACTTGTTGCAGGACGCCTGGATGTTCTCCCAATGGTTCGCCATGGCCTTCTGGCCGCGGTCGGTGATGCAACAGGCGTAGTAGGTGTCGATCATGCGGCGCTCGTCGTAGGCGGTCTTCACCCGCTTCCAGTAGTTGTCGACGTGCTGGTTCGCGCCGACGATCGGGTCCATGCTGATCGTTTTCCATGCCTCGGCGAGGAGGACGTCCTCCCTATTCAACCACTTGATGCGAGGCTCGGCGGGGGGCGCGGGCACCTTGGGTTCCTTGCGGGGACGGCCAGGACCACGGCGCTTTCGGCCTTCGCCGGCTGGATCTGTTCCCTCTGGCGGCACCGGCGTCTCGTCCACCTCGTCGTCGTCGTTGTCGTGCACCTCCGTCGCCTGCGTGCCCGCATAGCACCCTTCGCCACCTCCCTGCGTGAAGAACTCCCCGCTCTGCTCGAGGAAGCCAGGGCTCGCCGCCGCCGCGATCGTGCCGGCCACGATGATCTCCTCCATGTAGCTGATGTCCTGGGCCTGCAGTCCGGCCATGATCGCACGGCAGTGGGACGGGGAAGCTGCGTAGCCCGGCGACGCGCCATACATCATCGGCGGGTGGTAGGGGAAGGTGAGGTTGGGGTTGAAACCTCCCAGAGGGTCGCCTTCAGCGAACCACGCAGGCGTCGGGTGCGGCGACAGGCGGGGCGACGGCGACTGCTTCCATCCGGCGAAGACGGGGCCGAACGGGCTCTTCCGCTTGACGAGCGGCGCTGTGGCTGCGACCGGAGTAGTCGGCTCGTCCGGCGCGACCTCGTCCTCCAACTCCTCTTCCTCGGCGGCGGCCTGCTCCTCCGCCTGCAGCTGCGCCATCAGCTGTCTCTGTCGCTGCGCCGCCTCCCTCCCCCGGCGTTTGATGTTGGCCGTATCCAGGCGCGCTCTCTCGGCGATCCACTCGTTGTTGGTCATGCCGGGCGGCTTCTCCTTCGGCGCTCTCGGCTTGCGTGGCTTTTTGCCAAGATCGACGGTGGCGGGGATGGATACGGCGGTGGCGGCGGCGCGGGGTCCTGTAAATCGGGCGGGAACCATGGCGTCTAGATCTCGTGGACGGGGGGAAATAGCGGGAATGGAGTGGGGGGAGACATACATGAGGGGGGAAAGTGGAGGGAAACGCCGAAAAAAAGGAGGGAAATTGCCTTCCGTCGCTGACAGCTGTGGCCCACGCGTGCATTTCGCCCCCCCCCCCCCAAGCCGAACCCAGCGCGCTGGGTTCGGCCTGGGTTCGGCGGCGCGAAACGGCGCTAAAAACGGCGGAAAACGGCGCTAAACCGGATCCTGGGGGGGCGACTGGTGAGAAACGGCGCTAAAAACAGCGAAAACCGCCGCTTGGGGACTCTTGGGGGACGGCTGGAGATGCCCTTACGGAGCGAATTTGGGATGGCCGGCTTGGAAATGCTCTAGCTGAGCCTACGGAAAAAAAAAATGGCAGCTTCATGTGGACCAGTGAGAGGAAACGCCACGTTATCATGGCCAAATGACAGTCTCTGAACATGGATAAAAAGGCAAGATACAGGAGGGTTGGTAGGACAAGCAATGTGGCTAGTCACATTATTTTCTGTGGATAAGCCTTGTTTGACTAACCCCCCGTAAGCCATTCCCCACCTCCTTCATCACGCGGAAGCCGTACGTGGGAAGCTACGCGGCAGGGTGCCACACCGCCTATATAAACGCCCTACCCTATCACAGCATAGCACGCCACAAAGATCAACGCGCTTCCAAGTTCCAATCCAAGTCCCCGAGTGAAATATACGAGAGATACTGCACAACATGACAATGGTGGAAGAAGAGCTGTCCGAGTACGAGGTGATGTGGCCGGAGGCGCGCCACGGCGCTCCGGCGAGCGCGGGCCTCTCGTCTTCGTCTGCGGCCCCGAGAGCCCCCATGACCCACCGGCCGTGCTCTCGCCCGGTGGACATTCCCAGGGCAGCGCGCCTGCCCCGTGGGCGTGCTGACTGGGTCGACGACGACGAGGAAGAAGAGGAGGCCGACGATGGTTGCGGCGCCATGGTGCCGCCGCACCTGATGCTGTCGCGGAGGAGGTCCGATGGGGAGGCGGCGGTGGCGTTCTCTCTGCGGTCGGGACCCGGGCGGGCGCACCGGGACCTCAGCCACCTGCGCAACTCCGTGCTGCGGATGACCGGCTTCATCGAAGGATGACAAGGCCGACCCTGCACTTACGTGCGAGACTGACTAGTCACCGCTCGTCTTCCCGTCGGCGCCGCGGCGTTGGTCGATCAATTTTGTTTCTCTCATATTTTTCCCCATCGTTCCCAATCAAATTAATCTCCTCTTGTTGAAGGAAATTTCTTTGACTAAGGATTTTCAGCATGGAACTAGCAAATTTTTTTTTTTTTTTGAACAAGTGGAACTAGCAATGTTGATATTTGCTTCTTGGAATTAAACTGCGTCCATTTCTTGATCCTTGTCCACAGAAGTTTCCGTTGCAATTGTCTGTCGGCACCGGATTTTGACCATTTTATAGCTGCAAAAAACGTGTTCTTTGACCAAACATGCAAATCTCATACTGGTACTAGTTACCGAACAAAACGTGCAATTTGGCAGGTGGACAATTCGAAATGCTGCGAGTCTCACACTCCCAGCTTCCTAGTTTGAAGTAATAGAGCAAAACGTGCAATTTATAAGGTGGAAAATTCATATGATCATCCATTTGCCAGACGCTAGCACAAAAAGCAAAATATCTTCAGATGGACAAGCTTTATTCGTTATATAAACGAGACGTGTAACATTCTCTATTCATGGCCCTTTTAACAAGTGAATGAAAAGATTTATTCACTGGCGCTAAACCACTGCCCTTTTAACAAGCTTTATTCGCTGGTTACTGTGCTGATACAAACTGAAACATATCATGCATCTTACAGCCGATACAGGAGTAGAAAATATGTGGTATGGTTATCGATACTCCTGGGTTACTGATGACATACATCTATTGTCGTCGGACAAAGTAGCTTTCATCCAGAATGAGATTATCTTTTGTGAATAAGCTCCACAAACAAACTAAAAGGAAACACAGTTGTGGAATTTTTAGGCCCAGAAAAATCCTGTGAAAGCCAAAAGATCAAACTGTGGAAATCACAGTGCCCTCATTGCCTTGATCCAGTCAACCTCTAATCTAAAATCTCCTGGCCCAGTCTTAGCACCAGGAACACCGCCTTCTGCATTTAAAGAGAGTGACATTCCCACGACACGGGAAGGATTCATTTCCAACTTATCTTCGATCACGTTTCCTTTCCATGTAGGTAAATAACTATCAAGAGGGATCTGGATCAAAGGAAAAGTTGTGTTTAATCATGAACAAACACATATTGCCATTAGTAGCTAGAGACATTACCTTCAAGATCCGACAACTACCCTGAGGTACGTACACAAAAGCCTGCCACGAGTTATCTTCCTCTTGTCCAGGTGAATTTACCCAGTTCTCAGTGTATATCTGTATACAAAAGTCTGTTTATGTAACAGTATATCGATCAGACATCTATTCATTTTAATTTAGTCAGACACTTACAGTAGATATATAGCATCTTCCATCCCCTCTGAGCTTCATTGCTATTGTATCATATGAATCAAGATCGATGAAACCATCAAACTGAAACAATCACATGAAGTCAGCAGAAGCTGCAGAATACTACCTCAATACTAACAATGCTAAAAAATAGAAATATCTGTTACTTCGTGGACATCAAAGCAAATATCAACCAATCTTTGACCAAAGCCTAAGAAACAGGATATAAATTGACCAACCTAGAAAGAACAATACGAGGTGTGCTAAAAGAAGCACAGCTGAGGGTAATGTTCAGCATTATGGTAGCTATTTTAAAGACACTTTTCTGTGAAGACATTCTTTTAAATTGAAAGTACTATTTTACTATAATTGTGACTTTCCACAAACTAGTCTATATATAATCTAATACCAACTAGATCCCTCAGTGCAGACAGAGCACTGTACCTTCTTTGATCGCATTCCGCAGAAACCACTACGCCTGATCCTCCATGGTGATCCCTCCGACATATCCAAGGAGAGATTGCCAGAAAAGACACCTTCCCAAATGCACATGTTGGTTAATTAGTTAGAAAGGCTGTCAAACTTAAAATTAATCTGAGCTAATCACAAATACAGTCTATGGAAGTAATGAACAAATGGACTGTATGCTTTATATTCAATTATTAATTTTCTATAAAACACTTCAACTGATATTCCCTAATAATTTAGACTAACAAATGACATGGAACCATACTATAAGGTATTCCATTTTTTCTAGACAGCGCATAAGCTTATTTCTTATCATAAGTTCTACATGGCTGCAATTGCACAACAAACACTTTCATCTTTTTCGTGCTGGGATTTTATAAATTGTAATGTGAGCTTCACTTCAAAAGGTTTGGCCAAGCTGGGGAAATTACACATGGCAAAGAGCCAAAGACATAGTACCAGTTGTTGAAGTATCTCCACCAGAAACACTATCAGTTATCTCCAATGATGCAGATGATAAACCTGGAAAACAACTCTGTTCAATCATATTATCTCAAAGATGCAAATACGAAGCTTGATACCAGTTCCAACTTACAATTAACAAAAGGTGTTCAGCCATGGCATATAAATTTAATAAAGATGTCAGAAAGATAATCACTAAGCTAGAGAAAATAGGCTACCAAAAGTCCTTCAGATGTAAGAAGCCCATCGTCCCATCCCATATATATTATTTTAAGCCAATACGCTATCACTACACAGTCTGAATGTTTGATTCAGGAATAAACAAATAAATGTACCATTCGCAATTGCCTGTTCGGAATGTAGAGTATTCACAAGGAGGTACAGCTAGTAAATTGTATGCATTTTTTAATATCGTTAGAGAGGCAAGTACACATCCATTTGGCTCCCTATGAACTGTATTAGTTATAACCCTCTGCAGTGAGCAGAAAGGAAACAGACAGTAATGACTTAATGTAGCGCATCTCCTTTGGAAGTACTGTACCACAGTACCAGAGCCCAAGAAAATTATTTCATGCTGTTCTCCGAAAGAAGAGAGGTTATCTTCGCGTTCTATATTTTTGTTCGAAACATAGAAGCATCAAGAACTCCTGCCTAAATCAGTTCAGAGACCGACCATGTCACTGTCGTTGAATAACCGAAGAATAAAAATAAAAACAAAAACATTTTGGAACCAGGCAGATAAGTTGAGAACACTGATAAAATTATGACACTGTGGCACTGCCAAATTATATGTATAAATAAGAAAAAATCAAAATGGTGCATTACCTCCATATTCTGAATCCGAGTATAGGTGCCACTTCTTCACTTCATCTTTTGAATTGAAATTGAAGATAAATCTTTCACTTGGTGGAAATAAGTCTTCTGAATTCCATACAACAGCTGCCAATTTGGTATATATAGGTAGGACATTAACACATAAGCCCAAACTAATGTGTAAATTGTGATGTACCGCTATTATGAAACCCAACGCATGTAATGCCAATAGAGAGATGGGGTTATATGTGGCAAACGAGTTGTTCAATTTACTTAAAGCCGAAGGTTCGAAAGTTGGCATCATTTCCCCTTTATACAGAAATTCGATGAATTTACTTATCATATCATATAGTGACCGCACTGTAAGAGTAGCAAAATTAAAATAATAAGATGTTGCAGGCAACAACTAAAGGTTGCTATCCGTCAGCATATGTTCGGAATGAAATTGAAATGCTGAATATATCTCAGGCTAGTGGTGAATTAATATTGGATGGACATTCATGGTAATTCCCAGTGAATTCCTTGGTAGGGAATAACTTATTATGCACACGCCATCGCACTAATTCTTAGGCTCCATTCTTATGCTAGCAAGGTAAGTCCTTCATGCTCAGAACTTCCAAGAGTGGGCACCATTCCTAGATTGAGCTTTTCCAGTTAACATTTCGCACGAAATAAAGAGTTCAAGATTATCATGGACAAGACAACTGCGAGCAGCACTAAGTGGGTTTCGTTGAGGAAATGAATCAAACAGACAGATGATATCAATAAGACTGGGTAGTGTTGCAGGGAGCTACCTCGCTTGGTGGCGTTCACGGAAGCTTGCCACAGCGCCCGCAGCCTCGACATGGCAAAGGCTCACTGCTCGGATTTCGGGACAATATATGCGCGTCTCGGGCAACGGGCACGGTGGTCCAGCAAGCGGAGATCTAGATAGCTGCGGCGGCGCACAGTAGCCAGCGGGGTGGGAAAGGGTTTGAGAGGTCTAAGGACCCGGATCGGGAGGTCGATACTAGGGAACTGTAGCAGGTGTGGAAGGTATGGCGGGTGAACGGAATTGGCCGCGTCGTGTCGCGGCGGCGGGGAGGCGATGCTACGACGGGAATGGCGAGGTGATTTCGATTCCCTTCGATTCTTCCGTGGGTGCCGATGCCTTGCGTGAGATTGGGCTGCTGACCCGTGTTTCAGTCACGGACTAGAGTGATACCAGGCCATGTCGGCCCAAGAGTGTGTTTGAGACCACCAAACATATACCCAACTAAAAATGAATGTCATTCTCACCGACAACAAAAAAATGAGCTAATCTCAAAAAAAAAATTGAGCTAAAAAGAATAAAAATGATTAAGTTAACCAAAATATCGTTTCAAATATTTTTGTATAGTGAGATGGTTAAAATTAGCAATAAAGACATTGATATTTCAAACATAAATAACAACCATCCTAATAAGGATTGAATGTTTGTTTATGGCCAAAACAAAATGTTTTTTTAGATCGAGCTAAAACAAATTGGTGAGATGGATTTTTGCCACCATCTAAACATTTGTTTCAGGCACGTGATGCGCAGGAGGAGACACGAGCGAGCAGGGGCGAGAGCCCTATGATTCAACCCCCTCTAGCGTTGTGCATCGGGGTCTATCACTATTTTTTTCGAAATGGGGTAAAGTCCTAAGCTTCTGTATCGATTGATGCACACAGCTTTTTACTGTAAACTTCAAAGAGTTATCAATTCATTACAATCAAATATGATTTAAGGTTGAGACTCCAATCAGCCAACGAAACATAGGCAACAAACTCGAACTACGCATCTCGTAATCGACTAAAATGCTGCCACGAATCCCAGCTGAAAAACTCTCGAGCGACCATCAACAGCCGTAAACACCCGGTAACCAATCTGGCTCGTCAACCGGGAGTAAAAGCGCCCACTGCTGAATCCAATGGATCGCCATAGAAATAACCTACAAAACATGAGTATTGGAAGAACGATTAAAGACAATGTTATTCCTACTGTTCCAAATTGACCAACACAAAGCTGAAACCCCAATTCGGATTCTAGGTTTTGTCTTTTTCTCAACACCATTCAACCAATTACCAAACATATTTGATATATTAGTAGGTGGTGTGATGTTATATGTGAAAAAAATAACTCTCGAAACAAGCTTAGCAAAAGGGTAAGAAATAAGCAAATGTTCTATAGTCTCCTCTGAGTCACAAAAAGAACACTTAGTACAACCTTGCCAATTTAGCCTAACAAGATTATCTTTAGTGAGCAAGACTTTATTATTAAGGAACCACATAAAAACTTTGATCTTAAATAGTAATTTTAGTTTCCAAAGATATTTGCGTAGATATCTATTATGGCCATTCATCAAATCCGCATACATAGACTTAACCGTGAAAACACCATTATTGGTTAATTTCCAAACAAAAGAATCACCATCTTCTATTAAATTAACCCCATCAATCTTTGACAGAAGTGAGACCATGAATCCCACAAAGGACCTATAATGTTTCTCCTAAAACTCTAATTAACAGGAGGTACATTAGACATAACATCTTGAACTAAAGCCTTCTTCCTTCTAACAATGTTATACAAAGATGGGTATTGGTTCTTAAGTGGTGTGTAACCTAAACAAATATCTTTCCAGAAGCTAATATGAGCTCCACTCCCAAGCTTAAAATAGCCTCTAATTAAAAATCATGTTTAACCCTCATCAATCCTTTCCAAAAAGGAGAATCCTTCGGTTTGGCCTCTACTTGAACTAAAGTAGAATATTTAAGATAGTTATTCCTTAAAAGCTCCTGCCACACACCCTCTTCGTTTATCAATTTAAAAAGCCATTTTCTAAAAAGGCATTTATTCTTTAGCTCAAGAACTTCAATACCCAAACCCCCTGACTCTTGGGCCTACATATAATGTTCCATTTAGTCAACCTGTCGTGGTGGTGTCACGGCAGATGCCATAGGATGGCTAATGATGTGGGGACGAAGGACGCTGGAGGCGCTCGGGGAGGGATCACGCGACGAGTAGACGCGTGAAGTATGAAACATGCACTGGAAACAACACGATCTACCCAGGTTCAGGGCCCTCGTGAGGAGATAAAACCCCTACTCCTGCCTTTCTCTCTGTATTTTGATGTCTCACCGAGTAGCCACAGTACAAATATTCTTGCTACCGAGTAGCCACTCTTCTCTCTACGTGCGGAACTAGGTCAAGAATGTGAACCCGTCCCAGGATCCCTCGCGCAGGAGGGGGCAGGGCACCTTATATACTCGATGCCCAGCCGGATACAGCCAAATACAAACAGATGTCGACATTGTGTGCACACCGTCCTTCTTCCGAGCTCCCGCTGACAGCTTTGGCTTCTAGATTTGTCCTGGTGCGGAAAGTCGTTGGGCAAAACCAAGTATCCAGTCTGTTATCACTGCGGCGAACACAGAGTAGGTCCCCCCTATCCTGTGACGCCCTGATGACACACTGTCGCTGTCAGGCACGCCGTCCTCAGATGAACAGTGCTGTGAACAGTGCCAAGTACGGACCCGGGATACGCGGGATTCGGTGTCAGAACGGCTCCTTTGACTTCTGGCCCGAGTAGGTTCCCGCCGTTCCTACTCGGACCAGCTCTTCTATTCGGAGGAACATAACTCTCTTGATTCATCCTTTTGGCCGTCTAGGTGTAAGACCGGGTAGCGAGTACCGGGTAGCCGGCTACTCGGCCAAACATCCCTTCTGATCTTGCCTTTAGCACTTGCCTTTACCCTACTCGGGGGTAACCCCCCGACAGCAGTCCCCGAAGCTGGTAGAGTCCTGCGAACTCGTTCACTGGGCCCTGCCAGCTTAAAAACCAACCTTAATGGTCTTGCCCTTGAGTCTTGGGATACCGAGCAAAACCTCCGAATAGCCCTTGATTCTGTCTCCTCTCTTCCGACTAGGACCACTTTCCTTCTCTGTAGCCGAGTAAAATGACTTGGTGAAATCTTGAAATGAAATCTTTGCGTGGCAGAGCACAATCCGGCTTTCCGCGCAGCAACTGGGCACGTGTCACGCGGACACGACCCCGACGCCTCGGTGCCCGGGAACTGACAGGCCACGCGCCCAATTTCACGGAGTGGGCCCACTAGCCCGTTACGTCCCATCAAAGGCAGTGATTGCCCACGATCTCGTCGTGGGATCTAATGCGGCCGTTACGCGCGCGTTCCGCGCTGTGTGCGTTTCTAACCGGCCCATAGATCCCACGCCGCACGTTTTCTGCCACGATCGATCCCACTACCTCAATTCGTAACGGCAACCCGGGGAGCGGTATAAATACCCCCTCGGTAACTCCTTCTTCTTCTTCCGCTCCACCTTTCCCCTCGTCTCCTCGTTTCTCCGCCGCCGCCGAGCATCTCGCTGCCGCGCACCTCACCGCGCCGCTGCGAGCTCCTCCACCCAAATTCCTTCACTCTTTCAGCCAATCTCTCCTCCACCGCAATGGCTCGCGACGACGACGCTCGCGCCGGCTGGGCCGGATCTGAGGTCACCGCCGAGGACTGCCAGTGGCTCGTGAATACCCAGAGAGTTCCTCCCGGTGTTCGCTGCCGGCAACCTGACGGTGAGCTCGTCCCAGCTCCGCAGGAGGGCGAGCACGTCGCCTTCCTCGCGCACTTCGCGCGAGGATTCGGGCTCCCGGTCTCGAATTTCTTCCGGAAGTTCCTCGACCACTATGGTCTCCAGCCACATCACCTCCCGCCGAACGCCGTCGTCATGCTCTCCTACCACGCCGTGGTATGCGAGGCATTCCTTGGCGTGCGGCCCACCACGGCTACCTGGTCCAGATACTTCTTTTTCCGGAAGCAGAGTAAGGGTAGGAAGGATGGCGCGGACACCAGCCGCGGGATGACGGAGACTGGCAGCGCCATGATGGTGCAGCGCGGGGGAACCAATCACCCGCACGTCAAGGGGTTGGACTCTGTCCGCAAGTGGCAGAGGACCTTCCTCTACGTGAAGAATATCCCCGCCGAGAAGGGAGCCCCGGTAGAGGACCGGATCAATCTACCCAGCTGGACCAATGCGGCTCCCACCGGGCAGAACTGGCGGTCCAAGCCGTCCCTCGACAATGACCTGAAGCAGATGGACGAGCGCCTCGCCAAGCTGATCTCGAGAGGGCTCAAGAGCGACGACCCGATCGCCTGTTGGATCTCCAGGCGAGTACTGCCGCTCCAGCACCGCGCCCATCTCATGTGCTACATGGGAGGCCACCGCGACTGCACTCGAACAACAACGTTCGAGCTCAGCAATGCGGACGTCGCTACCTGGGCGCGCTCCATCATGAGCACGGGCCTCAAGGACAACTGGCAGTACGGCTTTGTGCCGTTCAGCCGCACCAAGCCAATCAAGAGGGTTAGTACTCCTTAACTTGCTGTACCTTGTATCTGTACTCCGTGCCGAGTAGGGCACTTAGCAGAGTTGCTTAGGCTTAATGTGTTATGTGTTTACACGCCTTGCCGAATAGCGCACTTAGCAGTATTTTCTAGGCTTACTGTGCTTTGTGTTTGCACGCCTTGCTGAGTAGGACACTTAGCCGCACTCTCTAGGCTTACTGTGCTTTGTGTTTGCACGCCTTGCCGAGTAGGACACTCAGCCGCACTCCCTAGGCTTACTGTGCTTTGTGTTTGCACGCCTTGCCGAGTAGGATGCCTCTATGCTACTTGACTAACTTGTGACGCTTGTCTATGTTCCAGGTCCTTGCTCGCCAGCTCGCAGAAAGCATGGAACGCCCCGAGGACAACTGGGAGGGGGATCGAGAGGAGGACGATGAGGTCTCCTACGACACCGCAGACAAGCTCAACATCCCTCATGCCGCCCAGACGGATAAGCACCACGTTGATGCGTCAGTCCGCGACTGGTCCGAGGACGACGAGGAAGGTAATTGAGTTCATCTTTATGGTTGCGAGTAGCGCAACCCAATCTGTTCTTGTTTCTCAACTGGTTTCTCTTTCTCAATTCTATAGAGGACGCCGATGCTGATGCTGACGCTGATGCTGAGGAGGAGGAGGTCGAGGACGTCCTCGACGTCAACCCAGTCGGCGTAGCCGCTCCCAATACTCGGAAGCGGACGGGCAGCGGTGCTCAGGAACCCGCCGCCAAGAAGACCAAGAGAGCCATGAAGAAGGTCAAGCAGGGAAGACGGCTACCCCCTTCCCGTGCAGGGTATGTGCTTCTCTTCCGAGTTGCGCACTATTGTTGCCGCTTTTTCCGAGCTCCTGGTTCCGAGACCGCTTCTCGATTTCTTATGTCCTTTTTTCCTTTTCTAAACTTCTTTCTTCTCTTCAGCGCCCCCTTGGATGCCAGTGCTGCCGTCGCATCCACCAAACCCAAGAGGAAGACCGCCATTGATGTTGACAACCTCATCGAGCTCTCTGAGGAGGACGATGACACTGCACGGGACAGGGCGCATGCGTCCTCTCCCGTGAAGGGAGAAGATTCAGACGACGCCCCGTACATGGACACTGATGCCCATGATGCCGAGCAGGGGCAGCAGACCCGCGCCGAACAAGAAGCGCAGGATGCTGCTCGCAATGAGAGGTCGCTTTCTCCTCCAGCCACCACGGTCGAGAAGAACTTAGAACAAAACCCCGAGCAGCACGAGGACACCGCCCTTGAGCGGCAGGAAGAAGACCAAGAGCAGCCGGCAACAAAGGCTGCCGAGCAAGACGACCTCGCGGCCCGGCCGCGGGTAGAGAAACCAGAAGAGACACAGCAAGATCCCGCTGCCGAGCAGCAGGTTGAGACCGTTGATGAGATGGAGCAGGACCCTTCGAGCGGCGCGCAGCTAGACGCTGCGCAGGGTAGCGCTCAGCCGGATGCTACGCCGGGTAGCGCGCCCTTGGCGCCGCCTACCCAGTAGGGCACTTCCTCCACCGCGCCAAACTCCCCGCCGGTGAAGAAGACAAAAACTGCTGCCAGCCCTCCGACCAAGCCGGTTGTGAAGATCAAGCAGGAAGCAGTCGAGAAGAAGGCCGCTGATCAGAAGGCCGCCGAAAAGATAACTGCTGAGAAGAAGGCCACCGAGAAGCGAGTCGCCGAGAAGCAAGTCGGCCAGTCAGATGCCCCCGTCCGCAGGAATCCCTCGCGTGGCGGTGCACGGGATGCTGCCACGATGCCGCCGCCTCAAGGCCGGCAGCTCACCATTGGTGATTCCGGCGCGGCCGCTGATGCAGCCGCTGGATCAAGCCTGCCAGACCCACCTAGCTTCCCACCTTACATGGTAAAGATGAGCCAGCAGCACAGCATCCCAATGACCCCAGCCGAGAAGAAACTTGCTATCAGGAGGGGCAAACAGGCCACGGCAGTGGACTCCAATCCTCCAGCCAGGAATAAGGACCGGTCCGTCTCGATCTACTCGCGCGAGGTTCAGGAAGCCGAGGTGACGTCCACGGGCCTTGAGCAGATGATCGACCGGGTTGGATTTATTGACGCTGAGTGGAACAGCGACATCCTCGGCAACAAGAACTGGCACGGCTTGGCTCTGGGCGATTTGGATCACATGCGCATCGACTGGAACAAGGCGGACATGGGTTATAAACCCATGACCATCTCGTCCAATACCAGCACGCTCGCCGCCAAGCTGTTCGTCCATCGCAAGGCCGCAGAGGATCTTGAACAGACTTACGCGGTAAGCTTTGCTCATTCGTCCCGAGTTGCATTTTCCTTCTCTTCTACCCTTCTCCTTCTTCTTATCCATCACCCAGTCCCCGAGATTCTGGCCGCGTAGGCGGGTACTCAACCGAGTTGCCGCCTTCTCGGGTCGAATCTTCACGACTTTGTCTGATTCTTTTTCTTTCTTCCTCTCAGAATAGCCTTTTGAAAAGAACCAACCTGTACCGGCGGCTGCTATGGAACCACAGCATCGCTAGGAGGCGTCTTGAGGCCCTGGAATTGGAGCGCAAGTCCGACGAGGCGGCGGAGAAGGAGGTCATGGATAGCGCCCTCAAGATCTCTGAAGTCGAAAGTAAACTTTTAGCTACACGGTTCCTGCGTTTGGTGTTTACGCCCGCTTTTGCTTTCTGCTCTAATCGACCGTTCTCTGCAGGCAAATTTAAGGCCCTCGCCGAGGAGCATGAGAACTGCCGCGTCTTCGTCGAGAGCGGCCAAGCCACGATCAAGAAGCTGGAAGGTTAGTTGATGTCTTCTCGGCTTGCTTTCTTGCGTTCATCTTGGCTACTCTGCTGACCTTACTTTGATTTTCACAGAAGACCATAAGAAGTTTGTCGAGGAACATCTCGACTGCCTCAAGCCTGCTGAGGTGCAGCAGCAGATTGCAAGCCTTGAGGTGGAATTCAAGAAAAGGCACCTCTCCGAGATGGAACCATTGCAGGTCCAGCTGCGAACCGCTCTCCAAAAAGCCATTGATCTAGCTGCCGAGAGAGATAAAGCAGTGGCCGAGAAGAAAAAGACCGAAGCAGCAGCCACGGCCAAGCAAAGGGCTCTCGAGCTGGAATGCAAGACGCTGAAGGAGAGCAACTCGGATCTCATGCTCCAGCTGGCGCAGTTCCGGAAGGTAGAAGAAAAGCATGTTGCTGACGAAGAGTCATGGAAGAACAAGCTGCAGGCGCTACTCTACGACCTGAATAGTAAGTGCCCACTTCTTTGCACTTCACTTTTCCCTTTTGCTTCTCTTCTGCTCGACTCATTTCTCTATTCTGCCCCTGTCTCTAATCTTTTTGATAGCTCTTTCAGAAATCTTCCCTGACCTCAACTCGTCTTGCAAGCCTGCTCTGGCAAAGGCCCAAGCTGTTCGCACTGAGAAGGGCGAGCCTATGGATGCCAAGGCTTCAATTGAAGACAGCATCACCACCATGCAGGTCCAGCTCCAGCGCCTAAGGGGAGTGGGCCCCGATTTGGTGCGCACTGCCTTCCAACTTCATGACCTATTCTGGCCGCGGGAGACTGCGCCACCAACCATCCGCGGGCTTGCCGAGAAGCTGACTGGCGTGAAGGCCGAGCTGAAGAAATGGCGGGCATCTAGAGCTCGGGCCGGTGCTGACATGCTGCTGCTGTTCATCTGCAGCTAGTACGGAAACCTTGATCTTAACGTCATTCTCGAGATGAGGCAGAAATCGAAGTGGGAGACGGATCCCGACTGCGTGGCTCGCCGCCAGTCGGTTGCGTACGAGATCGCCCAGTACGCGGACACCGCGCGCTTCATCGACGGCGTCACTGAGCCCGACACGGAGGTGGAGGGCGAGGATGACGACGAGGATGAAGACGAGGATGCCACCGAGTCTGAAGGCCTGAGCAGCTTCGAAAGTGGGCGCCACAAGACCGGGAAGGGGAAGGCCGCGGTCGTTGCGGACAGCGAAGAGGAGGCCGAGAGCGTGGAGATGACCATCGACACCGCGGCCCTCGAGTTCGGCACTTCATCAGGTGCGGCTCTCGACGACACGGCGCGACTCCGCGCTCAGACTGCGGCCTCCACCTCGGCTACGGACGCCACCTCGGTGGCCACGGCCACTTCTGAGCAAGCTGCTACCGAGCCAGACGCGGATGCTGCGAAGACCGACGCCGCTAACTCGGAGGTTGATGCTGCTAAGGCCAGCGCTGAAACTGAAGCCACCAAGGCCAACGCCGAGAACACTGCTGCTTCTACTTGATTACTTCCTGCAACTTTATCCTCGAAACTTTTATCAGATCCCCGGGATGCCGGGTGCAGATGTATCGAAACAATTATGCTTGTCGTTTGCTACTCAGTTTTATTCACGTTTGATATTTATCTTAGTCAATTTGAGCAACTTTGGCTCGATGCCGGGTTGCGTTACCATGCAAGTCCCCGAGTTGCAGTTCTTATTCGCTCTTCCTTCTCATCTCAGCTCTTACCCGCAACTTGTTGCTTTTTTGGTATTCGAGTCACAAGAATTCGAAGTCGGAGTTGCAAATACTTAGCTACTTAGAAACACTCATAGTAACGCAGCCCACCACTTAGCCGAGAAAGAGTTAACAAGAAACAACAGTAAAAGACGTCCTACTCGGTTCCTGCACTTTTTCTTTCCTTAGTAATTTTTCTTGTGCTCATTGACCTTTTTTCTTGTTCTCTTGCTTGCCATGAAGCCGGGTTTCGGACAGCAGCAGAGTCGAAGAGTTGGCATGCAGGTTTAAACACAATACTAGATGTACTCGTGAAACTTTAAGCAGAGCAACCGAGTGGACAAAGATGAAGCTGGGTAGAAACACACGGAGCAAGTTTGGGCGAGGGCAGTCCCCGAGCTTAATTTCGGATTGCAGAGTAGAATTTTAACTCGGATAAGAGAGTACATACACATCTTTGCTCACGAATGAAAGCGACGAAGTAGGGCTACATTCCAGGGGCGCTTAGATTCCTCTCCAGCTTTATCTGCCATGTTCTCCTGTGATGGACGCACGTCCACGAGATAATAGGCATCATTGTGCAGCGCTTTTCTCACAATGAAGGGCCCTTCCCATGGAGGAGACAACTTGTGCATCCCGGCTGTGCGTTGCACAAGCCTAAGGACCATGTCTCCTTCTCGGAAAACCCTTGGGTTCACCTTTCGGCTATGATAACGCCGCAGGTTTTGTTGGTTGATAGCTGAAAGTGACAGAGTAAGCTCTCTTGCTTCTTCGAGCAGGTCAACGTCATCTTCTCGAGCTTCTCTCGCCTCCACCTCAGTGTAGAGGGTTACTCGGGGGGAGTCATGCTCTAAGTTTATTGGCAACACGGCCTCAACCCCGTATACCAAGAAGAATGGCGTGTAGCCGGTTGACCGGTTAGGGGTAGTCCATAGACTCCACAACACCGCTGGCAACTCGTCTAGCCAACACCCAGGTGTTTTCAGCAATGGCTCAATCAGCCTTGGCTTTATCCCTGCCAGCACCATGCCGTTTGCTCTTTCCACCTGCCCATTGGAGGCGGGATGCGCAACAGATGCGACATCTAGTCGGATGAGTTTATCTCTGCAGAACCGCACCATTGCCCCCTCTGCGAAATTTGTGCCGTTGTCGGTGATGATACTGTGCGGGTAACCGTATCTCAGGATCACATCCTTTAAGAATTTTACGGTTGTAGCTCCATCGCACTTCCGAATAGGCTTCACTTCTATCCACTTGGTGAACTTGTCCACCATGACTAAGATGTGCGTCATGTTGCCTTTAGCCGGCCTGAAGGGGCCAACCATATCCAGGCACCATACAGCAAACGGCCAAGTGATGGGAATGGTTTTCAACTCGGAAGCAGGCATGTGGATCTTACTCGCGAACATCTGACAGCCGTTGCACTTCCTCACGATGTCTTCAGCTTGCTGCAGAGCTGTGAGCCAGTAGAAGCCATGCCGAAAAGCTTTCTTGACCAATGCCCGAGAAGAGGCGTGGTGCCCGCATTCTCCTTGGTGTATTTCCAACAGAATTTCTCCTCCTTCTTCTGGGTCCACACAACGTTGCAGCACGCCGGTGGCACTTCTTTTGTGCAGCACATTTCTGAATATAGTGTAGCCCTTGGATCTTCTCTGAATCTGCCTTGCGATCACCTCATCTTCTGGCAGAATGTCGTCCTTTAGAAAGGATAATATGGGCATGGCCCAACTCGGTGTCTCCCGTGTAGGAAACACCGGTTCGTCCACTTCCATTGGGACAGACACCTCTGGCTTCTCTTTAGGGTTGGGAGCACTTCTCTGAAGCCCTGAACGATTGGAAAGTACCTCCTCAATGAATGCGACAGTCCCCGGGTTAAGGACAGCAGTCCCGAGTATGGAGTGGCAGTCCCCGAGTATGGAGTGGCAGTCCCCGAGTAAGGAGCGGCAGTCCCCAGGTAGAGAGTGGCAGTCCCCGGGTTCTCTGTTGCGTTCTCCCAGTCAATCTCCATTGGGACGGATTCTTCGCTTGGCAGAGAAGGAACAAATATGGATTCCGAGTTGGGAGATGGCTTGATGGACGGCTTCCTCAAGTGCTCTAAGGCAACCCCCGCCGGGATGGATTGTCGAGAAGATCCCAACTTGGACAGCTCGTCTGCTGCTTCATTCTCTGCTCGGTGAATGTGCTGGAACTCGCAGCCTTCGAAGAATCCAGTCATAGACTGTACCAGGAAGCGGTATGATGCCATGTTGGCATCCAGGGCATCCCAAGTGCCAGAGACCTGCTGCACCACCAGATCTGAATCGCCATAGCATATGATGCGCTGCACGCCAACCTCCTTGGCTACTCGCAAGCCGTGCACCACAGCCTCGTATTCTGTAACATTGTTGGACGCCTTGAAATGAATCTGCAGCACGTACTTGAGCTGATCTCGTTTGGGTGACGTAAGCACTACGCCAGCACCAAGGCCTTCCTTCACCTTCGAGCCATCAAAGTGCATCTTCCAGTAATTGGAAACCGGAGCGGGGGGTTCATACTGCACCTCAGCCCAATCCACCAGAAACTCTGCCAGGATTTGAGACTTGATGGCTTCTCTTCTCGCATACGCGGGGGCGTACCCGGCCAGCTCGATTGCCCACTTGGCTACTCTGCCACTCGCTTCCTTGTTGCCCACGATATCCGAGATGGGAGCAGAGCTCACGACAGTAATGGGATGCTCTTGGAAGTAATGCTTCAGCTTCTTGGCACCGAGGTACACGCCATAGGTCATCTTCTGGTAATGCGGGTAGTTTTGCTTGGAGCTGGATAGCACTTCGCTGAGGTAGTATACTGGGCGCTGCACGCTTTTGCCTTCTTCTTTTCGCTCCACCACAATCACCACACTGACTACTCGGTTGGTGGCAGCAATGTACAGCAGCATTGGCTCCTTGGGTAGCGGACTAGCCAAGATAGGAGCGCTAGCCAGCATTTCCTTCAGCTCGTTTAATGCCACATCCGCTTGTGGAGTCCAGACAAACTTGTCACTTTTCTTCATCAGCTGGTACAGAGGCAGGGCCTTCTCGCCCATTCGGCCCAGAAAACGGCTCAGGGATGCCAAGCAACCAGTGAATTTTTGCACATCCTTCAGGGATCTCGGCAAAGACATGCTCTCAATAGCTTTTATCTTTGAAGGATTGGCTTCAATGCCCCGACTAGACACCAGGAAGCCGAGTAGCTTGCCAGCCGGGACGCCAAAGGTACATTTACTCGGGTTCAGCTTCATTTTATACTTACGCAAATTTGCAAAGGTTTCCTCAAGGTCGGCAAGCAGAGTATGTGTTTTATTCGTTTTGATGACAATGTCATCTACGTACACCTGCACATTCTTGCCGAGCTGATCGTGCAGGCATTTCTGCATGCACCGCTGATAAGTAGCACCCGCATTCCGCAACCCGAAATACATGACACGATAGCAATAAGCCCCGTACGGGGTAATGAAAGCAGTCTTTATTTGATCAGCAGGATTGAGAGCTATCTGGTGGAAACCAGAGTAGGCATCTATGAAAGACGGCAGTTCACAACCAGCAGTGGAGTCGATCACCTGATCGATGCGTGGTAGCGGAAAAGGATCCTTGGGGCATGCTTTGTTCAAGTCGGTGTAGTCGACACACATGCGCCATGCAGTAGCAGCCTTTGGATCCTCCTTGTTCTTCTCGACCATGACCGGGTTGGCTAGCCAATCCGGATGCAGCACCTCCATGATGAAATTGCTTATCAGCAACTTGGTGATCTGGTCACCAATGGCCTTCCTTCTCTCATCTCCGAAGCGGCGCATAGGCCTGCTTCACTGGTTTTGGCGTCAGGACGCACATGTAACGAGTGCTCAACCAACTCCCTCGGGACTCCTGGTAAATCTTCATTGGACCAGGCGAACACGTCCCGATTCTCACGGAGGAAGTGGATGAGCTCGCTTTCCTATTTCTCCGCCAACCCGAAGCCAATGATGGCTACGCGGCCGGGGAAATCAGGGTCGACCTGGACCTTCTTTGTCTCTTGAGACGCTTGGAACGCGGTCCCGTGCTGGGTACTCGGCACGCCCTGCGCACCAACTTGCGCGGATTGCGCCATAGCCACCACCTCGTACATCTTTTTCTTCTCGGCAGCAATCACCATGGACTCCGCCAACTGAGAGCCAGCAGAGGCACACTCCATGGACTTCTTGTAATCACCAGAGATGGTAATCACGCCATTGGGACCAGGGATCTTCATCTTCAGATATGCCGTGTGGGTAGAGGCCATGAACTTGCTCAGAGCAGGCCTGCCGAGTAGAGCGTTATAGGGGCTCTGATGATCAACCACCTCGAACTGCAGGCTCTCTGTGCGGCAGTTCTCCCTGGTGCCAAATAGCACATCTATCCACACTCGGCCAATCGGATTGCACGAGACTCCTGGCACAATGCCATGGAAAGTGGTCTTGCTAGGTAGCAGCATGTTCTCGGCCAGCCCAAGCTTCTCGAGTGTGTCTCTGTACACAATGTTGATGCTGCTGCCGTTGTCGATCAGCACCTTGCTGAACCTCACATTCTTCTCGGGACCCAAGAAGGTAGGATCCACCACCAAAGCGTAACTACCCGGGTTGGGCATCACCTTGGGATGATCTACTCGGGACCACTTGATCTCTTGGTTGCACCAATGCATATAGTGAGGGACAGCAGGGATCACGGCATTGACCTCCATGGCTCGCCTGTGCTGTGACTGCTTGTCGACGGGCTCAGAAGTAAAGATCATGTAGCTCTCGTGGTGTTCTTGATACTGGTTGCGGCCTCCACCCTCATTGTTGTTGCCCTGGTAGTTGTTATTGCCTCTGTTGTTGTTGCGGTTGTGGTTGTTGTTGTTGTTGCGGTAGCTCTCATTGTTGAAGTGACGGTTGGCTCCTAAAGCCACTTGGTTCACGTTTTCTCTTCTCGGGAACACTGGAGGCCGAGCTTCGGGTGCGCGAGCAGGCTGCACATTGGCATTTGCAGCTGGCAGAGGAGGAGGAGGAGGCAAACCCTCGTTCCTGATCAGATCCCACCATTCGCACTGCCGGGTGGTGTGGTTAGCAGGCCTCGAGGGGTGCTGAGTATGGAAACTGCATGGGCCATCCCTCATGTCGTCGAAGACGAATTTCCTTGTCTGCTCCGAGTTGCCGCTAGCCGACTGAGGAGCGCGGAATGGTTTCTTGTTGCCTTGGCCCTGGTTCTGGTTCTGCCCGTAGGCTCCAGCAGGTTTTTGCCTTTGGCTACCCCCCAGCTCCAACAGCCACTGCATTCACCTCCTCAGGGTCATACCGAGTATCTATTCGGTCACCTCTACGCTTGTTGCGGAACTCGTTGCGCTTGTTGCTGTTGAAGTTTCTTCTCGGCTCAGAGGAATCCATCAGGGGCTGGGTAGGATCACCGAGTGCGTACTGATCCGCAATCTTGATGGTCTCCGCCAGAGTGTTTGGCATCTCTCTCTGCAACCTTTGCCATAGCATACTGCCATGTCTGCAACCCTGCGCAAACCAAGTGATGGCCTGGGCTTCATTTACACCTTCACAGGTGTTCCGCAACGTGCTCCACCGAGTAAGGTACTCGCGGTCCGTCTCGTCTTCCCGCTGCCTGCAAGCGGACAGCTGCTGTGGCCTATTCGGCCTCTTGTAAGTGCTGGTGAAGTTGCTGATGAAGGCTTCCGAGAAATCCAGCCAGCAATTGATGCTGTTCTTGGGAAAGTTGTTGAGCCAAGTGCGAGCTGGACCCTCTAGCATCTGCGGAACATACCGCACTGCCCATCTCCGGTTGCCATTCGCGATATGAACCGCGGTGACATAATCGTTGAGCCAATCCTCCGGCTTGGTGCTGCCATTGTAGCTCTTGGTGCCCCTGGCCAGCTGGAAGTTCTTCACGGACGGCTCATTCATGATGCCAAAGCACTCGGGGCCGGGAGGTCCTGTGTTCTCGAGCCGTGCCGACAAACTGATCCGGTCCAGCTGGTGCCTTGCATCTCCAGCACGCACTCGCCCACACGATCCAGAATATCATAGCCAGCCAACCCCATGGCCGAGTAGCCATCATCATAGCTGTCCACCTGCACAGCTGCAGGCTGCTCCACCGGGTTGGCGGCTGGTGCCACTGCATGCGGCTGCTGCCGCTGCCGAGTAGGCTGAACAACTGGATGCTGAGAAGGGCCTGGGTGCTCTCCATCTCGGGCCTGGCTTTGAGCTTTATGGGCTTGAAAGCCTGCTCCTGCAGCGTTGTGTTTCTGCCCGGACTGTCGCGGCACAGCGAGCTGTTTCGCGGCGACAGTCGGGTCGTACACCTGCATCTGCCTACCCTTGCCAGAATGCCCACTCCGGCTTCTCTCACGGCTAGGATGCGGAGATGAAGCCTGATCGTTAGATCTGGCCACGTGCGAGTGCACCACTTGAGAAGCTCCAGCACCCGGGTTGGCTTTCCGGAACTCCTCGTTCTGCCTAGCAGCCTCTAGCACCAACTCGTTCAGCCTCTCCTGCTGCCTAACGCGCGCGTCGCCAGCTAGATGCGGCAACTCGGCAGCTACGGCCTCAGCAGCTCTAAGTGTTTTGGCGGGTGTGCTGTATCTGGGTCTAGTGGAGGTGTTCGCGGTGGCGGACTGGCTGGGAGCCTCTACAACCGTTGCCATCTCGGCACCTAGGTTGCGACGCGTAGCACCTACTTTGCTAGCTCTCCTAACAACTGGTGTGAAACCGTGAGCCTTGTTGTACTCAAGCTGATCTAAGCTAAGCTCTAGCCTAATCTTCTCCAACTCCGCCTGCTCAGCGAGCAGCTCCTGGCGCTGCCGGTCGAGCTGCGCCTTCATGGTCAGGAGCTCGAGGTCAGTGGGAGGCGGCATACCCGTCCGCGCAGCAGACGCAGGGATCGTCGGAGTAGTGGAGAGCGGGAGGTTGCACTCCTTCTCGTAAGGCTTGTGCGTCTTCCCGCCAGCACCTAAGCCAGCGAGATCCACGACGACGGCTGCAGCGGTAGCAGCCGCGCCCTTCCCGGCGTCAGCAGCAGGGCCGGTCATCATCACCTCCGCGACGCTCGCAGAGCGGCTCGACGGGCTCCCGCGTGCGGTGATAACGGCAGGTGGATCCTCCGCGTCATGCACCAGCTCGGGGTACTCGCGGTCGATGACGGTGGCGACGTAGACAAGGTGCGTGCCGAAAGCGAGCACCGTGCCGCCCTCCGGCATGGCCCTGCTGCCGAAATCGCCGGCATTGTCGGTGACGAAGTCGAAGGAGCCAAATCTGTGGACGAGGCCGCAGACCACGCGCTCTCCGGTAGCAGCAATCGATCCCGTCCGAACGGAAACTCCAGCCAGCGCCGCTGGTTGCCCCACGGTGGGCGCCAACTGTCGTGGTGGTGTCACGACAGATGCCATAGGATGGCTAATGATGTGGGGACGAAGGACGCTGGAGGCGCTCGGGGAGGGATCACGCGACGAGTAGACGCGTGAAGTATGAAACATGCACTGCAAACAACACGATCTACCCAGGTTCAGGGCCCTCGTGAGGAGGTAAAACCCCTACTCCTGCCTTTCTCTCTGTATTTTGATGTCTCACCGAGTACCCACAGTAAAAATGTTCTTGCTACCGAGTAGCCACTCTTCTCTCTACGTGCGGAACTAGGTCAAGAATGTGAACCCGTCCCCGGATCCCTCGCGCAGGAGGGGGCAGGGCACCTTATATACTCGGTGCCCAGCCGGATACAGCCAAATACAAACAGATGTCGACATTGTGTGCACACCGTCCTTCTTTCGAGTTCCCGCTGACAGCTTTGGCTTCTAGATTTGTCCTGGTGCGGAAAGTCGTTGGGCAAAACCAAGTATCCAGTCTGTTATCACTGCGGCGAACACAGAGTAGGTCCCCCCTATCCTGCGACGCCCTGCTGACACACTGTCGCTGTCAGGCACGCCGTCCTCAGATGAACAGTGCTGTGAACAGTGCCAAGTACGAACCCGGGATACGCGGGATTCGGTGTCAGAACGGCTCCTTTGACTTCTGGCCCGAGTAGGTTCCCGCCGTTTCAACTCGGACCAGCTCTTCTATTCGGAGGAACATAACTCTCTTGATTCATCCTTCTGGCCGTCTAGATGTAAGACCGGGTAGCAGTCGACCGGGTAGCGAGTACCGGGTAGCTGGCTATTCGGCCAAACGTCCCTTCTGATCTTGCCTTTAGCACTTGCCTTTACCCTACTCGGGGGTAACCCCCCGACACAACCTATATTTTCGCTTATTCTCGTCACTTTGCCAGAAGAAGCGGGATCTATAGAAGTCTAATCTTTTTCTTACACCTATTAGTATTTCAAGAAAAGACAACATGAACATAGAAAGACTTGTCAACACCGAATTAACTAGAACAAGACGATCCCCATAGGATAGTGATGGCGTGTAGACACACGTTCGTTAGGAGACCCCAAGAGGAATGTATGATGAGTACAGCAGCAAGATTTTCCCTCAAAAAGAAACCAAGGTTTAATCGGACCAGTAGGAGAAAGAAATCACTTCTGAAGGTTGTTGACAACTGATGTTGGCAGAGCGCACTACCAGGCTTAGCAGCAACGTGGAATCTTCACACAACACAACGAAGATACTTTGCCCCAATGAAACAACGAGGTTGTCAATCTCACCGGTTTTGCTAAAAACAAAGGATTAGACGTATAGTGTGCAAAATAATGTTTGTTTGCAGTGAATGAAATGAGAATAGTGTTTGTAGTAGGTTGTATTATCAGTGTAAAAGAATGGACCGGGGTTCACAGTTCACTATAGTGTCTCTATAACAGATAAACAACATGTTGGGTGAACAACTACAGCTAGGCAATTGACAAAATAGAGGTTGCACCGTAGTGCATATACATGACATGATGATTACTATGAGATTTATTTGGGTATTACAACATGATACGTAGAGCGTAATCCAACTGCATCTATGACTAATAATCCACCCTCAGGACGTCATCCAAGCAAACTTTGGGTATTAAGTTGCAAGCAACAGATTATTGCATTAAGTAAAGTGTGTATTGTAAACAATAAAATTAACCTTAGATAAAGCATTGTTGTTTTATCCCTAGTGGCAACAGCACATCCACAATCTTAGAAGTTATTGTCACTCTCTCAGATTACTGGAGGCATGAACCCACTATCTAGCATAAATATCCCCTCTTGGAGTTACAAGCATCAACTTGGCCAGAGCATCTACTAGTAACGGAGAGCATGCAAGATCACAAATAACATAAATAAGACAGATCTATAATCAACTTGACATAGCATTCAATATTCATCGGATCCCAGCAAACACAACATGTAGCATTACAATAAGATGATCTTGATCATGTTAGGCAACTCACAAGATCTAAACATGATGGCATAAAAGGAGGAGAAGACAACCCTCTAGCTACTGTTATGGACCCGTAGTCCAAGGATGAACTACTCATGCATCACTTTGGAGGCAGACATGGTGATTTAGAGCCCTCGGGTGATGATTTCCCCTACCGGCAGGGTGCCGGGGAGAGCTTCAGAACGCTCCCGAACTAGGGTTGACGATGACGGCGGCTACGACACTTTTCGTGGATGGAGGCTCAGGTGTTTAGGGTTTTACCGAGGAAGATTTTAAATAGGCAAAAGGGCGATGTCGGTGGGCGCCCGAGGGGACCACACCACGTGGTGGCGCGGCCAAGGGGGGTGCCACCCTATGGTGTGGCCGCCTCGGTGCCCCCCTTCCGGTCTCCTCCGAACTCCATGTACGTGACAGCAAAATAGGGACTGATATGTCTCAAACGTAACTATAATTTCGGATGTTCCATGTTGTTTTTATGCCAATTGCTACATGTTTTATATACACTTTATAGCATTTTTATGGATTTCCTGGGACTAACCTATTAACAAGATGCCAAAGCGCCAGTTCCTGTTTTCTGCTGTTTTTGGTTTCAAAAAAGTTTTTTGGAAATATTCTCGGAATTGGACGAAACAAAATCCTAGGGTCCTATTTTTCTATCACGTACACGGAGTCTGGAGGAGACCTAGAGGGGGGCCACCAGGTGGCCACACCATAGCCCCCCCTACTTTGTCGCGCCACCACGTGGCGTGGGCCCCTCGGGCGCCCACCGACATCGCCCTTTCGTCTATATATACTCTTCCTCGGGGAAACCCTAAATATCCGAGACTCCATCTATGAAAAGTGTCGTAGCCACCGCCATCGTCGACCCTAATTAGGGAGGGTTCTGAAGCTCTCCCCGGCACCCTGGCGGGAGGGGAAATCATCACCGGAGGGCTCTACATCACCATGCCTGCCTCCAGAGTGATGCGTGAGTAGTTCATCCTTGGACTACGGGACTTTGGCTTTTGTTTCGTCCAATTCCGAGAATATTTCCAGAACAACTTTTCTGAAATCAAAAACAGGAACTGGCACTGTGGCATCTTGTCAATAGGTTAGTCCCAGAGAATACATAAAAATGATATGAAGTGTATAGAAAACATGTAGAAATTGGCACAATATCAACATGGAACATCAGAAATTATAGATACGTTTATGACGCATGATACGGCATAAACGTATCCTTAATTTCTGATGTTCCATGTTGTTTTCATGTTGTTTCCCACATGTTTGCTATACACTTTATGTCATTTTTATCGATTTCCCGGGACTAACCTATTGACAAGATGCCATAAAGCCCGTTCCTGTTTTCTGCTGTTTTTAGTTTTAGAAAAGATGTTCTGGAAATATTCTCGGAATTGGAAAATTCAAAAGCCAGAAGTCTTAGAAGTCCCGGAGGGTCCATGGAGTCCCAAAGAGACCCAGAGGAGTGCCCGGGAGACACCACACCATATGGGGGTGCGGTTCCCCCTCTGGCCGCGCCAAGAGGTGGTGTGGGCCCTTGGCCACCCCTCGGCATCGCCCTTTCGCCTATATATGCCCCCCGATGCATAAACCCTAAAGAAATCAGCCTTTTTCCACGAAAAGTTCCGTAGCTCCGTCGCCGCCGCTGACAAGTTTCGGGGATAGAAATCTCTATTCTGGCACCCTGACGGGACGGGGAAGTGCCCCCGGATCCATCTCCATCGACTCTACCGCCATCTTCATCACCGTTGTTGTTTCCTATGATGAGGAGGGAGTAGTTCTCCCCCGGGGCTGAGGGCTCTACCGGTAGCTATGTGCTTCATCTCTCTCTCCCATGGTGTGATCTTTATGTGTCGAGACATCGTAGTAGAATTCATAGACGGGGATGCCATGATACTACCGATAGAGATTGTGGGGGACGTGATCGTATGATGGACAATGACACCGGGGTTTTACCCAGGTTCGGTACGTCGCAACTAGGCGGCGTTCCTACTCCTGCAATCTCACTAAATCAGGGCTGAAACCTGAAGTATACATAGTACAATGTGAGTTGGGTTTAGCTACTCGACAAGGATCAACCTCTCGGCAAGTTAGCTTTTAGCTTATTGTCTATCTGTTTCTTATCTCCCGTCCGGCTTTATATAATAGCCGGGTTAGGGCTTATAGAAAAGGAAACCTAGAAGACTACGGTAAGTGCTAACTTGGAAGACAAGGAATCTGCCTTCTACTCCAAGCCGTACCACGTGGGTCGTGGTCCGGGTTCTTCTAGAATCCGACTTCCGTGCGTCAACTTACTGGGCCGCCCAATGAACCGTAGCCCATTACCATTCAGGCCACCCTGGTAATTCGGCACTTTAGGACACCATCTGATATACCCCAAAATGGTATATATCCGACAGTAGCCCCCAATAAGGATTAAGACTTCAATTCACCGTCTTTCGTCAAATTTGCATTCTTTCCGAGAAATACTGACTTTCTGTCTTGATTCTTCTTTTCCTACAAATCACGCTATAACGCGAAACTCGGATTTCGAGAAATCCGGCTTTTTCTTCCACGAGCCTTCGTGGAGAAGGAACTTCCTACGCCAGTGATGAAATCATGCTGACGTCAGGGACGTTTGGGTTTTCGCGCGTGAAACCCTGAAACATATCTCTGACACATTCTCACAGGAAACGAGGAGATAGCAATAATCACTTGTCGATTCATTTCCCGTAATTTTCGGCGAGTGACACGCGTTGATCATCCAACGGTCAAAAGAGTCGTTAGCACGTATCGCGATGAATTTTCGGCTATAAATAGCCCACTTCATCCCCTCCGGCAAACCTTCCACTCCTCTGTCATCTTCAAGCCCCAAGCGCAAAGCCCCCGAGCCTCAGTGAGAGCAGAGCCGAGCAAACATCCGAGCCCGTGTACGCGACCGCGTCATTCCCGGACTTCTCGTCGGAGAGCACGGAGCTCTCATCGCGCCACCTGGATATGGCCTCTACGCACGCTTCCCTGTCCCGCTCCATCGTCACTAAGATCGACGACATAATCAACACCATGGATCCCATGGTGGATTCACCGAACCGCGCCACCGGAAATGAGCCGGGGAAATCTTCCGGCGGCCAAGCCCGTGAGGATCCACCTCTCACGGCCGCAACCCTGGCCGCGTCTTCTTCCGCGCCGCCTCCACCTTTTGCTCCCGAAACGGTGGAGGAGAAGATCACGCTCATCGGAGAAGAACTTTCCGCTGCGTCCGCCGCCGCCGGAGCGGAGGACGAGGGCGAGAGTGCCGGCAACTGGAGCCGATGCAATATTCCCCCCTCTCTTCTTCCGACAATGGAGAAGGAGGGACTAATAGAGAAAGGGAAATGGCGGAGTGAGGAGGACGAGTCCGAGCCCTCACCTAAGGCCGGAGAGCGGGTTCTTCTCACATCTCATATCTTACGAGGTATGGGACTTCCGCCATCCGCCTTCTTCCTCCAGGTACTTAACCACTATCACATCCAACCCCACAACTTGCCACCCAATTCCATCCTCTATTTAGCCGGATTTCAGGCTCTTTTCGCAGGGTACCTAGGTTTAGCTCCTAGGTTAGATTTCTGGCAATATTTCTTTGGGGTTAAGCGTAATCCTTCCGAGGGCGCACTCCCGACTTGCGGAACCATTTCCTTTACCCTGCGTAGATTCAGGGAGGATTGGTTCCCCAAGATCAAAACCTCGGAATCCGTCAAATTCTGGACGGCTTCCTTCTTCTATCATCCAAACGTTCCTTTTCCCGGAAAATCCACTGGGATTCCACCTTTCACCAACACCGCTGCCACCCCTCAAGAAAACTGGGGAATAGAAGCAGTGCAGACCCTGCCACCAGATCTCCTCAAGATCAAACGGTGCATTGCCAAACTCGTCAATTCCGATCCGCCTCTAACCGGCATGGATACAGTTCTGTGCTGGTTAGAGAGGCGAATTCAGCCTTTGGCTGACCACGGTCCCCGACTTTTATGCGACTACACGGGAACCACGGACGCCATGCGAACAACAGATAAGTCCTTGACAGAGAAGGATTTACGAAAACGTGTGAATCAATTGGTCGCAGCACGCGACAAATACGTGGAAAGCCGGCCGATGTACACGGCAGCTAATCCGGCTCCAAAGGTACGTCTTTTGCATTTTGGGTATCATATCATTCTTTTTCTCGGATAATTGTCTTAACCTAGACTTTGTCTTTTCGACAGATCTTCGATCTTCCTGAGTCGGACCTCCCAACTGATGCTGAGTTGGACGCACTGCGTGCCAACTTCGCGGGTGGGAGGAAACGCAAGAAGATTTCCTCCTCCCAGGAAGTGATCGGTCTTGACGGTATCCCCGTCGTTACCTCCAGGTTTGACATCCAAGTTTTTTATTTTTGTCGGAACTTTTCCTACTTTGTCTCGGATTTTTAATCTTCTGGTACTTCCCTTTTTAGCTTGCCTCCTTCATCCTTGAAGCCTAAAAAGCTTAAGAGGTTTAAGGCTGCGGCTAAAAGAGGTCCACATCCTTCTGCTGCAACTGCCCCAGATACTCCAGTTGTAGATACAGAAGAGCATGCTGCCAGGGGCGGAGACAAGGGGGCTAGCAGGGGCTAGACCCCCCCTAATGATCGGCCCCCCTCAACATTATGTGGCACATACTACTACTAGTTTTCATAGCCTATATGCTGATATGAGCGTACATAACTAGTGTTTAAGTTCTAAAAAAAACTAGTGTTTAAGCCCAAAACTCGTACTAATTTATATCGTTTATGCATCAAGCCCAGCCGGCAAGAAAACCTAGCCCGTATGCACATGCCTACCATCGGTCATGGGGGAGTAGGAAGCCTTGATCGAAGCCGTAATTCCGGTTCCCTTTTCCCGCTAGATGGATGTATCGATCTACCTATGACGCCTTACCCTGAAAAGGAGAGTTTTTCTAGGAAGACGACACCGCTCGCAGTCTGACTGCTCCATCTCGCAATGCTGTCGGTCGGCCGGCCCCTAGAAGACCACTCCGATAAGCGCACGGACGCGCTTCCATTATTCAAGCCGATCGGTTGATATTGTATGGTATCTGATCAAGCCACGGACTATGTTCCACGGAGATTCATCGTGTCTGATCAAGCACTCAATTTTAAGGTAAACAATACACACATGCTACCACTAGTATTTTGTAATGGATTATGGCCTAATAACACAGTTAATTAGTACAATGGACACATCTTGAATGGCAATCGATCTCCAGGGTAATATCTTACAAGCGAATCACTTTATTATGTTGAAATCTAAATCTACATGGCTGTTAAACGCATGCATATAATAATGCAATAAAACTACTTTGTCCTTCAAAACTTTAATTTGTATTCCCTTATAGTTTGAACATATAGAGAAATTTACAAGTTTCACGTGAAACTATAGCACAATTTATTATGTGCCAAAGGCTTTGTAAAAAAATAATCAACTCGCCCCCCCTATATTTAAATCCTGGCTCCGCCCCTGCATGCTGCTGCAATGAACAAAGAAATCCAGCAGACCAGCCATCCCATTGTGCCGGAAACGGACACGAGGGAAAGGGCGGCCCCGGAAGTGGGAGGTCCTTCTCAGGCAGCTGAGGAGGATCCCATTCCCACCTTTGATAAGGATTTCAAGGATATCCATGAAGGCCTTAACAATGTCGGAACTCTTTTTGCCGAGTTTGCAAAAGAGTTCAACGAAACTTGGTCAGGTTTGCAGCGGATGAGCAAGGTAATATCTCTATCCCCCAAGTAATAAGTCAAATGCATGCTTTTGCCTTAATGCTTTTTCGCTTTTATGCTTGTTTTTAACTTAAGCATTTTTTGTCTTTTTTCTGTGTTTCAGCAAACCGCTGAAAACATAAACATGGAAATCTTTAACAAACTTACCGTCAAGAATAAGGAGGTGAAATCCCTTCTTTCTATTCTTGAGGGTAAAGAGACAGAACTAGCGTCTACTCAGCAGCAGTTGAAGAAAACAGCAGGTAAGTTTTTTCTCTGCTTCCACCTGTATGGATTGTTTCTAAGTATTTTCCCGAGTTTTCTTACTTGTCTTTTTTACTTGCTTTTCAACTTCTTTGGCGAAAACCAAACAAGTTGCTGAAGATGCCGGCAATGCCGAAAATCTCCTCCGGGAAAATCTGGGCCTTCATAAGGAGAATATGAAGTTACAGAAGGAGCTGGAGGCCAGCCAGCTGGCTGTCGGTATTGCCGAGTCCAAGGCCTCCGAGCAACCTGCTAAAGACAAGGCGACGATCCGAGATCTGGAGAACGCCTTGACCCAGCGCTTCGAGGAGGGATCCGAGATGGACAAAATTCTCGGTAAGTTTTTATCTTTTACCGGATTTTTTCTGTTGACATATTTCTCTGTTTTTGCTAACACTTTTTGTGTCTTTACTAAAACAGGAGATAGCCCCCAGCTAACTCGGAATGAGAAAATCCGAGCCTTTGGAAAGGTGTTCACCGCAATCAAGGATGCGGGGATGCTGCTTGACAGCAAATGCCTTCCCATAAGGACTGGGTAGTTCTCGGAAGTTGAAAAACTTTCGGAAGCCTTGGTGGAAGTGGCGCAGTCCAGGGAATCCGTCCTGCGCTCCGAGACGCGTGGTGGTGCACGCATGGCTCTAGGGCTCATGCGCATGCACTACCCTGACGCCAAGTCTTGGCGCGTGGCGTCCGGCATCCTGCAAGGATACACGGAGGCGCATCGGGCCGGTATCTTTGAAGCTATAAAAGGTCACGCCACCAAGATCGCCACCATGGTCAACATCTCCACCTTCTACCCAGAGGAAACCATTCTAGATATTCCTGAGGAATCCAGCAGTGAAGATGACTCGGATGCCTGAAGGAAATTCCTTGGACCTGGGTAGAGAAATAGGAAATAGGAGCATTACTGATCTTACAATATAAACTTATTGTAATGCTTTCTATTCTTTTGTATGAACAAGTATTCCGCTTTTGCAGCAATTTTTATTAAGTCTTTTGCAAGTTTTCCGGATTTATATTCCTTTATCTTCTAAGTTCTCTGGTTCATATGCTTTAACTGTCCTTAGTGTTTCAAATGGCTCGATAGTATTTTAATCTTTATGCCAAGTGACTGGGTATAACCAATCAGTCGAAACTCGGAAACATGGATCATACTAAAGGCATTTTTACTTACTAGCTCCAGCGACCCAGCATAAAAACAATCAGATAATACTTAGAGAATAGTAAGGAATTTTTTTGAATGAAACTCAGGCACGCAGGCACAATCTGGGTTTCCTTAAGCCATTTTAGGCTGAAAATCATTCAGTTTTTTAACACCGAGCACGCAGGCACAATTCGGGTGAACATTGAGTATTTTGAAAGATCATTGGGAAATAGATAAGACGGAATTATGTTTTAAACTATAATGAACATATAAAAAACACAGATGTATGAATTCCGACAAATTTATTTCATGATCTGAAAGATGTTTACATAGAGATTGAACTAAGTATAGAAGGGACGTAACTGTTGGATGCTCCAGGGTCTTTTGGTCTCCCCTAGTTCTCATCTATCTTTCTCTTTCTTTTGCGATTCGGCCTTTCGGGATCATCTTCCGTGTCTCGAATATCTACAAGATAGTATGATCCATTTTCATAGCTTTGCTGATGACGAATGGTCCTTCCCAAACTGGAGCCAATTTGAGCTTTCTTTGTTATACCAATCTTAGCACTAGGTCACCTTCTTTCAAAGAACGATGCCTGATTTTCCGACTATGGTAACGTCGTAAACCTTGCTGATAAATGGCAGATCTTTGAAGCACAAGTTCTCGTTCTTCCTCTAGGAGATCGACGGCATCCTGTCGTGCGCTTTCGGCATCCGAGTCATCGAAAGCCTGCACTCTTGGGCTATCATGGATCATGTCCGTTGGAAGGACTGCTTCCACGCTATAAACTAGGAAAAACAGGGTTTTCCCTGTTGACCTGTTTGGCGTCGTTCGAATACTCCAAAGCACGGAAGGTAACTCCTCCACCCATGCTCCAGCTTCTCTGTGAAGAGGAGATTCGAGTCTTGGGCGTATTCCTTGCAGGATTGAACTATTCATTCTTTCAACCTGCCCATTGGATTGTGGGTGTGCCACAGATGCAAGATCTAGGCGTATTCCCGTTTGCCGGCATTATTTCGCCAACTCTCCAATAGAGAAATTTGTTCCGTTGTCGGTTATTATGCTGTGCGGAACGCTGTATCTCATGACTATGTCAATGATGAAATTTCTGACTCTTACACCGTCAAGCTTTTTGATGCGTTTTGCCTCCACCCACTTGGTATACTTATCTACTGCAACGAGTAGATGTGTAAGTCCACCTCTTGCAGTTTTGAATGGTCCCATCATATCTAGCCTCTAGACCGAAAACGGCCATGTAATAGGGATAATTTTGAGTGCTTGGGCGGGCATATCGTCTGCTTGGCTTAATACTGGCATCCGACACATGTATTAATTATGTGTTCGGCATCTGTCTTGGCTGTTAGCCAGAAAAACCCTGCACGGAATGCTTTCTTAACTATGTTTTTTGATTGAGCATGATGTCTGCAATCTCCGGCATGGATTTCTTGCAGAATTTCTCGGCCTTCTTCCGGCAAAATACATCGCAGAAAAATTCCGGTAGTGCTGCCCTTATACAGGCAACCATTGATTACCGTGTATCCTTTGCATCGACATTTTATTTGTCTTTGCAAGACCTCGTCTGCTCCATCCGTATACTTCTGGTCTACTAAGAAGTTTAGATATGGAATTGTCCAATCCGGGTAAACGAGCAAAACTTTGATTGACTCGAAAACGAGAGGATAGTCGACATTTCCACCTTTTATGGATGGTTCGTGCAAATTCTGGACAAACACACCTGGTGGTAGGGTTTTCACTCTTTCCGAGCCCATGCGGGCTAATGCATCCGCGTTCCAATTTTCTTCCCTTTTAACGTGAAGTACTTCAAATCCCAAGAAGCATTGCAAACTCGTCCACCGTTCTCCGATATTCGGCCATGATGGGGCTTTTGGCGTCCCATGTTTGGTTGAGCTGATGTTGTACCAAATCTGAGTCACCATAGCATAAGATGCGTTTGACACCTATTTCTTTTGCAATGTGCAAGCTATGAAGCAGAGCCTCGTATTCTGCCACATTATTGCTGGCGTTGAAGTGTATTTGTAATACGTACTCCATTGTATCTCCCTTGGGGAATTTTAGGACTACACCAGCTCCGGCGCCCTCCTTCATCTTGGATCCATCAAAATGCATAACCCAGTATTCCGACTCCGGCATTGGTGTGTTTTCCATTGCTTCTGTCCAATCAGCGACGAAATCTGCCAACACGTGTGATTTTATTGCCGTCCGGGGTTGGTACTTAATGTCGAACGCAACTAACTCGATGCCCCATTTGGCTACTCGGCCTGTTGCGTCCGCATTGTTGATTATATCCCCTAGTGGTGCTTTACATACCACTGTTATGGAATGTCCTTGGAAGTAATGGCGGAGTTTTCGGGATGCGAAAAATACACCATATGCCAGTTTTTGATAGTGCCGGAATCTTTGCTTGGACTCGGAAAAAACTTCACTTACATAATACACCGAATGTTGATCTGGTATGGTTTGCTCGTCTTTCCGCCTTTCCACAACTATCACCGCGCTGATAACCCTGTTTGTCGTTGTGAGGTACAATAACATGGGTTCTTCGTCTTTTGGCGATGCCAAAATTGGAGCTTGCATCAAGGTTTCTTTTAACTGGGTTAACGCTTTGTCCGCCTCTTCTGTCCATTCAAATTTGTCGGATTTCTTCAACAATTTGTATAATGGCAGAGCTTTGTCTCCTAGCCGGCTTATGAACCTGCTGACGGCAGCTGCAGAACCCGTCAATCTTTGTACATCTTTTAAGCACGTAGGCCTTGAGATGTTTAGGATTGCCTTGATCTTTTCCGGATTTACTTCTATTCCTCTGTGAGAAACGATGAAACCCAGAAGTTTTCCTGAGGGAACCCCGAATACGCACTTTAATGGGTTTAACTTCATTTTATAAGTGCGCAAATTTTTGAAGGTTTCTCGTAGATCTTCAAGGAGCGTGTCTTTTTCCTTGGAAACGATGGCAATATCGTCCACATAAACGTGAACATTTTTACCAATCTGACTATGCAAATATCGTTGCATGCAGCGCTGGTAGGTTGCACCTGCGTTCTTCAGGCCAAAAGGCATGGTTATGTAGTAGTATGTTCCATATGGAGTTATGAAAGAGGTTTTAATTTGGTCTTCTTCCTTCATGCGTATTTGATGATACCCGGAATAAGCGTCCAAAAGCATAAAAGCTCAGAGCCTGCAGTGGCATCTATTATTTGATCGATTCGCGGTAACGCGAACCTATCTTTTGGGCACAATTTGTTCAAGCCGGTGTAATCTATACACATCCTTAGAGCAGTACTATCTTTGTTCGGGACTAATACTGGGTTTGCAGACCATTCAGTATGTATAACTTCCCGGATAAAATCAGCTGCCAATAGCCGGATAATTTCCTTGCCAATAATCTTCCGTCTTCTTCCGTCAAATCGACGGAGACCTTGTTTGACGGGTTTAGATCCTGGTATTACCTTGAGTTGGTGCTCAGCAAGTTCCCTGGGTATGCCTGGCATGTCCGCTGGACGCCACGCGAAAATGTCCCAGTTCTCACGGAGGAACTTGATGAGCTCGCTTTCCTATTTGTCGGTCATGCTAGTTCCCACTACGACGAATTTTGTCGGATCTTTGGGATCTAGGATAACCTGTCTTGTATTCTCGGAAGATTTGAAGCTGTCTGCTGGCTTCCGGGTTTCTTTCCCTACCGACATTTCTGTTGGTGATACTTCTTTCGCCAACTCCTTTAATTCCTCCTTTGTTATCACTTTTTCTGCACAAAGGGTGTTTTCTTTTTCCAGCTCGTTTGCCAGTTTGAAGTCTCCACTTATGGTGATTACTCCTTATTTTGGCCCCGGCATCTTCAGCTTGTTATAGATATAACATGATCTTGCCATGAACTTGGCGAAAGCTGGACGTCCGAGTATTGCGTGATACACGCTTTCGAACGGCACAACCTCGAAGGATATTTTTTCCTGTCGGAAACATTCTTTCTCTCCAAAGGTTACTTCTAGGGAAATTTCTCCTAGGGATCGTGCTTGCCTGCCAGGGACGATGCCGTGAAAGCGTATGTTACTATGATTGAGCTGGGTCTCGGAGATTCGCAGCTGCTTCAATGTATCCGGGTACATTATGTTAATGTTGGATCCTCCATCCATCAGCACTCTTTTTAGCCTAGTGTTTTGAACAATAGGGTATACATCTAGAGCTTGTGTGCCGGGTTCTGGGATATTTCCGGGATGGTCAGACTGATCCCAGGTAATTGGTGTGTTAGAGTACTTCAAGAATTTCGGGGTTGGTGGGACAACCGCGTTTATTTCTCGAAGGGTTCTCTTTGCCACCTTTGCTAAGGGAGTTGCCAGGAAAGTTAGGTTGCATTCTCCTTCAACTCTCGGAAACTTAGGCTCGCCTTTCCGCTGTTGTTCCTGGATTTTTTTGTCAGTGTCCGATTCACTGTCTTCTTTTTCAGCTTCTCGCTTTTTCTTAGAAAATTTCCTCTTAGAATTTTTCCTTTGCTTCCGGATCCTGCACTGCCTTTCATATGCTTGTTAATACGGCATTGTGCGTTCGTATGGGTGGGTTTCATAAATTCCGAATGGTGGACACAGTTTTCCGACTTTATTCTTTCCCACTCTTCTTTGGTGTAGTTGATCGGTTCTGTGCTTTGTCCTTTCCATTTGCTCCCATTTTCTCTTCCAAAGGCTATGTTAACTTCATTGGGTTTTTGCTGTGTTTCTGAAGCTGCTTTTTTCTCAGGACGAGGATTCTTTTTGGCTTCAATCAAAGTATTGATATTGCCACCTCTTGCTCAGATGTCATCTTCGGCCGCTGCGTGCTCATTTGCGGTCGTAAGCATAGATCCGAGATCTTTGTGCTTTTTGGAACCGATCATGAACGGTACGAGTCCGGGTTTTAAACCATTGCCGAAAGCATGCATTGCTTGTACGTCAGTTACTCCAGAGCAGCTGTTTTTCATTGCAGTCCCCCTTGAGATAAAGCCCACATATGGTTCATCTTCAAACTGGGTGCAGCGGTTTAACTGGTTGATGCTGTTGGGTCGTTTGTATGTTCTCCGAAAATGCTGAGTAAATACTCTGTCCATATCATCCCAGCTATCGACAGTTCTTTACGGAAGCCCGTTGATCCAGTCTCTGGCTCCGTCCAGTAACATTAGGGGGAGGAATTTTACTGCCTCTAGATCTGTCCCATTGTTAATCTAGATGGCTGTGTAATAGTCTGAGAGCCAGGTATCCAGGTTTGTACTGCCGGTGTATTTTTTATATGTTGGACCAACTTTGGCGAAGCCAAAATGCAGAGTTATTCTTCGGATCATGTCCGTGAAACACTTGAGTCCGAAGTATAGATCATCTCTTTCCACTCTATCAATGTGCGCGGAGTATCTCCCGGCTGAATGGATAGAAGGGGATCTGCTTCTTTCTTTTCCATTGTTGCGCGAACGCGCTCTTCCAGGGTTATCTCTATTTCGTCCGTTATTACGCCCTTTGGGATAAGGTGGAGTTCTGATCCTATGTCTTTCCTTATTCCTGGGAGGTGTACGGGATCTCTCACGCCTATGAGGAATGTCGTATCTTCCAGCTTTTTCAGCAGGGCGTCTTGGAGGCGGCATAGCTTTGTCGTCTTTCCGGTTTTGTTCTTCCCGATCTCGGGGATTAATTCCATCTTTCGGCAGATGGGATCCGATTTTGGACGCTGCATCCTTGTTATCATGCTTTTTCTTGTCCTTTCTCGGATCTTCTTTCTTCTCTTTCGAATTATTTGAATCTCCAGGTTCTTCAGGTCGAGGTGATCCAGCGGCGCATGTAGCTATTTTGCATAGGGCTGAGTCGTCATGCAACTTCCCTGATCTTTCTTGCCCTCGCTGTTGCTGTTGCAATGCTTTTCCTAAGAAAGCATACACCCCTTGAAGTTTTTCGCCATTGGAATAAAAAATCGTTGTTGAGGATGGCGAACGCGGCCTCCGCGTTTTCTGCTGCGGTTTTGTATATGGGTTCGCCCCTAGCATCTTTGCCGTTTACTTGCTTTTGCCAGACCGGGTTTTGAAACCGTTCCTTTGGCGGCAGTACTTCCGGTCTTGCGATTCCAGGTAACCGTGTAGGCTTAATGCCAGATCTATTCCTTCTCTCGTACTCCTTGATTTCTTCCTGCTTTAACTTAATGTCAGCTTGGGTTTGTTGGAGGTGTTCCCGAGTTTGGAATAGATGTTGCTGTTGCCTTTGGAGAGATTGTCTCCTAGCTTCCAGCACTTTAGGGGGTTCATGGGATCCCACTGGTGTTTGAAGTAGATCATGTTCGTCTTGTTCTGACATTGGCGGAACAGAGATTTCCTTCGTTTTCTTCACCGCAAGCTTAACTCCACTTCCTCCTCCTGCTTCCAGGTTTTCGTTGGCTGGATCAGCCAATTTTTTCTTCCGGAGCTTGTATTGGAGTTTCTTGGAAGCTTTGTGTTTTTTCTTGGAAGAGGGAGGTTTTTTACCAGGTTCTTCCTCCGTCAATTCCTTGACATCCGGGAAAATTGGACTGGCTTCTCCATCCTCACTTTCCTCTGGAGGAGGTGTTCTAGGGCTTTCCTGACTTTCGGCATCCGTGTTTTCAGCCGGTTTTGCCATCAGTACTTCGTGGAATCTCTCTTGAAAGGATTTGACCTTTCTCTCGAAAGCGTCTACATCTTCGTCTTCGATATCGAACTGGTCCGATCCGGGTTCCGACTCTAATCTCGCCTCGATGGCGGCTAGCACAGAGTCAGCTTCCGAGTTTGTCATCGTATTGACGGATGTCGGATCTTCCACCTCTGTTGTGGGATTGTTGTTTTCTGCCTCTTTCACGGGATTGGTTTCATCCGTGGTTTTGGCGATCTCGGATTGCACCATACAAATAAAGTGTGATTTAGCAGAATATCGGCGATCTGAGCAAAATCCGGCGTCATAGTCTTCTTCGACTGGGTATAGGGAGGGTGGGATACATTTGCTTCCACCACAGAATCCCATTGTTTCTGCAGTTAATCCGATAAAGATGTTTGCAAATCCAATCAGTAAAACACAGGCACTTACCAGATGATTCCGTGCTGGCATGTACGACCCGTTGTCGAGGAAGCGCCCGACGTCGTTGTCGAACTCCAGACTTCCGACAGTTATGGTAGTACCAATTCCGCCGAGTATCCCTGATCGAAACATAATGCCTAACGTCGCTGGCCCCACGGTGGGCGCCAACTGTCGAGACATCATAGTAGAATTCATAGACGGGGGTGCCATGAGACTACCGATAGAGATTGTGGGGGACATGATCGTATGATGGACAATGACACCGGGGTTTTACCTAGGTTCGGTACGTCGCAACTAGGCGGCGTTCCTACTCCTGCAATCTCACTAGATCAGGGCTGAAACCTGAAGTATACAGAGTACAATGTGAGTTGGGTTTAGCTACTCGACAAGGATCAACCTCTCGGCAAGTTAGCTTCTAGCTTATTGTCTATCTGTTGCTTATCTCCCGTCCGGCTTTATATAATAGCCGGGTTAGGGCTTACAGAAAAGGAAACCTAGAAGACTACGGTAAGTGCTAACTTGGAAGACAAGGAATCCGCCTTCTACTCCAAGCCGTACCACGTGGTCCGTGGTCTAGGTTCTTCTAGAATCCGACTTTTGTGCGTCAACTTGTTGGGTCGCCCAATGGACCATAGCCCATTACCATTCAGGCCATCCTGGTAATCCGACACTTTAGGAAACCATATGATATACCCCCAAATGGTATATATCCGACATTATGTGATCATGAGCTTTGTAATCTAGTTGATTAAGTAGATGTACTCTTCATCTGTTATGCTACTCAAGTGGTTTTGTTATGAGATCTCTGTAAACACTTTGATCATGGTGTAAAGGTGACAGTGTGTGCACCGTGTGGTTTAGCATGATATTTATATCTTGTGTTGGATGACCCTATGAAATTGTGGTGTTTGTCTAGTACCTTCTAGGGCACTCATAGCGACAGCGTGGGGTTAACTAGACATGGGAATGCGACTTTGAGGAGTGCCTTTTGCAGCCCTACGCGATGAATTGGCGTTTGTTATTCAACCGGAGCGTGGTTCGGAGTAGCATAGTGAAGAGAGATATTTATGCATTCAATTATGTTATCATTGTTGAGAGTGTCCACTCGTGAAAGTAGGATCCCTAGGCCTTGTTTCTAAGCATTGAAACACCGTTTACAGACAGTTCTGCTACATGTTTGCTTGCTGCCATTTTTATTTCAGATTGCTATTATCACTTATAATCACCCGTATTACTTGTATTTCATTCTCTCTTCGCTGAACTAGTGCACCTATACAACTGACAATTGTATTAGGTGTGTTGGGGACACAAGAGACTTCTTGTATCGTAATTGCAGGGTTGATTGAGAGGGATACCTTTGACCTCTTCCTCCCTGAGTTCGATAAACCTTGGGTAATCACTTAAGGGAAACTTGTTGTTGTTCTACAAACCTCTGCACTTGGAGGCCCAACACTGTCTACAAGAATAGAAGCGTGCGTAGACATCAACGTATCAAGCATCCCCAACCTTAGTTCTACTCGTCCTAGAGTAGGTAAAATGATAAAAACAAAATAATTTCTGAGGTGACATTGAAATATCATCTTCCGTTTTGATAATTAATGACAACATAACTATCAGACTAATCCCAATAGAGCATTTGCAGGTTTTATTTGATATCTATGAAAATGCCAAAGTACTTCAAAGATACATTCTAAAAAGGTTACAAGATTTATCCTAAAGTAAAGGGCTCAAAGAGACAAAGCTGGGGAGCAGTTTTTACAAGCAGCGGAGGCTCCGGTGAAAGCACCGGAACCTCCGCCCCGTGCTATTCCCGAGCACATCCCAGGAGCTTGCCTCCGGTGCCACCTCTGCTAAAAATGCCTTCGGGTGCATACGAGCAGAGGTGGCAGCGGAACCTCCGGTGGACCTCTGGTGGGCGGAACCTCCGCCCAATCCACCGGAGCCTCCGCTGGTTCCATTGCACTACAGGCGGGCTGGCCTCCGGTGATGCCTCCGCTGAAAACACCTTCGGGTACATAAGAGCGGAAGCTGCAGTGGAACCTCCGGTGGGCAGAACCTCCGCTCACCCCACCGAAGCCTCCGCCAGTGAAGATACCAGAGAAGAGAAAAGGAGCCACGCGGGCGCGTGCGAGTGAAGACCACCGGAGCCTCCGGTGGAAACACCGGAGCCTCCGGTGCTGCGTGGGCTGTCCAACGGCCAGATTGGGGAAGGGGTATTTAAAGCCCTTCCCCTACCTCATAAATGCTAAGCTTTGCCCACGCTCTCTCCTAGCCACTAATGAAAGCTTCAACCTCCTAGATCTCCCTCTCCAACCACCCAATCACTCCGTAACTTTGTGGAGAGCTAGAGGAGACCTAGATCCTTGATTCCACCAAAGGAATTTCAAATCCATCCACCACATCCTAGTAGATCTAGAATCCTACTTGAGTCCTAGAAACCTTAGTAGATCTTGTGCTTGTAGCTTACACCTTGTTGCAAATAAGCTTCGGATTTGTTGAGAGCCTCCATCCATCTTGTGGAGTGTCCTCAACCTCGTGTAAATGTTTGGTCAACGCCTTCAAGTTGACCTCATAGTGGAAACGAGAATCTCCATCACCGGAGAAGCCCAAGGAGAATAAGGTGTGCACAACCGTGCTATTGAGGAGTGTCTAGGTGGCTCCCCACCTCTCCAACATAGACGTACTTCTCTTGAGAAGGAACTACGGTAAACATATCCTTGTCTCCTTGTTTACACTTGTGGTTTATCTTGCTACCTTTCGTTTTACTTCCGTTGTGTATATTATCTTGTATCACATAGGTTGCTCACCTAGTTGCACATCTACATAACCTTGTTTTATCTTGTTTAGCATAACTAAAAGGAAAAGAATAAAAAATTGGTAGTCAACATATTCACCCCCCTCTAGTTGACCATAGTGCACTTTCAATTGGTACCAGAGCCTCGGCTCTTGCTAAGGGCTTAACCGCCTAAGAGTATAATGGTCAATGAAGGTGACCCTGACGGTTCTAATGTGGAAATCGCCAAAATGGCCAACACTATAACTAACCTACAAGAAACGGTTGGAACCATCCAAACCGAATTGTTCAAGGTTAGCTCTAGTGTTGGTTCGGAGGTTTCTAGCATAAAGAAGATGTTGGAGGCCATGATGGGGAAAACCAAGGAATCTGAGGAACCACCTCTCACCGCCGAAGATGTTAGCTCGGATGATGATTCCATTCCGGACATCGCCGAAATGGAAGCTAACATTGCTTTAGCCAAGGCAGAAGCCGATAAAAAGGCTAAGAGCGATGGGGAGCTCCGAAGGCTCCAAGTCTCAAACAGCTAAAGGTTCAGGGTCTAACTCAAGAGTTCCACCACCTCCCAACTATGACTATATTCATCCCATTGCTACAATGCCACACATTCTAAACGTTGGAATTCCTCACATGCTTAACACTAACAAATTCTCTTCTTGGAAGTTCGATATGGAGTCTCATATTTCAGGATCTTGCACTGCCTTGTGGAGAAGTGTTCTCCATGGATTTCACCCTCACGATGCAAGCAACTTGACTCCAAGAGAAGACGTTGAATTTCAACTCAACAAGACCACTCTTGTCACTATCCAAAAGGCTCTCCCAAGAGAATATCTTGAACACATCCGCGGTATCAAGACCACCAAGGAGGCTTGGGATAAACTTGACACCTTGTTTCAAGGCAATGCTAGCATCCAATCCTCCAAGTATGGTCTAGCTCTTGACAAGTCCGAGAACTTCATTATGCTTTAAGATGAAAGTCCCGAGGAGCTATATAGAAGAATTGTCACCCTTGGCAACCAATTGAGGGACTTTGGAAAAGAGGAAATCTCCGATGAGTGGATCAAGAGGAAGTTTTTCAAGGCCATAACTCCTTTCAAGAAGAACCTCTCCACTAGCATTCGAACAAGATCGGACTACAACTCTCTCAACTCCATTGGTGTTCTTAGCGAGTTCATAGCTATATCCGTATCTCACAAGAGTGTGGATGATGCTCTTGCTCTCTCAAGAGGAGTTGGGAAGTCACCCAACCTTGCCTTGAAGTCTAAGGCGATTGCTCGGATAGAAGAAGTTGATGAGGATGATGAGGATGAAGAGGACTATGAAGATACATACAAGGGTGCTCATAAGTGTATTGCTCTTTCCATGCACATATATTGGAAGAGATTGGAGGCTCATAAGTCCGGTGCTCCTAGACCTTCAAGAAACAAGGTATACAAGAAGAAGGGGAGCGGCCAAGGACGTGCTACAATTGTGGAAGTGCAAACCACTTCATCAAAGAATGTCCTTTTGAGCCAAGAGAAGAGAATGAAGGCAAGCTTGTTCGCAAGGACAAGAACAAAGCTCCACAAAACAAGAATCTCGCTAGAAGAGTCCCAAGGGCTCTATATGTTCAAGAAGGTCCCACATTGGAAACATACTACTCCAGAGATGAAGGAGAAGATGAAGTTGTAGGTGTGGCCCATGTTGCCATAGCTACGACTTCCTCTTCATCAGTCTATCTATTTGAATACCCCAATGAGAAGGCATTGATTTGACCTACATGTCTCATGGCAAAAGCCACCATGGTATATCTTCCACCTCCAAGTCTATTGCTACTAGTTCTCCCTCATTATTGGATTGTGTTGAAAACATTGTTGATGATGAGGAGGCCAAGAATGTAGGCTCTTGGTTATGTCTTCTTGAAGGTGAAACCAAAGAAAAGGTAAAGGCCCTCTTGAGGAAACTTGATGATGCTAACTCTCTCATAGATGAGAAGGAAGATATCATCATGACTTTGGAGAGATATGGTGGTGGCCATGAGAACAATGACAATGAGCTTGTAGAAGATCTTGAGAAAGAGAGATCCATGAGAGCCTCTCTTGAAGAGAGACTATCTAGTCTAGAGGAGACTTATGCCATTAGTGTTTCCAAACATAGGAAGGATAATAAAAAAAAACTTTTTCTTTACTTAAAATCTTTGAAGAAGAAGAGTTGAAGCTAGAAATAGCTCATGAGAAACTTGTTGAGCGTCATGGAAAACTAGAAAAGGAGTTCACGTCTCTTAAAGAAATCCATGACAAACTCACCACGTCTCGAAATAAGCTTCTAGCTCAACAATCTAATAAGCAAGTGACATCTTCCTCTAATAGCTTTGTTATCATGCCTACCTCTTGTACTACTAATAACATTGTAGGAAGAGAGAAAATTCTCAATGACGCCATAAGCTCTCAAGGAGCTAAGAAAGGGAAGGAAGGGCTTGGCTTTGTTGCCAACTCAAAGAAGAAAATCAAGAATGTCAACTCTTCCTCTCGTAATGTTGTCTTTGTGAAAGAGGGAGAGGTGACCAACGAGAAGGAGACCAACGCCATTGTGTGTGTTGATACCTCTAGGGGAGCATCACTCACAATGACTTTGTCGGAAAATATAACCCCTCTTATGTTCTCATGAAATCTAGAGATGGTCATGTTTATGCTAAATATGTTGGTACTTCTTATGGTGATGATTATCATTGGAATATTTGGGTTCCTAAGAACCTTGTTACTAACAAAAGAGGACCCATTGAAGGATGGGGTACCTAAATCAAGAAATTGATCTCTTGTAGGGAAGTGCTCCCGGATTGGGTAGATGGACGGTGGATAGTGGTGCATCCCAACATATGACCGGAAGCAATGACGCAATGAGTAATCTTGAACCTCCATTACCTCATCTCAATTGCGTCACTATTTGTGATAATTCCGAACTTAAGGTATTGGGACGAGGCAAGGTGGCCATCTCAAATGATTTACCAATTGAGAATGTTCTCCTTGTTGAGTCCCTTGGTTATAACTTGATGTCCGTTCTTCAACTTGCAAATTGTGATTTTACCTCTTTACTTAATATAGAGAATTTGATTGTCACTTGGTAAACAACTCTTAAAGTAGCCTTTGTTGGGTTTGTAGAGAACGACATGCATGTAGTGGACTTCTCTAAAGGAGACATGTGTGTCGCGACATGCCTAATGGCTAAAGTTGATGTGGGGTGGCTTTGGCATCGCCGGTTAGCCCACACCAATATGAGAATGTTGCATGAAATTCAAAGTGGCAATCATGTTCTAGGACTAACCAAGGCTAAGTTTGCTAAAGATCGTGTGTGTAGTTCTTGCGCCTTTGGAAAGCAACATGGAGAACTTCACCCAACAAAGACTAATATCTCCACCACAAGAATTCTCGAGCTCATTCACTTAGATCTCTTTGGTCCACTATCTTATGATAGTATCGGAGGAAAGAAGTATTGCTTGGTAATTGTGGATGATTATTCAAGATATTGTTGGTTGTTTTTCTTCAAGAGGAAGAGTGAGACTCAAAAGAGAGTCATCGAGTTCATCACTCTAGTGGAGAGCCAACACGATGCTTCCATATTGGCCATCCAGAGTGATAATGGCTTGGAGTTCAAGAACTATAACATTGAGGGTTTTCTTAGTGAAGAGGGCATTGCTCATAAATATTCCACTCCCTATACCCCTCAACAAAATGGTGTTGCGTAAAGAAAGAACCGGACTTTCATGGATGCGGCTAGGACAATGATTGCGGAGTTCTCTTCTTCTTATAACTTTTGGGCCGAAGCCGTCTCCACCGCATGTCATGCTACCAACCAGTTATATCTTCGCAAGATCTTGAGCAAGACTCCTTGAGATTCTCACGGGCAAGTGTTACGTCCATTTTGCATCACTATTTTATACCATAATTTTCTGTTATTCATCGATATATTTCATGTTATGATGCATCTCTTATGTTATTTTATCTTATTTTGCATGTTTTATAACTTTTGGAGAATAAACACCGGGACCAGAAATCTAATGGAAAAAGCACCGTCGAGATACCATATTTCAGAAGATCAGAAGAAGAAGTGGGACATCCGGGGGTTCCTAAAAGTCCCGTGGAGGAACACAGCCACAAGGGGAGCCAGAGGGAGGCCACCAGGGGCCCACACCTAGGGGTGGCGCACCCTCCCCCCTGGCCGTGCCACCTAGGGGTGTGGCCACCCTGGCCCACCTACGGGGGTCATATTTGTCCCCTGACCCCGAGGGAACCCTAAGCCTCATTCCATCCTCGAAGAATTATTCTGCCGCCGCTGCGGGGCGGAAAACACCCGAGAGAGAAAAGCTCTCTGGCAGGAAGAAATCTACCGGGGAAATTCCTCTCCGGAGAGGGGAAATCACCGCCATCGTCATCGCTTCGGGCATCATAAAGATCGTCATCACCAACAACACCATCACCCTCATCATCCACCTTCATCCCGCTGTAACAATTAGGGGCCTCTATCGTTGTTTTGCATTAGATCTCTCTCCCGGTGTGAATTACTTGTTAGTAGTTGATGTTTGTGAGATTTATCGGTGTTTGCACTTTATGACCAGATTGTTACCATCCATTATATCACCTCTGATTATGATCCATATGATGTGTTGTGAGTAGTTCGTGTTGTTCTTGAGGACATGGGAGAAGTCAAGTTGTTAGTAGTGAAGTAACTGAATAATATTAATGTTTGATATTTAAGTTGTGGTGTTATTCTTCTAGTGGTGTCATGTGAATGTCGACTACATGATACTTCACCATTTATGGGCCTAGGGGAATGCATCGTGTATTTGGCTACTAATTGTGGGCTTTCCGTAGTGACAGAAACCTAAACCCCCGTTAGGAAACCATTACACGAGGGAGTGTAGGATCCCGGAGTTTAAAGTTGTGGTTAGATTTATTTCTTAATTACTTTCTTGGTGTTGCGGATGCTTGCAAGGGGTATAATCACAAGTACGTATTAGTCTTGGATGGGACGGTACATTAGCATAGATTCACCCACACAACACTTATCAAAACACCAAAGTTATTCAGCTGCATGGAACAAAAGCACTTGACAGAAACCTCCCGTGTGTGCTCGAGAACAGTTGTTAATCATAAGTAAACTCACCATCTTGTCCGTTTCTGAAGAAAGGATTAGGCCACTTGCTGCAATTATTACTACTGCATTCTATTTACTCGCACTTTATTTATATGCAATATCAAAAACCCCTACAAATCTGTTTTCCAGTATTTACAATTATTCCTTCATCGAAACTGCTTGTCAACACCTTCTGCTCCTTGTTGGGTTCGACACTCTTATTTATCGAAAGTACTATGATACACCCCCTATACTTGTGGGTCATCAGCAAGAAACCAGACGTATCTTACTTCAAGGTCTTCGGTTGCAAGTGCTTCATTCGCAAGAAAGTTAAACGTTTGTCAAAGTTTGAGACCAAATCTTATGAGGGTATATTTGTTGGCTATGCCACAAACGCTCATGCCTATAGAGTCTACAACAAGTCCACCAGACAAGTTGAAGAATCTATAGACGTGGTGTTTGATGAGGATAACGGCTCCCAAGGGCGGCATATAGATCATGGTGTTGTAGGAGATGCAATTCCTCCCATCGTCATAAGAAGAATGGGGATTTGTGAAATAATTCCTATTTATGGTTACCGGATGACGTTGGGAGAAGGACTATGCCCCACTCAAGTGGATCCTTTGACTACACCCATTGATACACAAGCTACCCAACAAGATGCACCAAGCCCTCAAGCTATTGATCAAGGTCAAACAAGTAATCAAGGCCAAGCTTCTCATCAAAGTCGTGATCAAAGTCCCATCATTGTTGAGAGAGCTCAACCTAGTGGTGATCCTTCACCCATTAATGATCAAGGCCAAGATGAAGATGGACATGTCTCTGATGAAGAAGGTGATTCTCAAGCAATATCCAAAGAATCTTTGGAGGATATGCTAGCTCGTAGAACAAAGAGAAGGCTAGAGAATCTTGAACGAGCAGGTCCCACGGATGACAAGATACTTGGGCAAGTTCGTGGAAGGGTTGTCACTAGGAAGCAATTGGCGGATTTTTAGCAAGGCTCATGCTTTTGTCTCCTTCATTGATCCCAAGAAGGTCTATGAAGCTCTCGAAGATCAAGATTGGCTTGAAGCCATGCATGATGAACTCAACAACTTCGAGCGCAACAAGGTTTGGAAGTTAGTGCCAAGACCCAAGGATTGCAAGAATGTTATTGTCACCAAATGGGTGTTCAAGAACAAGCAAGATAAAGATGATATCGTCATTCACAACAAGGAAAGATTGGTGGATCAAGGGTGTTCTCAAGTCGAAGGTGTTGATTTCGGTGAAACCTTTGCCCCCGTAGCTCGTCTTGAATCCATTCGCATCTTACTTGCTTATGCATCTCATCATAATTTCAAGTTACAACAAATGGTATTAAGATTGCTTTCCTAAAGTGTCCCATTAATGATTTAGTATATGTCAAGCAACCTCCGGGTTTTGAGGATCCCAACCACCCCGATTATGTCTACAAACTCTCTAAGGCACTCTATGGACTTAAACAAGCTCCACATGCGTGATATGAGCACCTTAAAGAGTTTCTAGTAGATCGTGGGTTTAATGTTGGTTTAATCGATACCACCCTCTTTACGAAGACGGTTGGAGGTGACTTGTTCATATGCCAACTCTATGTGGATGCCATCATTTTTGGGTTAACACTTTGTTCAATGAAGAGTTTTGCAAGCTCATGACCGATAAGTTTGAGATGTCTATGATGGGAGAATTGGAGTATTTCCTTGGGTTTGAAGTGAATCAATATCATTAAGGAACTTTGATTTAATATGCATGACTCCAAGCCTATGAAGACTCCCATGTCCACAACCCTTGACTTGAAAGCCGACCCCAACGGTAAAGAGGTAGATCAAAAGGTATACCGCTCCATGATTGGATCCTTGCTTTACCTTTGTGCATCTAGACCAGATATCATGTATAGCGTAGATAAATGTGCAAGGTTTCAAGCCTCTCCGAGGTAAAGTCATTTGGAAGCAGTTAAACAAATCGTTCGATATTTAGTTCATACCCCAAATTTTGGTCTTTGGTATCCCAAGGGTTCAAGTTTTTAGCTCATCGGGTATTCGGATGCGGATTATGCGGGAGAGAAGACGGATAGGAAGTCCACATCCGGGGTTTGCCAATTCCTAGGCCGCTTCTTAGTGTGTTGGTCTTCAAAGAAGCAAAACTGCATTGCTCTCTCCACCACCAAGGCCGAGTATATCTCCGCGGCAAGTTTTTTGTGCCCAATTTCTTTGGATGAGGCAAACCTTGAAGGATTATGGTATTCATTTTTACAAGGTGCCTCTTCTTTGTGACAATGAGAGTGCTATCAAGATCGCCTACAACCCCGTTCTTCACTCCAAGACGAAGCACATTGAGATCCGTCATCATTTTATTCGGGATCATGATGAGAAGGGGTGCTATTGATCTCTCATATGTGTCAACCAAGGATCAACTTGCCAATATCTTCACGAAGACCCTTGATGAACCAAGATTTCGAGTTTTGAGGAATGAACTAAATGTCATAGATTCATCCAACTTCACTTGAAACCTTGCATACGTACCATCATTATATGCGCTATTAGGTTTGGATGTAGGCATGTGAAAGATCATGATCCCTCTAATGATTCAGGTGATGATAACAACGCGGGTATCATCTCTCTAACAATATTGTTTAAGTATATGCAGCTGGCCTCTCAGATGATTATCGATAAATGCACTCAAAAAGTTCAAAGAGGAGTTCTGAAAATTGTCTCTACTAATACCGGATTATTCAGCTGCTATCCCCGTAATTTCCGGTGTATATGGGGCGGAATATCCGGCCCTTGAACCGGAATATTCCGGTCCCTCTGGCCACTTCAAAACAACTAAGTATTTCTCCTACCGCCCGCGCACAGAAGGTGGGGCGGATATTTGCCCGGAATATTCCGGGGCAAATTTCCGGCCCTCTCGTCCTTAGCAGTTTTTGGAGATTCCTCAGGTGCCCGCGCACAGATATGGGGGCGGATTATTGGCCGGAAATTTCCGGCCCCGGATTATTAAAAAATCCGCCCCCCGGATTATTCAAATGTCCGGCCTGGTCCTTAGCAGTTTTTCGGCGCGGTGCTGCTACCCGCGTGCAGAGATGGGGGCGGAATTATTGGGCGGAATTTTTCCGGCCCCGGAATATTCAAATATCCGGACTTGCTGGGCCGGAAATTTCCGGTGCTAACCCCGTAATATTCCGGCCCTGGCACACTGCAACGATCAGAAATTGGAGGAGCCTATAAATAGTTGTCTTCTTCCTCTAGATAGCTAGTTCGTCCATTCCTCTCTCTCCTCCATTGTTGAAGAGCTCAAAACGCCGCGATCTCCCTCCTCCTCCAACCAAACTTGATTCCCTTCAAGGATCTCATGGAGGAGGACTAGATCTACCTTTCTATCAAGCCAAAAATTGTATTCCCACACCATACCTCTTGGGATCTTGTAATCTCTTGGTTGCTTTGTCATCCAAGGGAAATCCTAGTGCTTGTAGCTTCCACCTTGTAGCAAGAAGCTTCGGATTGTTGAGAGCCTCCATCTCACTTGTGGAGTAGCCTCAACCACTTGTAAAGGTTTGGTCAACGCCTTCAAGTCGACCTCATAGTGGAAACGAGAATCTCCCTCACCGGAGAAGCTCAAGGAGAACAAGGTGTGCACATCCGTGCTATTGAGGAGTGTCTAGGTGGCTCCCCACCTCTCCAACGTAGACGTACTTCTTTGAATAAGGAACTACGGGAAACATATGCTTGTCTCCGTGTTTTTCACTTGTGGTTATCCTGTGCCTTGCATTTACTTCCGTTGCTACTTGTTATTTGTCACATATGGTGTCTTCTTAGTTGCACATCTAGATAACCAAGTTAATAACTTTCCAAAGCCCCCACTAAAATTGAAAAAGGCTTAAAATTTGTAGGTCACCTATTCACCCCCCCTCTAGTTGACCTTTGTGTACTTTCAATTGGTATCAGAGCCTCGGCTCTTTTATCGGGCTTAACCGCCTAAGAGTATCATGGTCAACGGAGATGATCCCGAATCTTCTAAGGAGCTTCAAAATGGCCGACACTATAGCTAACCTGGAGACAACGGTTTGTACTATCCAAACCCAATTGTCCAAGGTTAGCTCTAGTGTAGGCTCGGAGGTTTCCTCCATCAAGAAGATGTTGGACAACATGATGGGTAAACCTAAGGGGCCATCAAACTCTCCCCACGTCTCCGATGAGGATAGTTCGAAAGAGGAAGCGGTTCCGGACGATTCCCAAATCGAGGAGAACATTGCTAAAGCCGCACAAAAGGCTAAAGCCAAGGCAAAGGAGAGTTTCGGTGGCTCCAAGTCTCAAACGGCTAATGGTTCCGGGGTCCACGCACAAGTTCCATCTCCTCAAAATTATGACTCCATTCACCCAATTGTTTCCATGCCACACATTCTTAATGTTGGACTTCCTCCCATGCTTAACACTAATGAATTCTCTTCTTGGAAGTTTGAAATGGAGTCACATATTTCTGGATCGTGCACCGCATTGTGGAGGAGTGTGATTCATGGGTTTCATCCGCATGACCCAAGCAACTTGACTCCAAGGTAGGATGTGGAATCTCAACTCAACAAGACTGCTCTCGTTATCATCCAGAAGGCTCTCCCAAGGGAGCATCTCACTCATATTCGTGGTTGCAAGACCGCCAAGGAGGCTTGGGACAAGCTTGACACCTTGTTTCAAGGAAATGCTAGCATCCAATCTTCCAAGTATGATGTTGCCATTGACAACTCCGAGAACTTAGTTATGCAAGAGGATGAGACTCCAGAAGAGATATATAGAAGAGTTGTCACTATTGCCAATCAATTGAGAGACTTTGGAAAGGAAGAGATCTCCGATGAGTGGATAAAGAGGAAATTTGTCAAAGCCATTACACCATTTGAGAAGAATCTCTCCACTAGCATCCGGACAAGAGCGGACTATAATACTCTCAACTCCTTTGGTGTGCTTAGCGAGTTCATCGCCATCTCTCTATCACACAAAAGTGCGGATGATGCTCTAGCTCGCTCTAGAGGAATGGGAAAGTCACCCCACCTCGCTTTGAAGTCAAAAGCAATGGCTCGAGTTGAAGAAAGTGAAGAAGAGGATGATGATGAGGAAGACTATGAAGACACCTACACGGGAGCTGACAAGTGCATCTCTCTCGCTATGCATGGATATTGGAAGAGATGGGAAGCTCACAAGGCCGGCTCTCCAAGACCTCCACGAAACAAGAACTACAAGAAGAAGGGGGAGCGTCCGAGGACATGCTACAACTGTGGTAGCGCAAACCATTTCGTGAAGGAGTGCCCCTTTGAGCCAAGAGAAGAAAATGAAGGCAAGCTTGTTCGCAAAAACAAGGCCAAGGCTCCACAAAACAAGAACTTCTCTAGAAGAGTGCCAAGGGCCCTCTACATTCAAGAAGGGGCGGTTCTAGAAACCTATATCTCCGGAGATGAAGGAGAAGATGAAGTGGTAGGAGTGGCCCACGTCGCCGTTGCCACCGTGTCATCTCCATCAATCTCTCTATTCGAATCCCCCAATGAGATTGTGGCTACCCGACCTACATGTCTTATGGCAAAAGTCACTTCAGTATGCTCTCCTAACTCTAAGACCATTATCACTAACCCTCCTTCATTATTGGATTGTGTTGAGAATGTTTGTGAGGAGGATAGTGAGGCCAAAGAGTTAGGAATTTGGCTAGCTAGCCTCAAAGGTGAGACTAAGGAGAAAGTGAATGCCCTCTTACGGAAAGTTGATGAGGCTAACTCTCTTGTAGATGAAAACGAGGAGATTATCATGACCTTAGAAAGCCATGGAGGTCACACTTGCAATGACAAAGAGCTTGAAATGGCTCTTGAGAATGAGCGTTTCATTCGTGCTTCTCTTGAGGAGAAGTTACCTAGTCTTGAAGAAAACTTTGCCATGAGTGTCTCTAAGCTTAGAAAATATAATGAAAAATCTCTTGCTCTCATTAAAACACTTGAACATGAAGAGTTGAAGCTAGGAATTGTTCATGAGGAATTAGTTACTAGTCATGAAAAACTAAAAAAGGAGTTCATGTCTCTTAAAGAAATTCATGACAAGCAAAACAAGTCTCGTGACAATCTCCTAGCTCAACAATCAAACAAGCAATCTATGTCATCCTCATCTACTTGCATGAATACATTGCCTATCATCTCTTGTAGTGCAACTAATCTTGTAGGAAGTGAGAAGAATCTCAATGATGTGGCCCCTCAACACGTCAAGAATGGAAAGGAGGGACTTGGCTATGTAGCCAAGTCAGAGAAGAAGTACAAGAAGAAAGTCACCTCTTCCTCACAAGAAGTAAGATTTATGAAAGAGGGAGAGGTGACCAAGGAAAAGGAGACCAACACCATTGTGGGTGGTGACACCTCTAGGGGGAGCACCACTCATAATGATTTTTTCGGAAAATACAACCCATCTTATGTTCTTATGAAATATAGAGATGGTCACGTGTATGCTAAATATGTTGGTGCTTCTTATGGTGATGATTATCATTGGAGTATTTGGGTTCCAAAGACCCTTGTTGCTAACAAAAGAAGACCCATTCAACGACGGGTACCTAAATCAAGACACTAATCTTTTGTAGGGAAGTGCTTCCGGTTTGAGCAAATGGACGGTGGATAGTGGTGCATCCCAACATATGACCGGAAGCAATGACGCAATGAGTGATCTTCAACCTCCATTAACTCATCTCAATTCCGTTACTATTGGTGATAACTCCGAACTAAAGGTATTGGGACGAGGCAAGGTGGCCATCTCAAATGACTTGTCAATTGAGAATGTTCTCCTAGTCGAGTCCCTTGGCTATAATCTCATCTCGGTTCTTCAACTTGCTAAAAGTGGTTTAACCTCGTTCTTTAATAAAGAGAATGTGATTGTCACTTGGGAGACGACTCTTAAAGTAGCCTTTGTTGGGCATGTCGAGAACGACATGTATGTAGTGGACTTCTCTAAAGGAGACACGTGTGCCGCGACATGCCTAATGGCTAAAGTTGATGTGGGTTGGATATGGCATCGCCGGTTAGCCCACACCAATATGAGGACGTTGCATGACCTTCAAAGTGGCAACCATGTTCTAGGACTAACGAATGCTAAGTTTGCCAAAGATCGTGTGTGTAGCTCTTGCGTTCTTGGAAAGCAACATGGAGAAGCTCACCCCACCAAGACCAACATCACCACCTCAAGAATCCTCGAGCTCATTCACTTGGACCTATTTGGTCTCCTATCATATGATAGTCTTGGAGGCAAAAAGTATTGCTTGGTGATTGTGGATGACTATTCGAGATATTGTTGGGTGTACTTCTTCAAGAGGAAGAGTGAGACTCAAAGCGGGTCATCGAGTTCATCACTTTGGTGGAACGCCAACATAATACGAGCATCATGGCTATCCAAAGTGACAATGGCTCCGAGTTCAAGAACTACACTGTGGAGGGATTTCTTAGCGAGGAAGGAATTGCTCATCAATATTCCACTCCCTACACCCCTCAACAAAATGGTGTGGCGGAGAGAAAGAATCGGACTCTAATAGATGCGTCTCGAACTATGATTGCAGAGTTCTCTTCTCCTTATAACTTTTGGGCCACTCTCCACTGCTTGTCACGCTAGCAACCGATTGTATCTCCGCAAGATCTTGAACAAGACCCCTTATGAGATTCTCACGGGCAAGAAACCGGATGTTTCATACTTCAAGGTCTTTGGGTGCAAGTGCTTCATTCGTAAGAGAGGAAAATGCTTGTCGAAATTCGAGACTAAATATTATGAGGGCATATTTGTTGGTTATGCCACAAATGCTCACGCCTATAGAGTCTACAACAAGTCCACCAGAAAAATTGAAGAAGCTATCGATGTGGTGTTTGATGAGGAGCATGGGTCCCAAGGGGGCTGTATAGATCATGGTTTTGTAGGAGATGCAATTCCTCCCATCGTCATAAGAAGAATGGGGGTTGGTGAAATAATTCTCATTGAGGGTTACCGGATGACGGAGGGAGAAGGACTATCCTCCACTCAAGTGGAGCCATTGACTACACCCATTGATACTCAAGCTACCCAACAAGATGCACCAAGCCCTCATGCTTCAAATAAAGGCCAAGCTAACGATCAAGATCATTCGATCAATCAAGGCCAAGCTAACACTCAAGGCCAAGCTCATGATGAAGGCCAAGCTCACAATGAAGGACAAGAACAAGATACTCATGGTGATTATACAACTCAACACATAAGGGATCCACCTCCCGTTGATGAACAAAATCAAGGTGGACAAGACTCCGATGATGAAGGTGATGATCAAGTGCTATCCAAGGAAACTTTGGAGGATATTCTAGCTCGTAGGGCAAAGAGAAGGCTAGATAATCTTGCTCGTGCCGGTCACACGGAGGACATGATTCTTGGACAAGTTCGTGGAAGGGTCGTCATAAGGAGGCAATTGGCGGATTTTAGCAAGGCTCATGCTTTCGTCTCTCATATTGATCCCAAGAAGGTCTATGAAGCTCTTGAAGATCAAGATTGGCTTGAAGCTATGCACGATGAACTCAACAACTTCGAGCGCAACAAAGTGTGGAAATTGGTGCCAAGACCCAAAGATTGCAAGAACGTCATCGGCACCAAGTTGATCTTCAAGAACAAGCAAGACAAGGATGGCATCGTCATTCGCAAGAAGGCGAGATTGGTAGCTCAAGGTTTCTCTCAAGTCGAAGGCATCGATTTCGGTGAAACTTTCGCTCCCGTAGCTCGTCTTGAATCAATTCGTATCTTGCTTGCATATGCTTCTCATCATAACTTCAAACTACAACAAATGGATGTTAAAAGTGCATTTTTAAATGGTCCCATCCACGAGTTGGTCTATGTCAAGAAACCTCCGGGTTTCGAGGATCCCAACCACCCCGATTATGTCTACAAACTCGATAAGGCACTCTATGGACTTAAACAAGCTCCACGTGCGTGGTACGAGCATCTTAAAGAGTTTTTGGTAGATCGTGGGTTCAATGTTGGTTTAATCGATCCCACCCTTTTCACCAAAAATGTTGGAGGTGACTTGTTCATATGCCAACTCTATGTGGATGATATCATTTTTGGGTCTACTAACGTTGCATTCAATGATGAGTTTTGCAAGCTTATGACGGATAAATTCGAGATGTCTATGATGGGAGAATTGGAATATTTTCTTGGCTTCGAGATCAAGCAACACCCCGAAGGCACATTCGTCAAGCAAGCCAAGTATATTCAAGATATGCTCAAGCGTTTCAACATGCATGACGCCAAGCCTATGAAGACTCCCATGTCCACGACTATTGACTTGAAACCCGACCCAAATGGTAAAGAGGTAGATCAAAAGGTATACCGTTCCATGATTGGATCCTTGCTCTACCTTTGTGCATCTAGACCCGATATCATGTATAGTGTAGGTAAATGTGCAAGGTTTCAAGCCTCTCCGAGACAAAGTCATTTTGAAGCAGTTAAGCGCATCTTTCGATATTTAGTTCATACCCCAAACTTTGGTCTTTGGTATCCCAAGGGTTCAACCTTTCAGCTCATTGGGTATTCGGATGCGGACTATGCGGGCAAGAAGACGGATAGGAAATCTACATATGGAGGTTGTCAATTTTTTGGTCGCTCATTGGTATGTTGGTCTTCCAAGAAGCAAAATTTCATCGCCCTCTCTACCACCGAGGCCGAATACATCTCCGCGGCTAGTTGTTGTGCTCAATTACTCTGGATGCGGCAAACATTGAGAGATTACGGCATCGACTTCGACAAATTTCCCCTCTTGTGTGACAATGAGAGTGCCATCAAGATCGCCTACAATCCCGTTCTTCACTCCAAGACAAAGCACATTGAGATACGACATCATTTCATTCGGGATCATGTTGAGAAGGGTGATATTGATCTTTCCTATGTGCCAACCATGGATCAACTCACGGACATCTTCACGAAGGCCCTTGATGAACCAAGATTTTGGGGTTTGAGGAATGAACTAAATGTTATCGATGCGTCTAACTTCTCTTGAACCCTTGCATAATTACCTTCACTATATGTGCTATCTAGTATAGATGTAGGCAAGGACATAGGGGGAGCGCATTTCAATTCATGAACCAACACTCCACCTATCATGCACAAAACAATCAAAACTTCACGCATATCTAGTCATTTTGTGACTTATTGTGCTTAAACGTGAGTCATACTTTTGGGCCCAAGATACATCTTCGCGGCTCCTTGGTATACAATCAAACACGGTGGCTTCGGCCGCCAACATTTCTCTTTGTGTTGAGTTTTGCTTTTCGTTCGTGTTTTGTGTGTTCATCGTCTTTGATTCATGTTTTGTTTTGGAGGCTCACTGCTTGTATCCTTTTTCCACAAAAACCTCGGAAGGCACGGGAACCCCGAAAATTCCGGCCTCCAGACATTTGCCTCAGAATTTTTCACCCATTTCCAAGGTGCCCGCTCACAGAAGGCACCCCGGAAATTTGGGGCAGAAATTTCCGGCGCAAATATCCGGGGGGCCGGAATATTCCGTGTCTTAAGCCCTGGAAATTTCCGGGGCTCGAGACTGACCAGAAAATTCCCCCAACTATCCAGCGTGACCGCTCGCAGAAGGCACACCAGATTTTTGGGGCGCATATTCCGGCCCATCTCCTCCCCCCGGAATATTCCGGTCCTAATACCGGAATAATCTGGCCTGCGCGGCTGGGGGCTATAAATAGGCGACGAGAGGGGCAGTTCCTGACTGTTTCCCCTCCCCTAGCCTCCACTCCGCCCCCAACCGCAGCCGCCGCCTCCAAAACGTCCGGGAGGCCCCCTTGCCTCCCCTCTTCATCCTCTGGTTGCTTTTTGCGGATCAAGAGACCGCACATCCCTTCCTCCACCATGGATCCCGGTATGTGCTTCATTTTCTCCGCAATCTAGGGTTACCAGATGATTTGATCTCATGTTCTTTCATATTCCTTGTGTTTTTGGGAGTAACATCCATATACTAGTATCACACATCCCCTAGTATTCCCCTCATTGCACTTCCTCGTTGTTTTAGATTCGTGGCAGGCCCTAGATTTAGATATGGTGCGAAATCTCGAGGGCCGGAAATTTCCTCCCCAGGACCGGAATTTCCGCCCCCGGAAATTTCACCTGAGGCCGGAATTTCCGCCATTCCGGAATTTCCGCCCAGACCGGAATATCCGGCCTGCCCCGAATCTCTAACTGAGATCCACTATTCCACTTTCACAAGTTGTGAGCCACCGTTTTGATCGTTTTATGTTTGTTTTCTTTGCATTTTCTCCCGCTTTTCTCGCAGATGGTTCAAGCTCTAGGCCTCCTAAGGTGACTAGCTCGCGCAAGAGGTACCGACACTTGAGGGAAGATGATGAGGGCACTTTAGTGGATGAGGCGCAGACTCGCCGTCATGAGAGGGATGCTGAGAAGGAATATGCTCGTGAACGTGATGCTTCCAGGGCAGCTCGCAAGGCCAACAAGCAGCAGGGGAAGACAGCTCTCAACTTGGCCACCATGTCTACCTCTCAGTTCAAGACATGGAGGGCCAAGGACTGGTACACCGAGGGTCCTCAAGACCCAACCATTGACTCCTGCTTCTGGCATGTTGAGCAGGAGACTCTCTTCAAGCAAGTGTACACCGTGATGAGCAAACCAGTTTGCCCCATGAAGTTCATCAATTTTGCACACATGGCTGCCAATCCCGCATACTTCAACAACTCTGTCCAGCTGGCTAAACTTCTGGGTCTGCGTCACCTCATGGAGACCTCATGCTCCTACAACATCACTTTCATCCAACAGTTCTTCTCCACTCTGGTCTTCGATGAGTCTGAGGATATTGGGATGTCATGGATGTCTGACCCCTACCTGCTCACCGCCAACTTCCATGACTTTGCTGCCGAGCTTGGATACCCCTTTGCTGGTCTCAACACTCCTCAGGGTTCTCGCATGCACGTTCACAGGATGGAGTATGAGAAGAACAGGCTTGCGGAGCTATATGGTTCTACTGGTGTTGTGGGCTCCGCGAAGGGTCTCTTCCCCATTTATGACATCCTGCTGCGCATGTTCAGAGCGACTATTGCCCCGAGCGCGAGCAATAATGATGAGATTCGTGGTGGCTTGGTTAATCTCATGTACCATGCCTATCACACCTTCACTAAGGGCGACATGACTGATACGGAGCGTCACAAGATTGATGTGACGGATTTCATCTTCAACGAGATCCACTTTGCTCTCTTCAACCGCAAGGTGCCCCCATATGCTCCATACATCATGAAGCTCATCAAGTCTCGCTACCCCGCTGAACTCCGCGCTGATCTGGAGTTAGACTGTGATGACCACACGGATGTCAAGTTGTACAAAAAGGCTGCCCACGTTCAGCAGGCTGCTCATGATGTTGGCGCCACGGGTCAGGGTCACCATGATCCTCGTATGCGTCCACCTCCTCCAGGCACCAAGAAGCGCTCATGGGTCGCTCGTGCCATTGAGAAGGTGATGTGCATGAATGTGTGCATCCACAAGGAGAACTACAATGCTTATGTTGAGCGCCGCAACATCCAGGAGAATCAGCGCACCATCATGACTTCCCTCAACATTCCCAATGTGCCAGCTCCTCTTCCTGACAGGATTCCACACAAGAACTGGAACAACCGCGATGTCGACCGGGATCTGGGAGTGGATGATGATGAGGACATTGCGTCTGCTAGCGAGGAGGAAGAAGAAGATACCCAGGCCTAGAGTTTGCTCCATGGGACGTCCTGCTCTATTTTCTCTTTTTGGTATCCTGATGCCAAAGGGGGAGAAGATCTAGTGATCACGGGGATTTGCTAGGGTGGGTTTCGTTCTTTATCATTTTTTATCGTTTCGTGCGTATTTTCGAACTTCGTCTCATCGTGCTCGTTATTCGTGGATTTGGTTGTGTGAACTATTATTATTAGGAGGCATGTCTCCTATATATGCTATCTGTGATGTTTTACTTTCTATCGTATTGTTAGTTTATCCCTATGCAAATACCCGTGTTGTCATCACTCACCAAAAAGGGGGAGATTGAAACCTCAAGATCCCTCTAATGATTTCGGTGATGATAACAACACATGTATCATCTCTCTAACAATATTGTTTAAGTATATGCAGTTGGCCTCTCAGATGATTATTGATAAATGCACTCAAAAAGTTCAAAGAGGAGTTCTGAAAATTATCTCTACTGATACCGGATTATTCAGCTGCTTTCCCCGGAATTTCCGGTGTATATGGGGCGGAATATCCGGCCCTTGCACCGTAATATTCCGGTCCCTCTGGCCACTTCAAAACGACTAAGTATTTCTCCTACTGCCCGTGCACAGAAGGTGGGGTGGATATTCGCCCGGAATATTCCGGGGCAAATTTCCGGCCCTCTGGTCCTTAGCAGTTTTCGGAGATTCCTCAGGTGCCCGCGCACAGAGATGGGGGCGGATTATTGGCTGGAAATTTCCGGCCCCGGGTTATTCAAAAATCCCCCCCCCCCCCCCCGGATTATTCAAATGTCTGGCCTGGTCCTTAGCAGTTTTTCGGCGCGGTGCTATTGCCCGCGCGCAGAGATGGGGACGGAATATTGGGCGGAATTTTTCGGCCCCGGAATATTCAAATTTCCGCCCCCCCCCCCCGGACATTTCAAATATCCGGCCGTGCTGGGCCGGAAATTTCCGATGCTAACCCCGGAATATTCCGGCCCTGGCACACTGCAACGGTCAGAAATTGGAGGAGCCTATAAATAGTTGTCTTCTTCCTCTAGATAGCTAGTTCGTCCATTCCTCTCTCTCCTCCATTGTTGAAGAGCTCAAAACGCCCCGATCTCCCTCCTCCTCCAACCAAACTCGATGCCCTTCAAGGATCTCATGGAGGAGGACTGGATCTACCTTTCTACCAAGCCAAAAATTGTATTCTCACACCATACCTCTTGGGATCTTGTAATCTCTTGGTGGCTTTGTCAACCAAGGGAAACCCTAGTGCTTGTAGCTTCCACCTTGTAGCAAGAAGCTTCGGATTGTTGAGAGCCTCCATCTCACTTCTGGACTAGCCTAAACCACTTGTAAAGTTTTGGTCAACGCCTTCAAGTCGACCTCATAGTGGAAACGAGAATCTCCCTCACCGGAGAAGCTCAAGGAGAACAAGGTGTGCACATCCGTGCTATTGAGGAGTGCCTAGGTGGATCCCCACCTCTCCAACGTAGACGTACTTCTTTAAAGAAGGAACTACGGGAAACATATCCTTGTCTCCGTGTTTTTCACTTATGGTTATCTTGTGCCTTGCATTTACTTCCGTTGCTACTTGTTATTTGTCACATAGGGTGTCTTCTTAGTTGCACATCTATATAACCAAGTTATTAACTTTCCAAAGCCCCCACTAAAATTGAAAAAGGTTTAAAATTTGTAGGTCACCTATTCACCCCACCCTCTAGTTTACCTTTGTGTACTTTCAGCATGGGCATAGGGGGAGCGTCACTCAACTCATGAGTGTACCCTCCTCTTATTATGCGTAAATCAATTCTTCATTGCATATCTAGTCATTTTGTGACTCATTGTGCTTAATTGTGAGTAGTACTCTTGGACCCAAGATACATCTTCGCGGTGCCAAAGTACACATTAAAACATGGTGGCCACGGCCACCAACCTCCTACTCAAGGAGTTTATTTTATTTTGGCTCTTTCACGCACATACTATCTCCCCTTGACAACTTGTGCGAGTTCGGCTTTTTCTCCTTTGTATCTTGTGAACTCACATCAAGTAATGTCTCTCGTATGACAATTACAACTATCCAACCCAAGCTCCCTTTTCCCATAAGCCCATTCCTACCATGATGCTATCGTTTTTCTCATCTTGGCGTGCTGAGTCTGGGTCTGGTTGAACCTCCGTTGAAACCACCGGAGGCTCCGTTGCGCCTGACCACCGGAGCCCACCAGTACCTCCGCTGGTGTGAAAAATCACGCCCACCGGTAACACCAAGAATTTTATTGACTCTAAGTGGGTTTATCGTATTAAAAGACGTTCTGATGGTACAGTTGATAGATACAAAGATTGTCTTGTTGCAAAAGGTTTTAAGAAAAGGTATATAATTGATTATGAGTATACCTTCGGTCCTGTTGTTAAGGCAGTCACTATTTGTATTGTTTTAACAATAGCAGTTTCTCGAGGATGGAGTCTCCGACAGCTAGATGTCAAGAATGCGTGTTTACACGGTGTTCTGGAAGACGAGGTCTATATGAAACAACACACATGTTTTGAAGATCCAAATGCTCTTCATCATATTTGCAAACTTGACAAGGCTATGTATGTTCTAAAATAGACTCCTCGTGCATGGTTCTCTTGTCTGAATTTTAAGCTTCGTGATCTTGGGTTGATCCCATCACAGGACGATACATCCTTATTTCTCTATCATAAGTCAGATCAAACCATCACAATATTACTAAAGGACCTCAATGTTCACTTTGCCATCAAGGATCTTGGTGACTTAAATTTTTTCTTAGGCATTGAAGTGCAGAGAAGTTCCAATAGTTTACTACTTACTCAAGAAAAGTATGCCTCTGATTTGCTTGGTAAAGTTGGTATGCATGACTGTAAATCTTCTCCCACGCCACTATCTTCCACTAAGAAGTTGTTTTTGACTGAGGGGGGCCACTTGATTCATAAGACATCACGCGGTACATAAGCATTGTTGGAGCTTTATAATATCTTACTTTGACACGTCCATATTTGTCCTTTTATGTCAATATCTTCATGCACTTGCGACCTCTCACTGAAACAACGGTCAAGAGAATTCTCGGATATGTGAGTGGTACGGTAAAACTTGGTACTAGTTTCCAAAAGTCTGACTCAACACTGTTAAGTGCTTTCTCAGATGCAGATTGGGGTTGCCTTGATGATAGACGGTCAACAAGTGATTTTGCCATCTTTGTTGGACCAAATTTGGTCTCATGGAGTGCCAGAAAACACCCTACCGTGTCATGATATAGTACCGAAGCCGGAGGTAAAGCGAAAATTTGGCAAGCAAAAATTTGGAGGTAAAGTTTATTTCCAGTAAAGATCAAAGTAGCTGATGGGTTCACTAAATCACTTCTTGTTGCTAATATTCATGAGTTTAGACGTACAGTGTTTAGATTAAGTGGGGTTGTTAGACTTGTAATAAGTTTCCTTTATGCATACGACACGTTGTAACTTAGCTTGTATACGTATCCGGTTGTAATACCACGTAGGTTTTTTTTTTCCTACCCTATTAACACGCAGCCGATGCCCCCGATCGGGATAATTAATCATCATTCCAGAATCTCTTCAAATGTCTCGTCTATGACACCCAAGGAACCGCAAATAAAAATGAGAAACCCATATGCTTTATGGGTGTCTCTTTCGTCGGTTTATTTTCTCGACTCGACCCCTTCATCTACAAGGTTCTTGCTTAGATTCAAAACTTCCAACCCACATAGAAAACTTTGCTCTAGAACTTAGGAACTTCTAAGACCGATAGATCGTTATCTAAATGGCTCCAATGTTTAAGTTGTTTCTTAGAAAGTACAACTATATTGTAGTGACTTGCACTTTTGTATGAACATCTTTCCTATAGTTTCTTTAAAAAAATGCAAGCTCCTTTTTTTTTACTCATTTAAAGTTGTAGTTGTCAGAGATAGACTTAGACATAAGAAAACTTGGTTACTATGGATTAGCAAAATTGTAACTGAATTCAGTTGTGTTATTTCTAATTTGTTCGAGTATGTCTAAATTGAGTCATTAAAAAAAGAACAACTTCGGTTCAGTGAAATTGGACGGTATATTTCTGCAGATTTAGATGGAGCCGATTAAATCAACACTTGTTCTTGTCCACAGAGTCGGTTCGTCGTGTGGAGCCAAGAGAAGTTATCTCCTCGCCAATGATTACAGGTTTCCAACTTTTGTGTTGTAAGTTTGTAACTAAGGAATAAACATCCCCGCTATACATATACCCCATGAGTAGTTCTACTCAATAGCATTGAACCAGCAAAAGTGACACAGCCAGCCATCCAGGTCGAGGAGAGACTGAAGGCAGACCTACTTCCCTCTCCTCATAAACCCAGCCCTGTACCCGGTTCTTGTACCTGATTACTGTACTTCTCCCCTTTCCAACTTAATTCTTCCTGTTCCATTACTGTCATTCGACTACACCGCAGCCTCCTAGGAAGCTGTCTGACACGTTCAAGTGCCCGAGCCACAGTTCCCGCAGCTCTGGGAACGCGATCTCCAGCCACGGCTTCCGCGGCCCGCTGAAATGCAGAACGGCGGACAACTGCAGCAGCTCGGCGTCCGGCATGTACCAGCCAAGGTCCGGCAGGTGCCACAACTGCTCGATCGCTTGCACCCGGCCGTCGAACGCTATCAGCGCCGGTGGCAGCGATGCCATCTTCCACAGCCTGAACCCAGACTCCCGGTTCTGCATGCAGCGCGATACAAAAGCAAATAATTGTTGTCACTTGACAGTACCAGTAATAAGAAGTCTTGGTTTCGCGGTTGTGGTGTCGAAGGACTTACCTTTTGCAGCCATAACTGATACGTCTGTGTAGCATTTGTTTTTCGCCAAGCCTCGAGGTCGATGATGTTGACGCCCCAAGACCACGCGCAGTGCGGACCGTGGAGGCCTAGCGATGACACTGCAGGGTGAGAGAAGTTGAGGTATTGGCCGAGAGTCCTTTCGATGCAGATGCCACCGTCTGCACCGGGCTGGTGGGCGCCAACCGCGCCGACGATGTTCCCGTCCAGGTCATGCCCCCATAGCCCGGCCAAATCCTTGCGCACCACGACGTCGTCGTCCAGTAGTATAATCCTCCCGAGCTCCGGGAAGAACTGCACAAGCAAATGCATCAGGTGCCAACTGTTATCACATGATTTCATCCATCAATCAATCGACTGTGTGTGAGCAACTCCGAGCTAATACATCATATGGATTTTAAGTCTCTTTATCAAAAAAATGGATTTCTCGCGTAAGATTTACCTCTGGGAGATGGATCTTCAGATAGTTCAGTAGTGAAAAGGTGCTTGGCTTGGAGGCTTGAAGCCTTCTGGATTCCCTTTCCGCTGCTCCATCATACAGCTGGAGCTGGTGGTAATCCAGTGAGCACCTCTGGACCTCGTCGATTGTCATCATGACAGAGGCAACGGCGTCACCGTCGCGCCAGTCGAACTGGTGGAGGCCCTTGACCTCGACGACCGCTGGAGAGACCTGGTGGAGCGCGAACCACGAGTGCATCGGGACGTAGCTCTTCTTGTCGGTGACGACGTGGAACACCAGCCTCGACGGGTCGGCCGAGCTCCTGACGGCGGATGCCACGACGACCGCAGCCGCAAGAATGTTGTCGGTGACGAGGGCGACGTGGAGGCGCGAGGCGTCGGTCAGGCGAGGCGCGTACTGCGGCAGCGGCACGGGGGAGCGGGCCGCGGAGTTGAGCGAGAACTCCTCTGCCAGCCTCAGCGCGAGGCAGTGCATGCTCTTGGGGATGCCGATCGAGGCCAGTTGGCGATTGAACAGGCTCTTCATTCTCGATGATTTCACCTTCCGGTCCATCTTCAGAAGCTGATTTAAATCATTCCTAAAGTTAAATCAGCTAGTAGTATATACAGTTCAAACTTCAAACTAGTGTGCGTGATGATGGATCAATTTGTTTTCATACATCTACGCAGTCTATTGTTAAGAGAAAAATTCAGAAATATGCATGGAACGACAGCAGGACCAATCCAAGAAAAGCATTTGACTTCCATGAGCGTGCAAAGGCAGACCATAGCTCCGTAATTTCTGTCATCAATTATTTAATCTCCGGAGATCGAACGCAGAACAGGGACCATATGATGGGGTCTTTCGGCGTGGAAAGCTAGCACTTGCTGCATCTTAAGGTACTAGTAACATGCAGGCATGATAATGCAAGATTACTAAAAGTTGAATGAATATTGTAGAGACAAAGTGCGTAAGAATTATGTATTTACCATGGCCATTATCTTGACCACCACGGCTTCCATGTCGAGCCGCCGATCATAGGTGGCGAGAATGGTGTCCATCTCGGCCATGAGGCCGTCCAAGGAGTCCGGCGCTGCTTCCACCACCACCGGGTCTAACAAGCTGGCTTCCCTGTGGCTTCTCTTCCACTGTTTCATGAACTCCTGATCATTCGGTTCATCAGATTACTTACTGAAATTTATGCGAAGCGTTCTCTGCCGTAGACAGGAAGACAAAAACAGCACTGCCTTTGAAAAATATTTTTATTAAGAATGTATCTTGTGTGTGTTCTACAATGTAAACAAAGATTGATGAGCACGATCAAGAACACCAGAAATTAGGAGGAGTAGGCCGGCCGTATGCATGCATGCATGAATGGCTCACGGTCACGGACCACAAAGCCACAACCACGCAAAAGGCCTCGTCTGTGAGCATTTCCACGCTGGATTGCAGGCCACTATTTGCGTCCTGGAGAGAATCCTACTCCTAGCGTACAAGTCGCTACTCACAAGTGTGAAGAGGGTTCTTGCATCGGAAGAAAACGTCACAGAGGGTTTTGTATCGAGGCCTCTTTTGTATCCATAGCGGCTGGCAACACAGTATCCCAAGCCACCACTAGCTGGTAGGGCCCAGTAGGCCGGAATAATGCAGGTTCGTACAAACCGACTACAGTAGTCGGACTACTATAGAGAATTCGTCCTGGTCGTCAAATTAGGCAGTTTTCCTGGTACAAATTGACCAGAAAACGTTGCAATCCTTGACTAGTTTACGCAGCTCAACTTTTGAAATAGCCTTTTTTACGCGCGCGTGACTTCGATTTCGGTCGGACCTCGATAGAGTAGTTTTATGGCTAATCAAAAGGCCAAAAGAAGAAGGCCAAATAATTTTGACGAGCGGCATGTATAGAGGTCAAAAACAGGAAACGCAGGACACATGAGGGAACGTGGCGCATTGAATACTGGTAGAGCTCAACTGGCGCGTCAACCGTCAAGGGTGTGGCAGTCCAAAGTACAGTCCCCGGATGAGACCGAGCTATACCCAACTGGCGGGCACGGGCACGTGGTGTGTAGCGCAGCGACGTGTTGCCGACCTGGTCCCTATGAGTAACATTCCCATTCCCGTGAAGGGCGCTTTACTGACGAGCAGCAGAAGCGCGTGAGAATCTCCGCGCCCATCGACCGGCCGTTTTCGGACTCACTTTTTGCCCGCAGAGGTAAAAACCATGTCAAAATAACGCGGCCCAAGTCTTTCCTACTGACGCGCACGATCGAACGCGCGGTAGCCTAACACGCTACTGCAAGCTAGCCGGTTCGGGTTCGGCCGAACGTAACTAACCTCCGTCGCGTCGTTGCCGCCGCCGCCGCCGCCGGAGAGCCAGTCCCCGAGGCCCGCCCTCCAGCCCAAGCACCCTGAAGCATGGCATCGAGATTATACTACACATGAAAATGGGCAACTAAGCATCCAGCCGTAGTATGTGTTAAAATGAGGAGCTTAGTTAGTTACCGGTGGCGGGAGGGCAGAGGGAGGCGCCGGTCTCGACGGCGAGGAGCGCGGCGCGGAAGAGGAGCAGGCCGGCCAGGAGCCCCGTCACCACAACCGAACGGTAACCGCGCCGCGCCACCTGCTTCTGCGGCGCCTTCACGCCGTCGTCGGGCACGGCCGCGGCGGTGATGTACAGCCTCATTGCTTGTAATCCCGCTCGCAGCTGCTCATGAAGGAATGGAGCCACACAAGGAGCGTGGAGTGTGTGTGCGCGTGTGGGAACGCGGGGAGGGGGGAAGAGAGGCGCGTGGCGTTATAGGCATCAGTGAGACGAACTAGGTAGCTAGTAGCGCTAAGTGGGAGCTGGGAGGTGGCGAAACAAAAGAGAGTGCCGAGCGAGGCAAGGCGAGCCGCGCGCGTCTGTGGGAATTGTGGAGCAGTGCAGCGCGGGAGGGGCGTGGCGAGCGAATGGAGTGGGGAGAGATGGGATCTGCCGGTCTGGAAAGCGACCTGAATTGGGAGGGGAGGCCACCGACAGTGGCTGACGGCGACGCGCGGGGCCCCGGGGGCTTAGAGTGGCTGGCCTGTGGGGCCAGGCAGCGGCGCCGGTGAGTCTGTGGCTTATCCGATGATGCTGCGTGCTGCGTCGCGGTCGCAGGTCGCATGCCCATCGTTAGATTTAGCTCTCGCATTATGTGCTCTGTCTGGCTGAGCGTATACTACGTCCTACTCTACCGCCGCACCTCTAGACGAGACCACGTCTGAAATCTCCATGTGCCTGCCGCGACTCTTGTCAAGGTGAATCTGCTGTGCTCGTGGCTGACCCAAAATGTTATCTCGTTCCCAACTTTGAATGCCGCGTCACGGAACTGCATGCATCTCTCTACACCTTGGACGAGCACCTCTGCGGGTACGGGGCATGGGCATCCGCAGATGCGGTGTGGTTTCATCGCCTATATATCACCCTTCACGAAACAACCACCCAGCATTGAAACCAAAGGAAAAGACGTGCAGAATGGGACGCGGTTGGAGACTCGCGTCTGCGTGTCCTACAGTTTTTTATTTTTGAGGACACGAGCCTCCCCCGATCGATTTCATTTAAGGAAAACCGCCAATGTCTTGCAACTTTCCAAAAGCAAAACACATAAGATTTAAAGAACTAAGCGACATTTTTTATGGATCAGAGGAAGTAAGAAATAAGACGGGGCCATCCAGAGAAAGAGCTCAGTCACCGAACAAACCACAGTTTTCAGTCTAAACAAACAGGAACCAACACAGCAGGAAGCCAAAACTATTCGATGTCCTACAGTACATGTGACATCAATGCAGATGGCATGAAAAGGGCGAGTGTGTAAACTCTTTGTGAGTACAAGTACGTATTATTACTGTGCGCGCGGTACTCCGGTCAGCGTGTACGGAACTGTTCCTTGTCCCCCTGCCTTGCGGTTCCCAGGAGCTCTGCTCTGCTCAAGTTACTGCCGCGCCTGGATTTAACTTGGCTTCTACCGTCGGGGTAGGAGGACCATATCAGTGCTGTGCCATGTAATGATGCAACTATGCAAGTCCTGAGCAATCATCATACCCCGTATACATGTTTCACTGAGGCAATGCGACGAGAGCTGAGGGTCACCCTTGGTGCCGGTCAAAATAATGGATCAGCGGCTGATGTGGCAAGATCAATAGGTGACAATGTTTGCACTGTTGACATTAAGGGTGTGTTTGGTTCAGTGGCTATCCCATAAGAGGTTAGGGATAGCCACTTTTTTGTGGTTGCCCTATGTTTGGTTTTGTGGATGAGGGTGGTAGGGATAACCAGATTATGGGAATATTCTTCCAAAACAGCGGTTGGGCTCATCCCACCAAAACTGCCGGATGAGGCCAACCAGTGCTGCGCCTCACCCCGAATCGTTTTTCCTTTCGCTCACCCCGTGCTCGTGCGTCCAGATCGAGACGACGGCGGGACGCTTGGTCGCCCGTCCCCTGGAATCCAGGCTAGTTCTTGACCACGATTCAAGAAAAACATCCACGAGCATCATCCTAATTCCCTCCACCGTGTCTACAAAGGATATGCGGCGCCGCGGCGACCTCCGGAGTCCACAGAGCAACACGTTATCCCGGCTCCCATCCTCCCGGACATGGATGCGCGGCGAGCCGACCGGCCGGCTGCACGCACCCGACCGCCAGGTAGCAGTAGCACGTCTTGGCTAGGTGTTGTGCCTGTGGCTCGGTCAATCGTATGGGGCGGCAGGATTTTGATGCCGACGCTGACAACACTTGATGCTGATATCCAAGATCTTCACGCATCGTCCAGGAACAGGGGCTAGAGGAAAGCTCCATGATTAATGTATCCATAGCAATTATGTGCACAGTAAATCTTTGATATATCATGGAATATTGTTTGCGCTCAACTTGTACGAATAAACATAGATTTGACTATGTAATATATCTTGCAATTAAGCTATTTGTGGAATCAAATCTGATATGATTTCGAAAAAAAAAAAAACAATCTAACATGTACAGAGGTAATCTCACCCCTCATGGTCATCACAACAATCTATCCATTTTTCATCCTTTCAACCAAACACAAAATCGGCTACCAGTAACCATCTTCCCTCCTTTGAACCAAACACAAAAAGTGGCTACCCCTAACCAACTGGTTGGGGATATCCCCATCCCCTAAACATATCCCCTGAACCAAACACACCCTAATACTTCAAATCTCGGGACTTTCTGTTTTGTAGTGTACCTAGCGGCGAGGTATAGTCTATAGATGGTCTCATGCTGGATCTGCGTCACATTATGCCACGCTTCCAATGTGACACTTTGACCATCGATCAATAAAAAAAATACAATTCTCTGAATAAAATTAGTTATACACTACGAATTCACAATGATGATTAACATTTGCTTTAGTTTTCGAGAATAATGATGATTAATATTGTCATGCCGGTAATTACATAATTTCTGTACTAGTCAAATATGTAATATGATGATCCTATGCCATGTACTGAAGGATACCCCGCGCGTTGCAGCGGGATCCATTTAGGAACTATAATAAATTTCATATGCACCATTTCAATGCAGAGGGCGAGGATCTCAAAGTCGTTTTCAAAAAACATATGTATGATATATTATGTTGTCTAAAGAAAGATGTAAAAATCAGTTGAGATAGTAAATTTTAATAGACATGCGATGAGTATGCATTATAAATTGCTAATTTAAAAAATTGGATGATTTATAAATGGATGATGTGTAGGTTGCATGTAATAATTAATAAATATTAGTGAAAATGACATGGACTATCTATACTTCTTATAAAGCAAAACCCCACTAACATGCATTAATGATTTTTCTATCTCAACATGCAAGCTATCCACATCATCCATCCTTCCTAGCCAATCAATTGTCCATGTCATCTCCACTACTATTTATGAATTGCTACATGCAAACTATACATCATCTATTTCTTAAACCATCCAATTATTCATATTAATAATTTTAAAAATATATATACTATGATCAATTGTATCACATCTCTTGTAAACTTTACAATGTACTGTAATTTCTAAAACGATCCCCGCCGCAACGCGCGGGGTATTCTTCTAGTTGATTGGATAATAAAATGGATGATGTGGATAGCTTGCATGTTGAGATAGAAAAATCATAAATGCATATTAGTGAGGTTTTGCTTTATAAGAAGTATAGATAGGGTGTATATCGAGTGGAAGGCACAAAAGAGTATAAGAACATTAAATAAGTGATATCCCGTTTGTAAAAAAAGGGATTTTTTTTAAAACGGGAGTACCCAGCCTCTGCATTAGTCGAGTTTAAATGATATCATGGATCACTCGACGTGCCCGCATGGATAAGCCACCGAAAAAAAGAGGCATGCCACTTCCCATTGGTCAATCTTCTAGTATGCAACCAGCCACCCATACTGAAAATAGACCGAACAACCGCCATAAAATAAGTGCATCCATAGTTCAATCGTTGGCGCTGCTCGACCGATAGAAGGAATGGCCACATATGAATCCAGTGTGTAGATTGATGTACCACTTGCAAAAAATTCCCATCTCTCTCATCGTTACAAACTACATTGCGAGCATTCCGAATTGCCGAAAGAAAGGCACATACACTGATGCGTATTGATTCTTCAGTATTTTATCAATTCTATTTAGCCAATTACTAAACATATTAGTGACTGAAGTAGGAGATGCAATGCTAAATGTGAAATGAACTAGACACCAAATTTTCTTAGCAATCACAATGTACAAAAAAGATGGTCTACTGTCTCTAGCGTACCACAAAAGACACACTTTGTACACATTGTCCATCTCCTCTTAGCTAAATTGTCCTTAATTAACAATTCTTTCCTCGATAGGAGTCACATGAAAATCTTTATCTTAAAGGCACTTTCAATTTCCAAAGATAGGAACGTAAAAATCTGGTATTACCATTCATAAGTTCTGTGTAAAAAGATTTGACAGAGAACACGCCGGGTGGAGTTAATTTCCAACAAACCGTGCCTTAATCAGCTGATAGATTAATTTTCATAAGTCTCTCTACCAAATGCAGCCATGCCTCCCATTTATCGCCCACTACAAAGCTTCTAAATTGTAAATTAGGATGTTCATGATTTAGGACCTCCAAAACCAGAGTATTCTTATGACGAACAATATTAAATAGCCCAGGGTATAGAGATGGTAACGGCATGTCTCCTAAACAGGTATCTTCCCAAAAATCGAATGCATTGCCCATTACCAAGAGTAAAAATAATCCTATTGAAAAACTCTCGTTTGACACCCATGAGTCCCTTCCAGAAGGGAGAGTCTATTGGTTTAACTTCTACCTGGGCCAAGGTTTTACCCTGCAAATATTAACTAGACAACAATTCATGCCAAACCCCATCCTCGGTTAAATCTTAAATAACCATTTTCTAAGTAAACATTGATTCTTTATATCCAACATTTCAATCCCTAGACCACCTTGGTCCTTGGGCCTACATATGATATTCCATCTAGATAACCGATATTTTCTTTTCGTTTGGTCACTGCCAAAAGAAACAAGATCTATAAAAGTGTAATCTCTTACGAAACTGGAAAGAAAGACATAATAAACATCGCAAACTTGTCAAAACCGAATAAACCAGCACTAAACGGTCACCATATGAAAGCAGTTTTCCCACCCATGAACTCAATTTTTGTTCAAAACGGTACTCAACAGTCTTCCACTCTTTATTAAATAGTCTACGAAAATGAATTAGAATTCCTAGATATCTAAAAGGTAAATTACCGATTTCACAGCCAAATATGCGTCCATAATCATCCATACATTTTGTAGCTTACCCAAAAAAAAGATCTCTCTCTTATGAAAGTTAATTTTCAATCCAGATAGTTTATCAAAGATAGACAAAATTAATTTCATATTAACTGCCTTCTTCAAATTATGCTCCAGAAACAAAATAGTATCATCTGCATATTGGCGAATGGAGATCCCCCTTGAACAAATCGCGCAATCCACTCACACCACTATGAACTAAAATCTTTCGTGTGTAAGGTCTCTTGGATAAAAGACCAATTAACTTTATAGGACCTCCGGACTTCGAATTTTCCAATTCCGAGAATATTTCCAGAACAAATTTTCTGAAACTAAAAAATCAGAAAACAGGGAACTGACTCTGTGCCATCTTGTCAATAGGTTAGTCCGGAAAATCGATAAAAATGACATAAAGTGTATAGCAAACATGTAGGAAACAACAAGGAAACAACATGGAACGCCAGAAATTAAGGATACATTTATGACATATCAGACACCTTATGGCAACTCGAGAAGAACTATGCTCTATTCAAGTGGATCCCTCCTCTACAATAGAAGAACAAGCCAAGGAGCCAAGTGATGCACCTACCCAAGAACAAGTTCAAGACCCTCCTATTGTTGACCAAGTTACTATGCAAGAAGCAACCACTCCTATCATTCAAGCTAGTCAAGGTCAAGGCCAAGATCAACCTTCTTCCTCCTCCTCTCTACAAGTTGAAGCAAGTGTTGATGATGATGATGATTATGATCAAGGCCAACAATCCGGTCAAGACGGGGACCCAAATGATCAAGATAATCAAGTGATCCCTCCTTGTAATAATGAGGAGATCGAAGCCCGTCGTGCTAAAAGGATTAGAAAGGCCTTGAAGCGTATTGATGCATCCGATGACAAGGTCTTGGAAGATGTTCAAACTAGAAGATATACTAGAAGGCAATTGGAAATCTTTAGTGAGAATCAATCTCACATATCCATGGTGGAACCAAGAAAAGTGTTGGAAGATCTTGAGGACTCCGATTGGTTGGAAGTTATGCATGATGAGCTCAATAACTTTGAGCGCAATAAAGTTTGGAAGCTAGTTGAAAAGCCCAAAGATTTCCACAATGTTATTGGCACCAAGTGGATATTCAAGAACAAGAAACATGAGCATGGTATTGTCATAAGGAACAAGGCAAGATTGGTGGCTCAAGGCTACACTCAAGTGGAAGGCATTGACTTTGATGAAACCTATGCTCCTGTGGCTTCTTGCATATGCATCTTCACATAATTTCAAATTGCAACAAATGGATGTCAAAAGTGCTTTTCTAAACCGTCCATTGAAAGAGGAGGTATATGTTAAGCAACCTCCGGGGTTCGAGAACCCCAACTTCCCCTAACCATGTCTACATGCTCGATAAGGCTCTCTATGGACTTAAACAAGCACCACGTGCGTGGTATGAGCACCTTAGAGAGTTATTGGAAGACCGTGGGTACGGATGGCACCCACCGGGTTCGGGGCCGGGTCGGCTCCCCCATACCCGCCCCAGTTAACTTTTCGGGTCTCATTTCTTACCATACCCACGACCCGATCGGGTTCGGGGCCCCAACGGGTACCCATTTAAGGAGTGACATCGACACATGTGGAGAATAAAACAATGGAATATTGGGATGATGTTGGTGGGAATAGACACGTGTGTACTTGTGTTGTCTCCGGGATTCCAAATTCCAACGCGTCCATGTGATGTGTGTGGTTTGTGGTCCATAGCTCGTGGACGTGTGGTTAGGCATAGGATTCTTAGGGATATGATTAGGACTTAGAGCGGGTCTGCGGGTACGGGTTTGTCACCCCCATACCCGCCCCATTAGACCTGGCGGCCAAACCCTCCCCATTTAAGGCGGGTACCCGTCGGGTTTGTGGGTTTTGGGGCCCCATTGCTATCCGGAACCGTGGGTTTGAAGTTAGGAAGATTGAACCCACCCTTTTAACAAAGAGGGTAAAGGGAGAGATTTTCATATGCCAACTCTACGTGGATGATATTATATTTGGCTCAACTAACCAAGCTTTTAATAATGAGTTCTCAAATCTTATGACTGACAGGTTTGAGATGTCCATGATGGGAGAGCTTATATTCTTCCTTGGCTTTGATATCAAGAAATTAGCTCGTGGGATTTTCATTTCTCAAGCCAAGTATACCCAAGACATGCTCAAGAGGTTTAATTTCCAAGGTGAAAAAGAGAAGTCATCTCCTATGCAAGTAAAATTTCCACCTCAAGCGCAATCCGGATGGTAAAGATGTGGACCAAAAGTTGTATCATTCTATGATCGGTTCTTTGCTTTACCTTTGTGAATCTAGGGCCGATATCGTTTTGAGTGTAGGTGCGTGTGCAAGGTATCAAGCAGCCCCTAAGGAAAGCCACTTGGTGGCGGTCCATAGGATCTTTCGGTATTTGTTACATACCTCAAGGTTTGGTCTGTGGTACCCAAAGGGGCACGATTTTCTCTCAAGGGGTACACGGACTCGGATTGGGCCGGTGATCAAGATGATAGGAAGTCTACTTCCGGGCTTGCCAATTTCTTGGTAGGTCCTTGGTGAGTTGGTCTTCCAAGAAGCAAAATTGTATATCTCTCGCCACCGCCGAAGCCGAGTATGTGGCGACCTCTAGTGCTTGCACCCAATTGATATGGATGAGGCAAACCCTCAAAGAGTATGATGTTCACTTGGATAAGGTGCCTCTCATGTGCGACAATGAAAGTGCCATCAAGATCGCGTACAACCCCGTGCAACACACAAGGGCGAAACATATTGAGATTCGTCATCATTTCATCCGGGATCATGTGGCAAGAGGTGATATTGAGCTAGCATATATCCCTACCAAGGATAATCTTGCGGACATCTTCACGAAGCCTCTTGATGATGCAAGATTCATGTTTTTGAGTAATGAGCTAAATATCATCGATTATAGGAGTTTGACTTGAGGATCTTGCACACACCCCTATAGTTGATACGCGTTTGGATTTAGGTGTATGCATGGACATAGGGGGAGTGTTATCCTAACACATTGGGTTCTCCCTCCCACAATTATGCCCAAAGCAAAAATTCATTGTTATCTCTCTATTTCTAATGTTGAATTGTGAGATTCAATGTCGATAATTGGAAATGCACCCAAGATATATCTTCGCGGTGGCATAACAATGATCTCTTACATGGTGGCTTAGGTCACCAACCTCTTCCTTGTGAAGAGTTGAATCTTAGTTAGGTTTATTTGGATTTCATTGCATTTCTCTCGTTTCCCTTTGTTAAGTGTTTTGTAAGAAAATCTCACTCACTTAGCCGTTTAGTTTCTTTCTTGCAAATGAGTGGGATAAGTACTAGTTTCAGTTTGGTGTTTCTATCCTAAGGTTTCCCATCTAAAAACCAACCTCTATCTTGCACACAAGTCCTATCTTTGAAACTAGGAAGTTTCAGTTCAGAAGGCAGCCGTAATTTCTAGTACAGTTTTGTACCAGAATTTCTGGGTGGACCCGGACTATCTGGTTCATACTTGAACCGGAATATCCGGTCCGGTGAAATATCCTCAAATCTGGGATGAAGGGTAGTTCTTTGCCTTTCTTCTCCCCCAACCTCCTCCTCCTCCATAGACGCTGCCCCACTGAATCCTAGCCCCCAAGCTACTTCCTCCACTGGATTTGCTAGCCATTGGCCGGATCCGGTGCTCCTACTCCTCGGGATCAATCTCATCCAAGCAACATCATCCATGGAAGTGGGTAATCCTCTGTGTTTGAATCTTTGGTGCCCTAAACCTACCCCTTCTTGGATGTGTTTTTTCTTGTGATTGCTTGGTAGTGGATGTTCCTTAGGCTCTCCAATGCATGCTAGAGATAATAGCCTAGCACCCCTATACTTCGATCTAGTTTTAGACCTAGGTGAAAAATCGATTTGTTGCTGAAATCATGGAACCGGAATATCCGGTCTAGAACTGAACCGGAATTTCTGGTTGGGTTCTGTCCCAAAATTTCAATATTGAACTGATTGTCTCTAGGAGTATCACATGATCGTTTAGTGGATGCTCTTCTATTATCTTGTTGTATGTTTCTATTACCTTGACTTCTGGCACTTACCTTTTGCTTCCATCCTATGTGCTTCATTCACAGGTGGCTCTCAGGTTGACAAGCTGAGCACTCACAAGCGGCCGTCATACAAGGACACTAATGATGCGGACCCCAGTGACTCTCGTCCTCCGAGGAAAGCTGTGGCCAAGGGAAAGCAATGTCCGTTGCAAAGAATCCCACCTCGATGAAGAAGAAAGGAAAGGAAACTAGGAGGAACTACAAGCATGATGTGACCACTCAGGAGTATGCTCAGATCCGTCAGCGTGACTGGTACAACATTCCTAGGGATGTTGACATTGATGATCCTAGGTTCTGGTGCTTGGAGCAGTCATACATCTTTGCTGACATATACTCTGACTGCAAGTTTCTAGTCCGCCCAATGGATCCCACCAAGTTCCATCTTATCAAGGATAAGGAAGTGTTTGCAGATGCTGCTAGTGTGATTGAGAGGTTTGATCTTGTGAAGCTCATGGAGACTCGCTGCCCATACAACACCGATCTCGTGGTCCAGTTCATGTCCACCTTGGTGTTTGATTCAAGTGTTGTTTGCAGTTTGAAGTGGATGACCGAGTCCAGTCCTTGTGAGGCTCAGTTCTTCAAGCTTGGTAAGGCTCTTGGGTACAAGTATTCCTCTCATCCTCCACTTGGACACCGCATGCATGATGTGGACAAACCTCAACGTGAGAAGCATATGGCTGACATGTATGCACCTGGGTTTGTGGTTGGAAAGGTGGAAGGGCTCCTCCCATTCTATGATCAGTTGGTACGCATATTTTGGTATTTCATAGCTCCTAGTGGTGGAAACAATGATTCTCTCACCAGTCCACTTTCAACTTATTGATTCTGATGAAGCAGTGTATTGAGGACCCTGACCCTTCTTCGTAATATAAGGTGGATGTCATGGACTTCACCTTCCACGAGCTCCTCAATGCTATGATTGGTGGGAACACTATCCCATATGGACCTTATATCATGATGTTGATCAAGGACACCATGAAGATAGACTTCCGCGAGCTCCCAATGTAAGATAACACATTCAAGAAACCGTATGTGAAGAGGAAGTCTATCTTTGCTGCCCCTGCTCCTCCTCCTGAGGGTGGTTCCTTTATGGGAGATGCTCGTCCTAGTGCCTCTACCTCTTATCATGTCCGCAAGGCTGACTCCACCACTACTGTGCGCAATGTCAAGAAGCTATCTTGGTTCCAGCGCAATGTTCTTTGCATGAAGGTAGATATCCACAAGGAGCAGTATCAGCATTATGATGCCCACAAGTATAGGGGGTGTATCATAGTACTTTCAATAAATAAGAGTGTCGAACACAACGAGGAGCAGAAGGTGTTGACAAGTAGTTTCGATGAAGGAATAACTGTAAATACTGAAAGATAGATTTGTAGGGTTTTTGATATTGCAGATAAATAAAGTGCGAGTAAATAAAATGCAGTAATAATAATTGCAGCAAGTTGCCCAATCCTTTCTTCAGCAAAGAACAAGCTGGTGGGTTTACTTATGATTAACAAACGTTCTCGAGGACACACGGGAGGTTTCTGTCAAGTGCTTTTGTTTCATGCCGCTGAATAATCTTTAGTGTTTTGATAAGTGTTGTGTGCGTGAACCTATGCTAATGTAACTTTACATCCAAGACAAATACATACTTGTGATTATACCCCTTGCAAGCATCTGCAACTACAAGAGAGTAATTAAGAAATAAATCTAACCACAACTTTAAACGTCGGGATCGTACGCTCCCTCGTGTAATGGTTTCCTAACGGGGGTTTAGGTTTCTGTCACTCCGGCAACCCCACAATTAGTAGCCAAATACACGATGCATTCCCCTAGGCCCATAAATGGTTAAGTATCATGTAGTCGACGTTCACATGACACCACTAAAAGAATAACACCACAACTTAAATATCAAACCATTAAATATTACTCAACATTACTTCACTACTAACAACTTGACTTCTCCCATGTCCTTAAGAACAACACAAAATACTCACAAGACATCATATGGATCATAATTAGAGGTGATATAATGGATGATGACAATCTGGTCATAAAGTACAAACACCGATAAATCTCACAAGCATCAACTACTAACAAGTAATCCACACCAGGAGAGAGATCTAATGTAAAACAACGATAGAGGACCATAATTGTTACAGCGGGGTGATGGTGGATGACGAGGGTGATGGTGCTGGTGGTGGTGATGATGATGATGATGACGATCTTGATGATGCCCGGAGTGATGACGGTGACGATGGCGATGATTTCCCCTCTCCGGAGGGTAATTTCCCCGACAGATTTCTCCCTGCCAGAGAGCTTTTCTCTCTCGGGTGTTTTCCGCCCCGAGGCGGCGGTGGAATAATTCTTCGATGATGGTCTGGGGCTTAGGGTTCCCTGGGGGCCAAGTACGCGAAAGATATCCCCCATAGGTGGGCTAGGGTGGCACACCACCTGGTGGCGCGGCCATGAGGGGGAGCGCCACCTCATGGTGTGGGCCCCTGGTGGCCCCCCTCTGACTCCCCTTCTGGCTAGACTCCTCCTCTGAACTTCTAAGACACCCCTGATGTCCCCCTTCTTCTTCTGATCTTCTGAAATATGGTATCTCAACGGTGCTTTTTCTATCAGGTTTCTGGTCTCGGTGTTTATTCTCCAAAAATTATGAAACATGCAAAATAAGATAAAATAACATAAGGGATGCATCATAACATGAAATATATCGATGAATAATAGCAACTTATGATATAAAATAGTGATGCAAAAATGGACGTATCAACTCCCCCCAAGCTTAGACGCCGCTTGTCCCCAAGAGAAACTGAACTCAGTAAACATGACCACAGGTTTATGGAGTGAAGAGTCAATAAATAAAATACAGACAAGAAGCATCACATTTATCTATGCACCAATCATTATAGACAACAACTTCCTCTCATATAGCCTAACTTGAAATGAGTAATGGGAGTCACAAACAAAGATGCAAAAAAGAGAATCAAAATTGGTGATGGCAAACTTCATTCTTGGTCAGAGAACATTTAAAGATATCATACTTATCTTAGGTGAAGTCTTTATAACAAGGCTTATATTGTAGAGTTTAACATGTTTAATTATAACAATCCTTTTATAGTGATTCATAACTTTCAAAGTAATATTCATTCAGATAATAAAGCATGTGCTAAACAAAGAAGGATGGAAAACATGATTGAATAAATCAACATATAGATGGTGAGATCACAACAACTCAAATGCTTGCTGGAGACAGAAAGGAATGGGTTTATTGACTCAACATAAAAGTAAAGGATAGGCCCTTTGCAGAGGGAAGCATGGATCACTCATGTGCTAGAGCTTTTATTTTGTAAAACAGAGGTATAAAATGGTTGACACTCCTCCCAAACTTTCTTACACAAACCATGGCTAACCAAATCCTCGGGTGCCTGCCAACAATCACATACCGTGGAGGAGTGTCTAAATTTTGAGAGAGGTGTATGTTTATGTCAACGAATGGCAAACAGAAAATACAGTACGTCACAAGCCAACTAGACTTCACAAGAGCGGCTCCCATTGAAGGACGCAACTGGTATAGAATGTCATCCCTCTTTCTCTTTTGTTTACACAATTATGCTTTGACTAATAAATCAGGGGCAAAAAGAGTGAGAGAATTTGTATTATTATTTGGGGCTGGGAACCCCGCTGCCAGCTCTTCTAGCATTTGGATAAGCAGATGAAGCCACTAGTCCAGGTGTGTGAGTCCAATCAACAATTGAGATAAATATTCTCTATTTGCGTCCTCATGACCTAAAACAGGAACACAAAACATGGATAATTTTGAAGGCTTTAAAGGTAACACATGAGCAATTTACTTGGAGTGGCGGTGAAATACCACATGTAGGAAGGTATGGTGGACACAAATGGCATGGTTTTGGGGCTCAAGGTTTGGATGCACGAGAAGCATTCCCTCTCAGTACAAGGTTTTTGGCTAGCAAGGCTGGGTAGCAAGCATAAGAGTTGAGGGAAAACAAAAAAATATAAATACGATGAAACCAATCATGCAATCTTCATTGAAAACCCAAGCGATCTTAACTTGTGAATACTAAGTTTATGAGCTAATAGGAAAATTCCTCTTTCTTATACTAGCATCTCAAAATATTATTTCTACTGACCCAAGCTAACTTTGCCAAAACCAACTAGATTAACTTAATGATCTCTAGAGTGACACCAAATACTAACAAAAAGCTCAACCATATGACAGAAATTAAAAACTAAAATAAGGTGTGCAGAAATTAAATGATGAAACTTCTCATTAATATTTCAAACCGGCAACTCACACCAACGGATACAACGATAACCAACTAAGGAGAGATACTTCCATACTGCAAACCATCCGATATGATAACTTCTCTACTCATGATATGACTCTACTGAAAAGGTAAAAAGATGAAATATAGTGGTGTGATGCCGCGGCACTCCCCCCAAGCTTGGAACAAGCCAAGGGGATGCCAATACCAATGACGAATCAATTCTTCGGTGGTGGTGGTGAATCCTTCTCGATGAGGTTATCAATTGATTTCTTTAGATCTTCAGTTGCGAACATAAGCATATGCATCACCTCCGTATTGTGATTAATACGGTTTGCATGCCTGTCAGACTGTGAATCCCAGCCACCAAGATTTCCCCCCAATCTACCTTAGGTTGAGAGCTTCCTTCATCTGCACGGTTAGAACGATCCATATCCCTACAATAAGGCAAATCTTCCTCGGATACCCTCCTAGATTGATACTCATGAATTAAAGTACGGAAAGGTTTCTTTATGCCTGAAAGGGGTGTCCTTGAAGATAAGAAGTGACGTGGGGCCTTCCCTCCGGTACTCATCCTTGTCGCTTTCTTGCGAGGTTTTGCAACCACTCTAATGCTTGCAATGGTGGCGCGGTGATGCACTCGTGCGTTTTCTTCTACATCGCCTTCAGCTCCACTCTCGATCTCCTCCTCCGGCTCCGGGTCTTGGAGATCATCTTCCTTTGGTCCCTTCCCCTTGTTGTTGTTGGCAGAGACCATGATGCTTCTAAAACTGAAAACAGATCCTGGCAGAAACAACTCGAAAACAGAAACACGACGAGAAAACGATATATGGACCTCGGGGGGTCCGGGGGGTTATATAGAAAAAATATATGTAAAGAAAGGAAAGTCCAGGTCGAAAACGAGTCGGAGAGGGGCTCCAGGACGCCCACACCATAGGCTGGCGCGGCCAAGGGTGGGCTCGCGCCACCTCATGGTGTGGTGCCTCCGGGCACCTTCTCCAACTCCTCTTCGGCTCGGTGTTTTTCATATTTTCCAAAAATAGTAAAAATAAAAGTTGGTTGATGTTTCGTGAATGTTTTCTTACCAAAACTGATACCTATTCGAAAACTGACTCTGCAGTTCTGAAATATGCTTCTTAATAAATTCCTCCGGGATCATGGCTCGAATACAATCAACATTTTCATTATAAGGATATCCAAAAATATGATACTTGAGTCTTTGGCCATTCACCACTTGTGAAGTGTTTTCTTCAAGGGAAACAATTTTAATTTCCCCCGAACGATATACCTCTTCGATAACAAAAGTTCCTTCCCATCTCGAGAGTAATTTTCCTGCAAAAAATCTGAGATGAGACCTATACAATAGCACTTTCTCACCAACATGAAACTCTCTTTTAATAATTCTCTTATCGTGCCACCTTTTGACTTTCTCTTTAAAGAGCTTAGCATTTTCATATGCTTCACTCCTCCATTCATCTAAAGAACTTAAGTCAAGCAGTCTTTTCTCACCAGCAAGTTTAAAATCTCTATTTAGGTCTCTCACTGCCCAATAAGCTCTGTGTTCTAATTCTAGGGGCAAGTGACAAGCTTTTCCATATACCATTTTATAAGGGGACATGCCCATGGGATTTTTATAAGCAGTTCTATAAGCCCACAGAGCATCATTTAATTTCCTATCCCAATTTTTTCTAGATTTGTTAACAGTCTTTTGCAAGATAGATTTGATTTCTCTATTTGATAATTCTACTTGCCCACTAGTTTGAGGATGATAGGGTGAGGCAATCCTACGATTAACATCATATTTAGCAAGAGTCTTTCTAAAACCACCATGAATAAAATGAGAACCCCCATCAGTCATAAGATATCTAGGCACACCAAACCTAGGGAAAATAGTGTCTTTAAGCATTTTTTATGAGGTTTCACCATCAGCACTTTTAGTAGGTATAGCTTCTACCCATTTAGTAAAATAATAAACATCAACAAGAATATGAGTGTAGCCTTGTGAAGGAGGAAAAGGACCCATAAAGTCAAAACCCCAACAATCAAACGGTTCAATAACAAGAGAATAATTCATAGGCATTTCATTACGTCTAGAAATATTTCCAACCCTTTGACATTGATAACAACATAAAACAAACTTTCTAGCATGTTTAAAGAGAGTAGGCCAATAAAAACCTGATTGTAGAACCTTATGTGCAGTTCTATCTCCAGCGTGATGTCCTCCATAAGCACTACTATGACATTTTCTCAATATCTCTCGTTGTTCATTTTCAGGAACACATCTTCTCGTAATACCATCAACACCTTCTTTATATAAGTGCGGGTCATCCCAAAAATAATGCCTCAAATCATAGAAGAATTTTCTTCTTTGCTGAGCTATAAAGGTAGGAGGCAAATACTTGGAAACAATAAAGTTAGCATAATCAGCATACCATGGACTCTCTTGAGAGCTCACTTTTATTGCAGCCAACTGTTCTTTAGGAAAACTATCATTAACAGGAATAGGATCATCAGAGATATTTTCTAATCTAGACAAATTATCAGCAACAGGATTTTCAACACCCTTCCTATCCACAATATGTAAATAAAACTCTTGTAAGAGAAGGACCCATCTAATAAGCCTAGGCTTAGCATCTTTCTTTTCCATAAGGTACTTAATAGCAGCATGATCAATATGAATAGTAACTGTAGAATCAACAATATACTGCCTAAATTTATCACAAGCAAAAACTACAACTAGGAACTCTTTCTTAGTGGTAGCATAATTCTTTTGAGCAGCATCGAGAGTTTTACTAGCATAATGAATAACATTTAACTTCTTATCTACTCGCTTTCCAAGAAGAACACCTACAACATAATCACTAGCATCACACATAATTTCAAATGGTAAATTCCAATCATGAGGTTGAACAATAGGGGCAGATATTAAAGCCTTCTTTAAAATTTCAAAAGCTTCTTTACAATCTTCATCAAAAACAAAACGTACATCCTTTTGAACAAGATTAGTAAGAGGCTTATATATTTTAGAGAAATCTTTAATAAACCTTCTATAGAAACCAGCATGACCAAGAATACTACGAATACCTTTGACATCCCTGGAACAGGGAATTTTCTCAATGGCTTAAACTTTAGCTCTATCAACTTCAATACCTCTTTGAGAAATTTTATGTCCAAGAACAATTTCTTCATTAACCATAAAATGGCATTTCTCCCAATTAAGAACAAGATTGGTATCCTCACATCTCTACAAAACTTTATCAAGATTCTGCAAACAATTATCAAAAGAAGTTCCATAATGGAGAAATCGTCCATGAAGACTTCCTCAATTTCTTCACAAAAACCATGAAAGATAGCATACATGCATCTTTGAAAAGTAGCAGGAGCATTACATAAACCAAAAGGCATACATCTATAAGCATAGGTTCCATAAGGACAAGTGAAAGTTGTTTTCTCTTGATCAGGCTTTCTAACAACAATTTGAGAGAACCCAGAATAACCATCAAGAAAGCAGAAATGAGTTTTTTTTACAACCTTTCTAACATTTGATCAATAAAAGGCAAAGGATAATGATCTTTCTTAGCAACCTTATTAAACTTCCTAAAATCAATACACATCCTATAACCAACCACTACTCTTTGAGGAATAAGTTCATTATTTTCATTTGGCACAACAGTCATCCCTCCTTTCTTAGGGACACAATGCACATGACTAACCCATCTACTATCAGCAATAGGATAAATAATACCAGCGTCAAGGAGTTTCAATACCTCATTTCTTACCATATCCTTCATCTTAGGATTTAAACAACGTTGATGTTCAACAACTGGCTTTGCATCAGGTTCAATATTAATAGCATGCTGACATATAGTAGGAGAAATCCCTTTCAAATCATCAAGAGTATAACCAATAGCACCTCTGTGTTTCCTCAATATTCCCAATAATCTCTCCTCTTCTTTACCAACAAGTTTAGAACTAATAATAACATGATATAATTTCTTATCATCAATATGAGCATATTTAAGATTGTCAGGCAAAGGCTTTAAATCAAAAACAGGATCCTCCTGGGGTGGTAATGTGGTACCCAAGTCTTCCACCGGTAAATTATGTTTCAACGTCGCTGGCTGATGTAGGAAAATCTCGCCAATTTCATTTATTTCTTCCATAAAGACATCACTTTCGTGGTCTTCCATGTATTGCTGGAAAGGATTCTTAGGAGCAAGAGAAATAGCAGCCAATTGTTCAACTCTATAATTCTCATTAGGTAATTCAGCTTCATAAGGTGCTTTAGCAAATTTGGAGAAATTAAATTCATAAGACTCTCCATCAAACTTTGTAAGGATTTTCTCCTTTTTACAATCAATAACAGCACCACAAGTGTTTAAGAAAGGTCTACCAAATATAATAGGACAAGTATCACTAGCAGAAGTGCCTAGTACTAGAAAATCAGCAAGATATTTTGTTTTACCACATAAGACCTCAACATCTCTAATAATACCAATCGGAGAAATAGTTTCCCTATTAGCAAGTTGAATAATCACATCAATGTCTTCAACTTCACAAGAACCAATTTCATGCATGATTTCTTTATAAAGCTCATAGGGAATAGACTAGAACTAGCACCAATATCACACAAACCATAATAGCAATGATCACCTATCCTAACAGATAGCACAGGAACACTAGGTTTCCTAGATTTACTAGGATGAGAGACAATATTAGAAGCATCTTCACAAAATATAATGTGTCCATCTTCTACATTTTTAGAAACAAGGTCCTTTATTATTGCTATTGTAGGTTCTACAGTTATTTGTTCCTCGGGTTCTACAGGTTTCCTTGCACTTTTATTAACCACACTAGCTAACATAGAATGTTGTTTTACCTTAGCAGGGAATGGCATTTTCTCAATATAAGGTTCAGGCACAATAGAATCAACGGTATGAACTTCTATATCTATAGCAGGAACACAATCAACAATATCTTTATAAGGTGCATGGTACTTATCCCATTCCTTTTTGGAAATATCAATATAAGAAGCAAAAGCCTTATATAAGTTTACAACAATTTGAGAATCAAGACCATAAACAATACTAACATTATGAAAATTATCGGATGACATAAAAGTTTTAATGCATTCATAATCATAGTTTATACCTTACTTTCTACCTTTGTCATTCTCCCATCCTTCAGTGTTTTCTTGAATACGGTCAAGAAGATCCCATTTAGCTTCATCCTTCATACGTGTAAATGATCCGAAACAAGAAACATCCAATAAATCCTTATCATGAAGAGAAAGCCCTGCATAGAAATTATTAATAACAATATTACTGGGGAGCTCATGAATGGGGCATTTGAGCATTAGTAACTTCAATCCCCCCCATGCTTGGGCAATACTCTCTCCGTCATGAGGCCAAAAATTATATATATACTTCCGATCTGTATGAATTTCACTGGGAGGATAGAATTTAGAATAAAGGAGAGGTACAATTTCCTCCCATCCAATAGTCTGGCTATTTTTTAGCAATTTGAATCATTCAGCGGCTCGGTCTTTCAATGATATAGAGAATAACTTCCTCTTCACTTGGCACATTGTAATACCTGCACACTTGACCAACTCGCATAATTCATGTAAAAAGAGCAAATGATCACCAAGATGGACAGTTCCATCACCTGAATAGTAGTTATTCATAACATGTTTAACAATCTTTATAGGTATTTTATAAGGATCTAAATCATCAGGCGATGGGTCACTTACTACCCTAGCAGTGGAAGCAGTGCCCGCAAATAAAGACTCAAAAGGAGATCCAAACATAGTGTAACAAAGCGGTAGACAGTAATAAAAACAACACTTACAACATAAGCTTCCTTTATCAATTCCACTTCCCAATAGCGCTTCACTCCCCGGCAACGACGCCAGAAAATAGTCTTGATGATCCACAAGTATAGGGGGTGTATCATAGTACTTTCGGTAAATAAGAGTGTCGAACTCAACAAAGAGCAGAAGGTGTTGACAAGCAGTTTCGATGAAGAAATAACTGTAAATACTGAAAGATAGATTTGTAGGGTTTTTTATATTGCAGATAAATAAAGTGCGAGTAAATAAAATGCAGTAATAATAATTGCAGCAAGTGGCCCAATCCATTCTTCAGCAAAGGACAAGCCGGTGGGTTTACTTATGATTAACAAACGTTCTCGAGGACACACGGGAAGTTTCTGCCAAGTGCTTTTGTTTCATGCCGCTGAATAATCTTTAGTGTTTTGATAAGTGTTGTGTGGGTGAACCTATGCTAATGTACCGTCCCATCCAAGACTAGTACATACTTGTGATTATACCCCTTGCAAGCATCCGCAACTACAAGAAAGTAATTAAGATATAAATCTAACCACAACTTTAAACTCCGGGATCCTATGCTCCCTCGTGTAATGGTTTCCTAACGGGGGTTTAGGTTTCTGTCACTCCGGCAACCCCACAATTAGTAGCCAAGTACATGATGCATTCCCCTAGGCCCATAAATGGTGAAGTATCATGTAGTCGACGTTCACATGACACCACTAGAAGAATAACACCACAACTTAAATATCAAACCATTAAATATTACTCAACATTACTTCACTACTAACAACTTGACTTATCCCATGTCCTCAAGAACAACACGAACTACTCACAAGACATAATATAGATCATAATCAGAGGTGATATAATGGATGATGACAATCTGGTCATAAAGTGCAAACACGGATAAATCTCACAAGCATCAACTACTAACAAGTAATCCACACCAGGAGAGATATCTAATGTAAAACAACAATAGAGGCCCCTAATTGTTACAGCGGGATGACGGTGGATGATGAGAGTGATGGTGCTGGTGGTGATGATGATGACGACGACGATGTTGATGATGCCCGGAGTGATGACGGTGACGACGACGATGATTTCCCCTCTCCGGAGAGGAATTTCCCCGACAGATTTCTCCCTGCCAGAGAGCTTTTCTCTCTCGGGTGTTTTCCGCCCCGAGGCAGCGGCGGAATAATTCTTCGATGATGGTCTGGGGCTTAGGGTTCCCTGGGGGCCAAGTACGCGAAAGATATCCCCCAGAGGTGGGCCAGGATGGCCACACTACTTGGTGGCGCGACCAGGAGGGGGCGTGCCACCTCATGGTGTGGGTCCCTGGTGGACCCCCTCTGGATCCCCTTCTGGTTGGACTCCTCCTCTGAACTTGTAAGACACCCCGGTGTCCCCTTCTTCTTCTGATCTTCTGAAATATGGTATCTCGTCGGTGCTTTTTCCATCAGATTTCTGGTCCCGGTGTTTATTCTCCAAAAATTATGAAACATGCAATGTAAGATAAAATAACATAAGGGATGCATCATAACATGAAATATATCGATGAATAATAGCAAATTATGATATAAAATAGTGATGCAAAAATGGACGTATCAGCTTACCGTAGGGACACTGCTATGTCCAACAATCAGCAGCTGATTCTTCATCATGTTAGTGGTGCATCTGGTGATATTCCTACAGACTTGGTTCCTGATTCCTACTCTCAGTGGGCTTCTGGAGACAGCACCCCTTGGGAGCAGATTGAGGAGGCTCTTCATGTCACTACTGCTTTGTCTAGTGCTCCTGCTGATCGTGAGGATGATAAGGATGATGAGGACGTGGATGAAGACCAGCAGAGGGACGCCGAGGGTGACTCTGAGACGTCAGCTGGAGAGTCCTCTGAGCACTCCGATGATTAGCTTTTCTATGGGATGTTAGCATCACTACCTATCTCCTTTTTGGTGTCTCAATGCCAAATGGGGAGAAGTAGTCCTTAGGCCTACGGGATTTGCATGGGTTCGGGCACAAGCATGTTCTTTTACCATTCTTTGAGAGCTTGTGCCCATTTAGTTGTCTAGTGAAACTATTTGCTATTTTCGTTTGAACTATGTGTTATGAGACTTGGTTATCTTTGCGGTTATCTATGATTCACTATGTTGAGTTTATCTATTAGTGTGCTTCAGTATGTTCTTATTATCTCTCCACACAAGGTATATCATCCATCTAAACCTCAACATATTGTTTTTGTCTCCTTTATCATGTTGTATTACTTGTTGAAAATTACTCTTCCCTTAGAGTTTGTAAACATGAAAAAGTAGGAGCTTAGCGGGTCCTCACCCCCCTTTATCTGATTAGAGCGGAAAGGACCCGCGGAATTATTACACTTTTAATGCAACTTTAATCTATTCCATAACCTAGAAATTGGTTACCTATTTCGATTTGTAAAAATAACAAAGAGAAAACCTTTGCTTTGAGATATGCATACTTGTAGGGGGAGCAATTTCCATAGGTTTCACAACATGATCTTGTCTAGTTTATATTGCGAATCTTAGTATTATCATCTAACACCAAAAAGGGGGAGATTGAAAGTGCATTTTGTTTTCCCTAAAGTTTTGTGTGTTAGTTAACAATACTAAGTACATTATTTATTGAGGTGCTTAGTGTGCAGGTATTAAGTTGAACATCCGCATCAAACACCAAAACGTGGTAAAGAATGACCCAAAAGATTTTGGACAGAAAGCAACCGGATATTTCCAACCGGAAATTTCCAGGCAACGGAATTTCCGGTTGGGAAGATCGCAGCCCAATTTTGAGACGGAGATTAGCCGAAAATTTCCAACCATAAATTTCTGGAACAACCGGAATTTCCGGTTGTGGAAGTTCGAGCTCAAAAATGTCTAAGGACTGGAAGTTGAAGACACAAAGATGGATCAGAAATTTTCAACCGGGAATTTCCAGGACAACCGGAATTTCCAGTTTGGGAGCCAGTTCGGCACAGAAGTTAACCGAATATTTCAAACCGGATTATTTGCTCCAAGCGGATATTCCGGTCAAAGTCAACCCAATTCGTGTTCAGGTCTGAAGAAGAGAAGCCAACCGGAATTTCCGGTTCAAGTTTGAACCGAAATTTCTGGTACACGATTCCTGCACAAACGACTATATTATGGGAGGGGGTATAAATACCCCTCCTCTTCCACCTTGAGCTCTAGTTCGTCCAAGCCATTAATCTGCATTTATTGAGCTCACCAAATCTTAGATCTCTCCTAATTCCTCCACCCAAACACGTTGATTTTTGGAGGATTGAAGGAGAAGGCCCGAATCTACATCTTCACCAAGCCGTTCTTCATTTCCCCCTCCTTCACTTGAGAGATTTGAGTCCAGGGTTTCCATTGTTTGGAGAACCTAGGACTCTTGCTACTCTTGGTGTTGGGAGCCCCAAATTTGGTTGTGAGTGTGTGCCCCAAGGTTGTTGTAAAAGATTCGATTCTCGCCTAAAGGGGATCAATAGTGGAAGGTGTACTAGACCTTTGTGGCGTTGTTCATCGAAGAATAGGGTGAGGCCTTTGTGGCGTTGAGTAGACCTTTGTGGCGAAACTCACACCCCTCCAACAAGACGTACTCCCTTAACAAGGAGGAACTCGAGAATACATCGTGTCTCCGTGTACTTCCTATCGATTACCTTGTTCCCTCACCTTTACTTGTGCTTGTATTGTATTTATCGTTGTTCTTGTCATATAGGTAAATTCACCGTAGTTGCGTTTTCTAGAGAATTTATATTTGTGTCAAGCCTAAATTTGAAGAAAAATTAAAATTGGTCGTAGCACCTATTCACCCCCCTTTAGGTGCCCATACTATCCGTTCACATATCAATCCCCGAGGAGGACTACTCGCATCATTGTGGGAGGCAACAATGTTGATGAAGATGGCTCTGGGGGCACTTTCCTGTCCCGGCAGAGTGCCAGAACAAAGACTTCTGTCCATAGAATTAGGGTTTCGGATGGCGGCGGAACTCGGATACGTTTCTGGAAAACTCCTCCAGGGGTCTTCCGTTTTAGGGTTTTAGGAATTTTATAGGCGAAGAGGCGACACGAGGCGGTGCCTGGGGCACCCAGGGGCCCACTAGGCGCGGGTAGGAGGGTGCCAGGTGTGGCATCCTCTGGGGGCCCTGTGGGTCCCCTCCGGGTATTCTTCTGGCTTCTAGAGTCTTCTAGTGGATAAAAAATCGTTTTAGTTTTCGGCCAACTTTGAGAAATTTCATTTTTGGACCTTTTCTGCAATTCACAGATAAAATAGACAGAAACTGGCACTGGGCATCTTGTTAACAGGTTAGTCCAATAAATGATACTCCCTCCGATCCGGAATTAATGTCGCTGGCTATGAAGGAAATTGTACTAGCCTAGTAATTCTCCTACTGACACTTTATTCAGACCAGAGATAGTAGAAAACATAGGAACAACATCTAGAAAACAAGCATGAAGTATAAACAATTATAGATACATTTGAGACGTATGATTGTCTTCCTCCACCTCTCTGAAACCTTCCACGAAAACCTCCCTTTCCTCTGCCAGTCCCATAGCCGAAATTGTCAAAACGCTGACGACCACGAGCGCCATAGATATCTACCCGCTGTCCCTCAATGCTGGCAATCCCAGCGTTAAAGGTCATGGCGTTGACATTGGGATTATGGTTGTCAAAACCGCCCCTAGCCTGCCCACTGAAAGCATGATTGCCCTGCCCCTGGTTAAAGCCACCATGGCCGCTCGGACCTCTCATCTCGAAGGCCAAACACAGGTGGTCCTCCAGCACCTCTTCCTTGATACTGATTTAAGTCCAGACGATCACCCCGCCCCACCTCTGTTCGCCATACCATTGCTTGGACGAACGCAAACCAGCCGCTCGGAGTTGGCCGCCCTTCTCCAGATCGATCCCAAGAACCGGCGCAGACTGAGAGCACTTGGGTTAGGGTTTTTCCAATGTACGACGCGTGGAGCCGGAGAAAGAGACGTGTGAGGCCCAACCAAGAATCCCAAGTCAACCTCGATTGAACCCCCAGGGACCCTGAACCCTCTGTGAGTCGTTGGACGGACTAGGGACGTGGACCGAAAATGATCCAACGATCGTGTCTTTTGAAATTTGGATTACCTACGATCTTGAAATTTCGGAGCCGTCCTTATCAGCGAAAATCCTCTGCCCATCCAAGTCACCGACGGAATCAACAACACCGACGATCGATGTCCCCGTTGGATCAATGTCCAAGAGCTGTCATCACCATGAACCTCCAGCGGGAACATCGACGGCTCCATGAACGGTGATCTGACCACATGAATATAACTAGCATTTGAAATTGAATCAGCAGAGGAACACGAACGCACCTTAACCAACGATGTAGAGAGAGCCATCCTCGCCATCTTCTTATCAATCCGTTTCTGCATTTGCTTGGTGATCTAGGACGAGAAATCCACAAGATCTCTTCCTGACACCAATGGCGGCGTCTGGCAAAGGGACCCGAAGGCAGACGCCCGGGGTGTCTCCTCTCCGATCCACTCCACATCGTTGTGACCCTCCTCTGGAGCTAGAGCCCAGAACCTCCCTCCCGGCGTGAATCTCGTCAACGAAGGATTCATCACCGGTGAGGCCATGGTGGAGACGTCACCGGCCCCCAAGACGTCGCCCCCCATGTCGCCTTAAAATGAAAACATATATCAAAATCTACAATGTTAAATCAATATCATGAAATGCATAATAAAATGTGTTTTATGTTACATCTATATAGTATTATCGTTAAGTTCTTCTATAAGCTCAGACAAAGTGAACACTCTGTGATTTTGTTCTTTTTTGGAAAAGATGTACGCATTGTTTTGGGAAATAGAGATATTATAGCTGAAGGGTTGCTTCTTGTGGCATTAGTGTGCGGCTAACTCGGAGTAGTCAAGATATCGATTTGGTAGATCATCTCCAAAGGCGCTTCTATTGGGTGTGCCGGCGCGAAAACAGACCCCATCGGCCTCTCGGTACCAGCAAATTGTCGGACGAGCCCAATACCGCATCCTACAACTTTGCTTCGGCCTCTGGTCCATAGGAAGGCAAGCGGGAGCGCGAGCAACCACGACAACTCCCACCACGCTAGATCTAGACATGCGGGCCTTCCCTCTCATTGACTCATAGGCGGTCATCATGATTTATTGCGTGCGATGAAGGGTCGGTCTGTGCATTTTAATGAAGGCAGCGGTTCCGTGAACAGGCGCAGAACGGAGCAATGCGTTGTCATAAGGAAGCGGTGCGTCATTGGCGTTAATGGACGGCAAGGGAACCGGTGCTCGGCTTTAATGCCAGCCACCGAGCCCCGCTCCTCCAAAGGGCCAGGCGGTCAATCCACTCCTATTCATGCACCATGCACCATCCCTTCTCCAAAAGTTCACCGTCAGCGCACCCACCGCCCACCATGTGTGGCCGCCGCGGCGAGCAGATGGAGCATGATCGCCACTGTCATATCACCGTAGACTAGACCTCTTGCCACGAGAGGTGTCGCCACCAGCAGCGGCTCCACCGTGAGATGGAGGTCGTCGAGCGGCTACGCCAGGAGGAGGAGGCTAGCCGAGCGGCTTCCCTAGGAGATGCAGGCCAACAATGGGTGCCTCCCGGGGAGTAGGGAGGCCCACGAGTGGCTACGTGGTGAGAGGGGGTTTCGCGAGCTCGCTAAGCGATGGTGTCGCGAGGAGCGTCTCTTCAGGAGCTGACCCGAGCTGCAGGTGTGATAAGGGGTGGCCCAATCTTCTCAGTGAACTCACAGATAACTTCTGTATGATAACTAGTGCGCCACTAAGAACTCTCCGGCTGATCCCTGATGCCAATGCAAAAGATAGCAACCCAATGGATATTCTCAACTCCACACTCTTGCACAAGTAATCCACCGACTACAAGTGGTACTGTATCGTCTTATTCCCAGTGGAACAGCAGGTATCACGTAAGGTTTGCAGATGAACTTCCAGATGAAAGGCTTACAAGCTGTTTCAATCTAGAGGTCTAGGGTTTTTGGATTTAACGTAGTCTAATTGATCCACACGCAGGTGGCCAACATATATAGGTGGAGGGGGTGCGGCCACAAGGTATCCTTGCGCAAGCAACCCTCTCCCTACTAGGACTAGGACTCCTACTAGGACTAGAACTCACAATTATGGATACAAACCGATTCCCACACAAGGAATTCGGCCACTTTGGTTATGGAAACCAAACCTAACACTAATATGGCGCATTGATCTTCTATGTGGGCGCCCTCCTCTTGCTTGTCCATTAATGAGTGCATTTCACCTTGTGGAGGCACTCATCCCCTTGTGAAATAATAATTGCAATGCTTGTTTTCACCATCCTTAGTACTTGATCATCATCTCCTCTTCTAGCTCATCTCCATCCATGTGTATCTTCTCTCCATGATCTCCATTAATGTTTGTGTTATCAATAAACCTAAGAACACAAAGATGCAATGATTTAGGCAGTATAAAGTTCTCACAATCATAAACATTATACTCAAGTAGGAGTGAATTCACCTGTTGTTGAAGTAGCTTGGTTCTTGATCTTGTCATTGGACCAATTCTAACTTCATTAGCTTTGATTGGAGGATCTTCATGTTCAACAATAGGTGAAGAGCTAGGGATGTCCTCATCATCATCCCCCTCTTGAAAAGGCATCGACCTCGATGCTAAATCATCTTCATGGTAAGGTGTCAAATCAGCCACATTAAAAGAATTACTAACACCAAACTCATCAATTGGGAGGTCAATCTTGTATGCATTATCATTGATCCTTGAAATAACTTTATAAGGACCAGCTCCTCTAGGCATCAACTTGGACTTTCTCAATGTGGGAAATCTATCTTTTCTAAAGTGCACCCACACCATGTCTCCTGGCCGAAATATAAGCTCCTTCCTCTTCTTGTTTACTCTTTCAGCCACATGTTTTCCTTTCTTCTCAATGGCCTCTTTTGTTTTCTCATGAATCTTTTTCACAAAATCAGCCCTCTTTGAAGCCTCCATATTAACTCTCTCATGTAAAGGAAGTGGTAATAAATCAAGAGGAGTAATAGGCTTGAAACCATACACCACCTCAAAAGGACATAATTGAGTAGTTGAATGCACAGCTCTATTGTAAGCAAATTCCACATGGGGCAAACACTCCTCCCACTCCTTCAAATTCTTCTTGATCATACCTCTTAGCAATGTGGACAATGTTCTATTAACCACCTCGGTTTGTCCATCAGTTTGGGGGTGGCAAGTAGTAGAAAATAATAGCTTGGTACCAAGCTTACCCCAAAGTGTCTTCCAGAAGTAACTCATGAACTTGACATCTCTATCTGAAACTATAGTCCTTGGAACTCCATGCAATCTCACAATCTCTCTAAAGAACAAATTGGCAATGTGAGAAGCATCATCACTCTTGTGGCATGGAATAAAATGAGCCATCTTTGAAAATCTATCCACAACCACAAAGATAGAATCATGTCCTCTTTTTGTTCTTGGCAATCCCAACACGAAATCCATGCTAATATCTTCCCATGATGTACTTGGTGATGGCAATGGTGTATATAATCCATGGGGCTTCAATTTTGATTTGGATTTGTTGCAAGTAATGCATCTTTGCACCAATCTATACACATCTCTTCTCATATGTGCCCAATAGAAATTTCCTGCCAACATCAACAATGTTTTCTCTCTTCCAAAGTGTCCCATCAATCCTCCACTATGAGATTCCTGGATCAAAAATAAACGCAAAGAACACTCGGGAATACACAATTTGTTAGATCTAAACAAGTACCCATCATGTATATGAAATTTTTCCCATGCTTTAGTATTAACACATTTATTAAATGGCATGGAAAATTCATTATCTTCATCATATAAATCTCTAATACCCTCCAAACCCGAAACCTTGATTTCTAAATTTGAGAGTAACATATTTTTCCTTGACAAAGCATCAGCAACTACATTATCCAATCCCTTTTTATGTTTTATAATGTATGGAAAAGATTCAATGAATTCAACCCACTTAGCATGTCTCTTATTCAAATTATTTTGGCACTTTAAAAATTTCAATGCTTCATGATCACTATGTATAATAAATTCTTTAGGCCACAAATAATGTTTCCATACTTCTAAAACTCTCACAAGTGCATATAATTCCTTATCATAAACAGAATAATTCAATTGTGCACCATTCAATTTTTCAGAAAAATAGGCAATAGGTTTCTTTTCTTGCATGAGCACACCTCCAATACCTATTCCACTAGCATCACATTCAATCTCAAATTGTTTATCAAAATTTGGAAGCATAAGCAATGGGGCCGAAATCAACTTCTCTTTCAAAGTATCAAAAGCAATATCTTGAGAAACACCCCACTTGAAATTGACACCCTTTTTAGTTAGATCATTTAAAGGGGCAGCAATTGTACTAAAATTAGGCACAAATCTTCTATAGAAACTAGCAAGCCCATTAAAACTTCTAACTTGACTCACATTAGTTGGAATTGGCCAATTTCGAATAGCTTCAATTTTAGATTGATCAACTTCAATTCCATGCTTAGAAACAACATAACCAAGAAATATAACCTTATCTTTGCAAAAAGTGCACTTCTCAAGATTACCATACAATTTATTAGTTCTTAGCACTTGCAAAACTTGTCTAATATGATCCATGTGGTCATGTTCATTGTGGCTATATATGAGAATATCATCAAAATAAACTACCACAAATCTACCAATAAAGTCTCTCAAAATATGGTTCATTAATCTCATGAAAGTACTAGGTGCATTAGTTAAACCAAAGGGCATTACTAACCACTCATATAAACCAAATTTTGTCTTAAAAGCAGTTTTCCATTCATCTCCCTCTTTCATTCTTATTTGATGGTATCCACTACGCAAATCAATTTTAGAGAAAAGAGTAGCACCACTTAATTCATCTAACATGTCATCTAAACGTGGTATAGGATGACGATAACGAATAGTGATGTTATTAATTGCTCTACAATCTACACACATGCGCCAAGTACCATCTTTCTTAGGAAGCAAAATAACGGGAACGGCACAAGGAGAAAGACTAACCCGAATATAACCTTTGTCCAATAGTTCTTGTACTTGCTTTTGGATCTTCTTTGTTTCTTGTGGATTGGTTCTATAAGGGGCTCGGTTTGGGAGAGATGCTCCCGGGATCAAATCAATTTGATGTTCAATTCCTCTCAATGGTGGCAATCCCGAGGGCACATCTTGTGGAAAAACATCCTCAAAGTCCTGCAAAACATTAGAAACACCAAGAGGAATAGGGGTCATGTCATTAGAAACCAAAATCTCTCCCTTGTGAATAAGCACAATAGGGACTAGTGTAGGATCATCCTTAAATTCCCTCAAATCCTCTTTAGTGGCTAACATGCATAATAGGTTCTCTCTCTTTTTACCACTCAAATTGGTTTTGCTATCACTCCCCATGGCTTGTAGTTTTGGTGTTCCCTCATCCCTCTCTCTCTCTTTTTCCACTTTCATAGCAACTTTGGATTGGGACTCTTGTACTATTTGTTGTGGAGTCATAGGCCTCAAAATAATGGTCTTCCCATGATGATATAGCTCATAAGTATTGGCTCTCCCTTCATGCTTCACACTTCTATCAAATTGCCAAGGTCTTCCCAATAATAAGTGGCAAACTGTCATGGGCACCACATCAAACTCAATGATATCCTTATAAGGTCCAATTTGGAACTCCACTCTCACCATATGAGAAACCTTCATTTGTCCCGTGCTACTCAACCATTGGATGTGATAAGGAGAAGGATGTGGCATATATTTCAAATTGAGTTTTGCACATAGGTCTTTGCTAGCCAAATTTCTGCAACTCCCTCCATCAATGATGACTTTGCAAGCCATGTTGGGACCAATAACAGCCTTTGTTTGGAACAGATTGCACCTTTGATTTTCAGGACTAGGCACCACACTCAATGAATTTTGGGTGCAAATAATAGAAGGCATAGTAGTAGCATAAGCATCCAAAGGAGAATCACTCAAATATCCATCATCATCATCAAGATCATTGGGATCAACATCATCACCTGTCTCATACTCATTGTTCTCATTGATAATCATCACTTTTGAATTTGGACAATCCCTCTTGAAGTGCCCTTTTCCTCCACATGTGTGGCATGTAATATCTCTATTCCTTGTAGTAGGAGCACTAGAACCCGAGGCACTTGCTGCTGGTTGTGATGTTTTCCTTGTATTAGCCACACTAGGCTCGGTTTTGGATGATGGAGCACCTCTAAAACTTGATGATGGAGGTGGTGGGGGTGGCACACTAGGAGTAGTAGATGATCTCAATGGGAATCTACTCCTTGTTCTAGCTGAATTTTGTGCTTCCTCAAGTAGATGTGATTCGGTCTCCCTAGCATGATGGAGTAGATCATGCATATTAGCATATTGATAATGCCTCACAATGCCCTTGATTCTATAATGTAATCCTGAAAGAAATCTTTGCATTGTTTGCTCTTCTTGCTCTACCACACGGCCGCTTTGCATAATTAATTCCATCTCTTGATAATAAGCATCAACTGTCTTGAGTCCTTGCTTCAATTGTTGTAATTTGTCAAATTGTTGCCTTATGTAATTGGGTGGTACAAATCTTTCCCTCATGAGCCTCTTCATGGTGTTCCAAGTAGCAATGGGTAACTCACCATCATTATGCCTCTTTCTCACTAAATTATCCCACCATCTAAGAGCATATCCATCAAACTCAAAAGATGCCAACTTGATCTTTCTATCCTCATTATAATCATGCAATCTCCATAGCTTCTCAATTTTCAACTCCCAAAGCAAGAATTCTTCCACATCCATAGTATCAAAGCTGAAAGATGGAATAGAAAATTTGGGTTTACCCAATATATCTTCTCTATTGTCATTAGCATTGGGCAAAGGCACACGCCTAGCTCGGCCTTGAAAACCTCCTCTTCCTCTTTCTCCTCTAGCTCCACGGCCAAAATTAGCTTCCTCCTCATTATTTGCATCACTATGGACACTAGCATTGTCATCATCAATATTTGGCAACCGAGTTTGAATCAATCTTTGAAGATCAGTCATGGTATTGTTGATGGCATCAATAGAATCTTGCATTACTCTCAATTGAGCAGTATTGGTCTCGGCCACTTTATTGGTTTCCTCCACTTTCTTCTTCATGCCATTAACTATCTCATAAACGGGATCACAAGCTTCATTAACATATTTCTTGTAGTGTTCCTCATTGTCATCCAATTTCTGTGTCAACACATCCCTTAGTGCCTCATACTCCCTCAAATTCACTCCCTCGGATTGGTCCTTCTTTTGCTGCACAAGATCACCACTAGAAAGATCCATTAGAACGTTAGTGAAAATAAAACAAGTATAGGTTGTGGTGCCTCTCTCAACTCACTCAAGAATCTAGCAAAACAATAGGATATCTTACCACTCCAAAGTGAATAGAGATACTTACCACAAGTAGAGGCAATTAAAGTGCTTTGGTGTGAAAGAGAGAATACCCAGGTTTTTAACTCTCACAAAGGCAAACAAGGTTATTTAGTGGGGCTTGGTATGGATACCTAACAATCACCAAAGTAACAATCCTATTTGCTGTCTTAGTGAAGATATAAAATACCCAAGGAAACTCACACAATGGAGACAAAAGTGGCAAAGCAATATGTGGATGAAATTTGCAATGCACTAGAAAGTCACTAGCTAGGCTCTTAATTGACAGGCACAAGATTGCTCAATGAAAAACCAAGTGTCACAATGGCAAGCTCAACTAGTAAACAATAGCAATGATATGGCCTTTTGCACTTTGCTCTTTTTCTCTTTTCTCTTTTTTTTATACTTTTTGCTTTTTCTATTTTTTTTGTATTTTTCCAATGGCCTTACACTAAGCTAGGAGCAACAATTAACCAAACACAAGTGAACACAATGGTGGTGATGAAAAATGAGCAACCTGTCAGAGCACAAAATAGCTATACTTGTGGGCAAGTTCCTATTATAATGCTGTAGAAAGGCTGTGGCTAAGGTTCACAAGGTATGGATGTATGAGTCCTAGTGAGAAAACAAAGAAAAACAAAGAAAACAGAAAAATTCTAGGTGAAAACGAGCTCACGGCAGGAAACAACACTCACGGCAGAAAAAACAGTGGTTTTGGTATCGCGATAGAGCAATACGGCAGAGAAACAGCTGCTTTTTGTGCCACGGTAGACTCACAGCAGCACGCAGAGATCACGGCAGCAAAACTGCCAATTCTTGTGCCGCGGCAGCGCGCAACACACCAAAACAGCCAAAAGGTAAGCGCGTTACAACGATTTTCCTAACGCGCGCGAGACAGCAGCTGGCGGCAGCGAATCGGCGGGTTTCTGTGCCGCGGCAGCGCGCAGGTGTGGATTTGGTAAGGGTGTTACGGTGCGCGCGGGCGATTTTGTAAGGGGCAGTCGAGCGAATCCGAGTGGGACTAGGGCGCGGCAGCGGTGGGGGTTTGCGGTGGGCTGCGGTGATGGATGGATTTGGCAAGTGTGCTGCGGGTATGTGGGGGGGAATCCGAGTGTAACTAGGAAAAGGTGGCAGCGGTGGGATGATGTGCTATGGAGGGAATCCGAAACCAACTAGGGTAGGGTGCGGGTAGGGAAAAGGAAGGTTTTGTGCCGTGGAGGGGGATATAACTAGATGGGTTCGGATTGGTGGATGATATGGTGATGTGCTGCGAATATTTTTGGTATTTTTTTGATATAATTCGACTAGATGAACAAAGAAACCTAGATCTAGCCGAAAACAAAAGATCTAAAAAGGAGAAAAAGCAACACAAAATCTAACACAATGACAACAAAAGTAATGAAACTAAGGTGATATCTAGGCTATGGCAATGACTAGAACTATTTTTGTAGGGCAATTTTCTGGATAGGAAATAAAAACACTCAAACTAAAGGGAAATTTGATAGCTCACCGAGGCAACCTGTAAATCTGATACCAAGATGATAAGGGTGGCCCAATCTTCTCAGTGAACTCACATATAACTTCTGTATGATACTAGTGCGCCACTAAGAACTCTCCGGCTGATCCCTGATGCCAATGCAAAAGATAGCAACCCAATGGATATTCTCAACTCCACACTCTTGCACAAGTAATCCACCGACTACAAGTGGTACTGTACCGTCTTATTCCCAGTGGAACAGCAGGTATCACGTAAGGTTTGCAGATGAACTTCTAGATGAAAGGCTTACAAGCTGTTTCAATCTAGAGGTCTAGGGTTTTTGGATTTAACGTAGTCTAATTGATCCACACGCAGGTGGCCAACATATATAGGTGGAGGGGGTGCGGCCACAAGGTATCCTTGCGCAAGCAACCCTCTCCCTACTAGGACTAGGACTCCTACTAGGACTAGAACTCACAATTATGGATACAAACCGATTCCCACACAAGGAATTCGGCCACTTTGGTTATGGAAACCAAACCTAACACTAATATGGCGCATTGATCTTCTATGTGGGCGCCCTCCTCTTGCTTGTCCATTAATGAGTGCATTTCACCTTGTGGAGGCACTCATCCCCTTGTGAAATAATAATTGCAATGCTTGTTCTCACCATCCTTAGTACTTGATCATCATCTCCTCTTCTAGCTCATCTCCATCCATGTGTATCTTCTCTCCATGATCTCCATTAATGTTTGTGTTATCAATAAACCTAAGAACACAAAGATGCAATGATTTAGGCAGTATAAAGTTCTCACAATCATAAACATTATACTCAAGTAGGAGTGAATTCACCTGTTGTTGAAGTAGCTTGGTTCTTGATCTTGTCATTGGACCAATTCTAACTTCATTAGCTTTGATTGGAGGATCTTCATGTTCAACAATAGGTGAAGAGCTAGGGATGTCCTCATCAAGGTGAGCTCATCTCATGCACCTCCACCATCGACTCAGACTCTAGCCGTAGGAGCGGCCAACAACCGCCAGGTATTGTCGCAACATTTCTTGCGTTGTTGCATGGCACTATACACAACGGTGTTCGGCGCCAACGGCCGACTACCGGGCGGGTGGGCCACCGACTTCACAAATGTTTCGGTTGCACCGCCACTAAAGGGTCAGGCGCAACTGGACTTTATGAAATAGGAGTGGCAACACCGGTCTGCCGCCGAAAATGCGCCGCGGCTACTCCTGGTCGTCGCACTTTTGTATGAGGTCCGTCTCTAAAAGTTCTTCGGCGAAGCCGATGAGGACTGGGGCGACGAGGAGAACGATATGGCGCACAAATCCAGAGAATTGTCGGCCGTCGACAACGACGTCGAGGTCTTTGATTCGCGAATCACGTAGTGGCGCGGCATGCATGCGATCATCAAAGCGGCCTTCCGTTGGCCACCTGCAAAACCGCCGATAGGTCATTGAGGCATGCAAATTCCTCAAGACCAGAGCATAGGCGACCATCGACTCCGATGGATCAGGAGCATCCAAGTTCCTCAAGGCCGGAGTGTAGGCGCCACCACCATCGACCCAACGGTCCGGAGCATGCATGTTCCTGAAGGCCCGAGCTGAACTCCCCGCTAGGTTTAGTTTAAATTGTGTTTATGTTTGTCAAATTTCATCAAAGATTGTAACATTTTGTTTAAATTTCAAAGAAAAATGGTGGTTTCGTTTTTTTTTTGGAAAATCTATTGAAAGCGTCGGTATGGTGCTTCCAATAGAGCGGCAGTCTGGGTGCCGGTGCTCACAATAACACTTGTTCGGCACACTTGTCGTGCCGATGGAGATGATCGATGATGCCTGATGGCGGTGACCTGGTGACGTCGAACTAGAAGATTGGAATCTGTCCGAGACATGATAGGAGTGTGAGACGTAAGGGTGAGCGTTAGGGATGTAAATGGGTCCATAAATGAGGCCACAAAAGCCCATTTATTTAGCTTTATAGTTTATTTTTTTCAGAAAAAGGTACCGTCTTCAACTATTTGAGCAAAATAAGTGGACATAAACGGGATTAAATGGGCGTCCATTTAGTTTCAGGCCTTGGTTGAACCGGTGCATCCAATTCAATAGACGTCCTAATGATGGGAATGCAAACCAATGGATACATAGAGACATCAAAACCAGAAGACACTCATGCATGCAGTTCATTACTGCTACCAACTTGCTGATTATTAAATGTAGATGATACGGTTGCTGCCCGAGAGCTTTCGTACCGGCAAATTGAACTGCACCGCGTCGGTGACAACTACAACACCTCAAAGCTATTGCCTCAAAGATAATGCGAAAGGATAAAAGATACTCTCTCCAGTCCCATATAAGTGTCACTGGAGAATACCTTAGTGTGTGCAGCTTAATACTAGTAGTCCCGACACTTTTTTTTTTGGATCAGAGGGAGTAGTATAGGTGCAGGAAACGGAAAGTGTTTTTCGCTCCGGAGCGAGTGCTCCTGGCTATTTAAAAAATTGAAAACAAAATTACAAATTTAAGAAAATTCTGAAAATAAATCCGGATGTAGTTAATGGTGTATCCTATAAACTTGAATTTTTTTATATTCAAATACGAAGTACTATGGGCTACACAAAAATGACAAAATGATAAAATCTAGATTTGAAATTAGACATAACCAGATCCTCACTTTTGTCATTTTTATGTAGCTTACATTACTTTGTATTTGAATATGACAATTTGCAGATTTGTCGGATACACTTTAATTACATCCGGATTTTTTTTGAAATATTTAAATATTTTTTCGAATTTTTTTAATGGATAGAGCAATGGTGTCCGGGTACACCAAATCTCTACTGTGCAGGATGTTCTTTCTTTTAGTAATCAATTTGAATCAGGAGATCCGGTGCTCCATTTATCTTTAAAAACTCAAAAAAAAAATCTGAATGTAATCAATGATATATCCTCTAATTACGTAAAATCACAACACAAAATTCTTTTTATTATTGGCTACATAAAAATGACAAAATCAAATAAATTTTGAAAGCTTGAAATAAGATCATAAAACTCATGTGATTAGACTAAACCGAGGTGGTAAAGGGGAAGGGGTGTGGCACGACTCTCAGCTCTGCTCCGGTGAGGTTTGCACCATGCAGATGTGTAAACTGCTGGTGGACTATTGGGGCCGAGAGATTGGCCTGCCTACCCGGCCCAAGTTGGAAGGCACGGGTCAAGGGGTTGCCGTCCATGGCAGGGATCCCCTGTCTAGCGTTTATAGCGAGCGCGAGGGATACACCTCGCCCAGCACGCAGGCGCCTCGCTGTGCTCTGCTCGCTCGCGCGCGTCCCCAGCTCAACAGTTGGGCTGGCCCATTGTATTTTTTTTCAATTTTTTGTTAGAAGTATTTATATAACTTAAAATAAAACATAATTTTTTAAATGGTGAACAAATTTGAAGTTTGAACGATTCCAAACATGATCAAATGTTACATATGAACAATTTTTAATCTGAGCTTTTTTATTTGAACAAATCTTAAATTTGAACAAAATTCGAATTTGAACAAAATTCGAATTTGAAGAAAATAAATTTGAACAAAAAAAATCTGAAAAATTCGGTGAAAAAAAGAAACAAAAAAAAATGGAAAAAGAAAGAAAAAAATAAGATTATAAAAACCTTGAAAAGTAAAGGTAGACACAAATTGTGTTATAGCCTAGCGGTTGTTCCTAGCATTACCGAACCGTGACATCCCAGGTTTGAACCTCACTCCGCATATTTTCTCATACTTTTTCGAGTATACAAACGGGTTAATGGGCCGGTCTATTTTGAAACTGTACGCGGGCGAGTCGGTACTCCATATAGGGATTGCGTCCATGGCATGCACTATGGCCTAGTGCACATGGGTAGGTGAAATAGTTTACTCAACTTCCCATCAGACCCAAGAGATTGACCTGCAAAATCCCGTGTGTTTTAGGGATGCGGATTGTGAAGGATCGTATACGATTTGATCATGCGGAGTAAGGAGTTCAGTGAGAAGCGTTGTGTGTTTATTATAAGAAACTACTCCCCCCGTTCTAAATTAGTTGCTATAGATTTGTCAAAATACGTATGTATCTAGATATATTTTAATATATAGATACATTAATATTTTGGCAAACCTATGACAACTAATTTAGGACGGAGAGAGTATATAGTATCGAGTTTCGATTTGTTTTCAAAATATTACGTTGATATGGAGGTGTGTGTGACAGGAAAGACCCATCTTTTGAGGGTAAGCGAAATGCACAACGGCTCAAGGCCCCCATTTCCCATGGGCCCCCAAATTTATAGCCAGAGTATACTCAGCACGTAAAATTCCAGTCGAGCAGCCCAACTCTAGGCCTCTAGCACTACTGTTGCGTTTTAATTCGGGCCTTCTTTGATTCATAGGATCTCAAAGTGAAGGAAAAGGAATAAGAATAGGAACGGTTAGAAATGCAACTAGAAACTAAAGGATTGAAGATTACATAAATGCTTCCTTTAGTAGTCAGAATTTTAAGATGTTTTCTTAAGCAACTTGATTAGCGTATAAAGAATAAGGGCAGCAGCTTTAAACGGGCTTCTGTTGCGGGCTGCAAGAGTGTCAACTCACAACTTACTCTTACTAGTTTAATGCCCGTACGTTGCTACGGGGCATAGACTTTTGATAGACTTGGACATACAAATAGTTCCGTGGAATCATGAAAACAAAAGGAAATCGATCTTGTGAACTTTGTACATAACATTCTCTTCTAATCTAATCAGTGCGTGCATAATATGTCAACAAACATGAGGAGAATTGTCAAACCACAAATAAATAAAAACTACATCAAAAAAATACCACATCACCTTGAAACTTCTTCAAACATGATCTCAGTCTAACCTCATCAGCACCACTTCTGGTATCGGCTTCTCTTGGATTTGGGCACCACTTCTGGTATCGGTTTCTCTTGGATTTGGGCACCACTTCTGGTATCGGCTTCCCACGGTTTTGGGCACCACTTCACCGGGCGGGAAAGCTTTGACAATAAAGAGCTTGATTATTGGAAAAAAAATTCTACTCTAACAACAAGTAACATCCATTAGATATGTTAGCCTAGGAAAAAGCAGTGGCAAAATTAATATACTCCTGGTTGTTTTTTAGATACTTGAAATAAAGTTTCCACAAATCACCATCCATTTTCAAGTTTATGTCATAACAAATGCAAATTAATTCTCTTTCAAAGAATTATATAATTGCAAAACCAGTTCTATCAAAAGTTGGGATACATATGATATTTATGTAGAGATATAAATGGCATTTAAACGATATTATGAATATGGAGAAACAACACCTAGATATCACCACAATCTTATAAAGAATATTCATGCAATCAAGATCAAATAGTAGATGTGACTCACCCTATCAACCACTTGAGATCGGAGTCAATCATGAACTAATATCAGCAGTTTGATCCTAGCATTAGAAGAGATAAAATTCATTCCAAAACAATTGTCATCATATCTCTAGCCACTATTCTGATGGATTGTTTGGATCTTGCTATATTAGCCCATCATTTTTTTTTACATTTAGGTTTTTCTATTAAGCCAAATATTGTATTGTTTGCTCGGATCAGAATCATTTATACAATTAGCAGATGTTTTACTTGTCAAGATGAGTTGTTGTAAATATTTGATCCCATGCATAAATGTAAGGTAAAGTTAGAAGTACCATGATGTAAAAAAATATACTTACCTCTGCCATGATGGAGCATATGGTATAAATTTCGTTCTTCTCCTATCCACATCTTTAGAGACTGCTCCTAGTAAGATTTGTTCTTTTTGAAGGCCACTCCACCATATTGCTCTTGAGCTACTTATTTCCTTCCTCTTGATCAGTTTGCGGTGCTACCAAAACTGAAGAGTAATGAACCTGCGTGCTGATTAGCTTCAGTTTCTCTCCACGGAATACAAGTTTACCTTCAGCAGCAAAAATTGGGAGAATATATAAAGTAGACCTTTCCTCAACAAAGAAATTGTACCAAAATATAACATGTTTCTACTTTCTAGGGTCCATACACAAAAATCTACAGAAACCTAAAATGTTAGATGCTAAGATTGCCCACAGCTTGTGTATTAGAAAAAATCATTGCATGTTATTTTCGGCAGTCGCCTGAAAGCAGAGAAAGAAAAAAAGGAAGAAACTTAAACAGGAAATATACATACAAATTAGAAAGTATACATGGTACAAGAGAATCTATAGCGTTGAGCCATGTGAGCCATTAGCAATATAATCGGCTCAGTAGGCAGACTAACAACAACATCAATATGAGTGTATCGAGATAATCTGGGGCTCACCGCCATGTAACATAATCTTTGGAAGAAAACGAAGAAGGAACTTCCAATTTCGCCCAATACTCCCAACCAGCATGAATCCTAGGTTCAGGCAGATCTCCAACGAAAGGAAAAAAGAGGGTGAGAGAAATATGAGAGAAATATTATGTACCTAGTTACAGAACAGCCTGTCTGCGCGCGTAGCCGGTTTGGCGCTCAAGTCCCGCCCGGGCATCGGCGCCGCCTTCAGGCTTCAGCCCGTCAAGGATTTCGAGGATGCCCTCAACCTTCCCTTTCCCCATCTGTACAAGAGACTACAACCGTAGTGGAGACATGATGTAAGAACTTGTATGTATGGACCTCCGCGATCAGGTCTGGCCGCTTGCGCATGGAGTGTTAAAGGTTGTACACGTCGTCACCGGCACCCTCGAGCCACAGCCGGATCTGGTCCTTGCTGAAGAGCGCGGCGGCGCCTCCACACATCTCGATTGCCGCCTAGTCGCACATCAGCGTCGTAGCCTACCACACCCACATCAGCGTGGAGTCCTGTATCTCCACCAACCAGGAAATCATATAGGCCTAGTTTGGCACCTCAGTATTTTCAAAACTAGAGTATTGCAAAACCATAGTATTTACTTGCCAGGCTAAGCAATACTTGAGTTTTGGAAAATACTTCAGTTTGGAAAAAAGAGGGTGAGATCTCTTTCTCTAATACTTCAAAAAAACTGCATTTTTGGAGCATACTTCATTATTAAAATCACTTCTTTTAAAGCATCCAAACATCTTAAAGTATTCAATACTTCGGTATTTTCAGAAAATGAAGTATTCCATTTAAACTTCAAAAATACTTTGATGCCAATCGAAGCCATAGCCTTCAATCTTAATGGCTATCAACGGAATGTAATTTTGCTCCAACTATGGAAAGGAAGAGGATGCGTTGTGACCGACATCAGCCAGGTGCGATACTGGGCCGGGCCAAGAGTCAAGAGATGGCCTGCACGCGGGTGACCGATCGAGGGGAACGATGGTCGGGGCAGACGGCAGACCACGAAGTACCAACTAGCAACGTAAGTTAAACTCCTATTTAATAGTAAAGATTTGCCTCGTTCCTTTCAAAGGAATGAAAACATGAGATCAGGCTGGATGTTTTGTTTCCCGTGTATTTCCTATGAATCAGCCTGCAAAGGAAAAGTTACTTTGATTTTCATTTAGTGCATTCCTACGAATCAAACGCTGCTGCAGTACAAGTTCCTATAAGAATAAGAATTCTACACTTTTCCTACGAAAATCCTATGAATCAAAAGAGGCCCTCACTCGACCCGCGGACCACCATACTCCGGACTGTACGTGTAGCGATCTTGGGCTCCGTTGGAGGCACTTCGGCAGCGCCGCCTGAAGGAAAACCTTAGGCCGCTTCAAAAGGGGCCCAATAAAAAGTGCTGAACAAAAATAATTTTTTATAAAAATAATTTTACAAAAAATGAATTTGAACAAAAATAAACAGAAAAGAAACAAAAATAAATTTAAACTGAAAAAAGAACCCACAGAAAAAACTGAGATTCGCTCCCCACGGGCCGGCCCACTAACAGCCGTCTTCAGGCGACGCGACAAAAAAAACGCCACCAACGAACAGTATTTAGGGTTTTCCGTAGCGACAGGTCGATTCAACTCCTAGTTCCTAGAATCCTACAACCGAGTGTCTGTGTACACCACTTATCAAAAGGGCCTCTGTCATTGTAGCATTCAATCGAGAGACCTAATAATTGGCTAATCTTCTATATCTAAATAGAAACATCCCACTAGCTAATTTCTCTTAACATGCAGCTAGGCCACGTCACCCCAAATCTTTCTATTGGTTGTTAGTCTGACCATAGTGGTGAGTAACTTAGTGGTAACACCATATCTCTCAAGACAAATTTGCTGATGTGATACATATTTAATGAGGAGAGAAGTGATCTTGATAACATAATATGTTACTGTAACATCACCCATACCAACATTTTTTTAGTCTATAGCCTAATAAATGAACTCTTGTATGACATCACATATAAGTTATACTCCCCACTATGAAGGTAGTAACATAAACTAGTAACATGAGTACTCTACATCTTTGCCACTATGAGCAGCCTTAGATCTCAACCGTCATTTTATAATTTAGACTCTACATCTCTGTCGTTTCACGCCACATTGTATGGAAACAAGCATGCTAAGCGTGGAAGGTGAGCGTTGCCTTCCTCACGTACGCCATTAACGAGGCAGCCGGGCGGCCCTCACATCTTAATTATTTTCTTATGATATCCCCACCAAGGTACTTCCTATCTTTTTTCCCTTCAGAAATGCAGGTTCTACCTCCAGCCTCTGAATCAAAATGATGCACACAGTCGAATTTTATTAATGGTAAAGCAGAAGCCACGAAGTCTTACAAGTAAAAAGATTAACCAGCTAAACCGGAAGCCACCAACCTAGCGATAGCTCGCTACCTACAAGACTGATGAAGGGCGTGGCCAAGCACATGACCGATGCCCTGACATCCCACCAACGCGCATCATCTAAAAAACACAAGGCCTTACCGAGCCGCCCGACAGAGAGCAAGGGGCATAACCGGTCCGGCACATCTCAATTCATCTGCCATGGTTGCGATTCGTCGGATTTTGGGTCTCGTGGTGCTTATTCTTCAAGGTTTCCTCCCCCTCCCCGTGTGAATTTTCCAATTTTCGATGGGAAAACCCTCGCGCATGGCGTCTGAAGTGTGAGGCGTATTTTGTTGTGTGTTATATGAATTCAGACACTTGGGTAAACTATGCGGCCATGTATGGAGGATGCACTGTCTTGGTTGCAAGCTACGGAAGCACATTTGAAATTTCCGGTTTGGAAGCATTTTGCTGACAACATTTGCCTTCAATTTGGTCGTTCTGAATTTCAAAACCACCTTCGCCAGTTCAGTCGGTTACAGGAGACGGGTACTGTGTTGGAATACACCAGTAAATTCAATACCTTGATGCACAACTTGACAGCACACCATAACTCGTGGGAGCCGACATTTTTTTGTTACACATTTCATCGATGGTTTACAGAAGGATATTCGAGCGTTCGTGGTCTTGCATCGCCCTATCGATCTAGCTACTGCCGTGGACTTGGCTCTTTTGCAGGAAGAGGTGTTGGCATCGTTTTAGAGGGATTCACGGCGTCCGGAATTCTCTCTCGTGCCTGTGTCAAGGCCAGCCCCTCGAACGGCGATGCCTCGGTTATCCCCTTCGGTGGCTCACTCGATATTTCCATCTGTGTCAAGAACTGAAGAACGACGCACTCCTTGAGCCAACCAAGACCACACCGCAAGTGGATAATGTCACTGCCATGCAGAATTATCAGCGAGCTCATGGATTATGCTTCACGTGCGGGAGCGTTATGGACCGGATCATTGTTGTAGCCCGACTGTTCAGCTGTACGTAGTTGAGGATCCGATTTCCATGGTGCAGACACTTGAGGAACAACCTCGGTCCTCAGGTCATTGAGACGCAAGTTGGAGGCGACAAGGATTCCGACTTTATGCATATCTCACAAGCGGCGGCAGAGGGAGGATAGGCAGCCACAACTATGAGGTTCCAGGGATGGATTTAGGGCAAGGAGGTTCTTATCCTAGTGGATTCTGACAGTTCGCATACATTTGTCAGCTCGCAAGTGGCAGAGAAGTTGCAAGTTCAGAGCCGAGCAATGGCACCACTACGTGTACGTGTTGCTGATGGAGGAGTGATGATCTGTGGCATTGATCTTGTGAATTGTGAATGGTGGACACAAGGGCATAAGTTCCATAGAAATCTAAAAGTGCTACCCCTCAGCTCGTATGATATTATTCTGGGTTACGATTGGCTGACATAACACAGTCCTATGCAAGTTAATTGGCAGGAGCAGCATATGAGTTTCCAACAGGAGGGACACACCATTCAACTAGTTGGGGTTCAGCTAGACTTGACCAAGTGCCCCTTGGTGACGGGAGAGAAACTTCACAGCCTCATCCAAGAAAACCGAGCCACTCAGGTAGTGCAGTTGTGCATGTTGCACCCGAGCCAGGACGAGGAGCTATCAAGCTCAACATCTGAGTTACCAGCAGAGAGAGTGTGACTCCTAACAGAGTTTGAGGTGTTGTTCCTTGAGCCTAACGAGTTACCCCCCAAAGGCAATTTGACCATGCTATTCCCATGTTACCGGGAGCCAAACCAGTGAATATGTGGCCATACCATTACAACCCAGCACCGAAAGATGAAATCGATAAGCAAATTTCCCAAATGGTAGAACAAGATATCATCAAATTCAGTACCAGCCCTTATTCGTCCCCGGTCATCTTAGTGCTCAAGAAGGACCTTACCTGGCGTTTTTGTGTCGATTTCCACCAGCTAAATGCAATTACAGTCAAGAATCTCTATCGTTTACCTATTATCGACGAGCTACTAGATGAGTTGTCAGGAGCTAGCTTATTCATGAGTTTGGACTTAAGGGCAGGATACCACCAGATTCGAATGCGTCCTGAAGATGGGCACAAAACGACATTCAAAACACACAGCGGGCATTACGAATTCAAGGCAATGGCGTATGGTTTAACTGGAGCACCAGCCACCTTTCAGAACCTTATGAACACGGTCCTTTAGCCTCTGCTACGCAGAGGAGTGTTGGTCTTTAGAGACGACATCCTAATCTATAGCTCTGTTATGGAACAACACCTCTTGTTGCTTCGGCAAGTGTTTGAGATTCTGCAATACCATCAGCTGAAAATCAAGAAAAGCAAGTCCAAGTTTTTCCAGCCACGTTTAGTGTACCTTGGGCATGAAATCTGTGGGGCATGGGTCACTACTGGCAGCAAGAACATTCAAGCAGTGCAGAAATGGCCAATGCCCACAACACCGAAACAGGTTCGGGGATTCCTCGGTTTGGCAGGATACTATCATAAATTTATCAAGAACTTTGGGAGAATCAACAGGACACTAACTGATTTGCTCAAGAAAAACTCGGTGCTTCCATGGACTGATCTGGAACAAGCATGATTTGAAGCTCTTCAGAAAGCACTAATCTTAGCCCCGGTGTTGGCACTCCCAAATTTCAATCTCACATTCGAGATAGAGACGGATGCTTCCGATCGGGGAATAGGCGCGGTTCTGATGCAAAATAAACACCCTTTGTCCTTTTTAAGCAAATCTCTCGGTCAAAGAACTAATATGTTGTCCACTTATGATAAAGAAGCTTTGGCGATCATCATGGCGATTGATCAGTGGGGAGCATACCTTCAGCAAGATGAATTCATCATACACACTGACCAAAGGAGTCTGGTTCATTTATAGGATCATCGTGTGACAACTCCATGGCAGCAAAAAATGATGGTCAAGCTGCTGAGTTTGCGCTATCGCATCGTCTACAAACATGGGCCAGAAGATAAGGCTGGAGATGCTCTTTCTCGCTGCCCCAACCCATCCCAAGGAGAATTATTAGAGGTGTCGGTGGGCCTCCCCACATGGCTAGATGAGGTCCAACAAGGATACATGGGGATCCCCAGGCCCAAAAGATGTTGGCCCACCTAGCTGCAAACCCAGAATAGAAGGCTAGCAGTTTCGAACTGAAGGAAGGAATCATCAGGATGCAAGGGAGAGTGTGGGTGGGACGGAACGAGCCGCTGTAGGAGAAAATTGTGATAGCTTTGCACGCTAGCGCTATTGGAGGACATTCCGGCTACGGAGTCACCTATAAGCACTTGTGGAACTTGTTCGCATGGCCGGGAATGAAGCAGCAGGTGCATCAGTTTGTGGAAGCATGCGTAGTGTGCAAGAAAGAAAAACCCAAGAGGGTACGCTACCCTGGGCTCCTGGAACCTCTTGCGATACCGCCACACCCCTGGCATACAGTAACTATCGGAGTGGCTCTTCTGTCAACGACGGGGTAGCACTCAAAAGTTCGAACACTGGGGGCTAACCATGTTCTATCGCACCTCGGGTGGCTTCGGGAAGGGAGCTCTCGAGGGAAAACAATGGATACACGAGGAGTTTACTCAGGTTCAGGCCATCGTGATGGTGTAAAACCGTACTCCTACTTGTCTGGTTGATTGCACTGCGGTGGTTACAGTACAATGGGAAGTTCCGGTGGTCTATCTACTTGGTGCTCAGATTTCTCTCCTTCCTACGGTGGTGAGGGTAGTCTACTTATACTGGCGGTTGGCTCTCTTTCCCGCTCACTTGGGGGGAAAGGATACCACATGGTGCCAAAGAATCGAGTGTCCCGTACTACTGCGTCTCCTGCGCGGTCCTGGTCGCTGGGGGATAGCTCCACCGTTCATGGTGCCACGGTGGGGGAGCCCGGTGACGCCGCCTTCATCTTGTAGCACGGACTCGGTCTCCTTGCATCAAAGAAGAAAGCCCCGGACCAGGCTTTGGTGCGCACAGCAGAGCTCTGCGCTTTATACACGAGAATGGCAACTGCGGCAAAAGCCGCTCTGTCCCCTGTGGTGCCTTCGTCATCCGCACAGGGGCCAGAGCATTACCGTCACATGGGCTGTCTCCCAATGGGTGAGGCTCTTTCCAGGAAGGAGCCGGGGCAGAGCAGGGCTCCTCCCCAGCGACGCGCGAGGGATCCCTCGGGGGAAGACTCCTCGCCAAGGGGCTCCTCTCCTTGCAACAGACTGGTAAGGACTCCTTCAGTACCTGATGGGCTAGGCCAGCAGCAGACGGCCCATAATACTCTGATATCCATGGGTCCGACAGTAGCCCCCGGGCCCATCACGCGCACGTTGAGAGAAAGCGAAGCAACCTGGGCTCTCCAGTTGCGGGCCCAGCCTCCCCACATGGCGCGACGGTTCGTGGAGGATCCTACGATCTTCCTACGTGGCAGAAATGTCTTGTTGCAATTATTGCTCTGACCGGGCGGTGCAGAGCAGCAAGTTCCTTGGCGTCTGGTCACGTCCTCCATCGGGACGTGGCCCCTTCTGCCTCAGTGCTCGAGCCGGTGGAAGACTGAATGGGCGGGGTGCCGTCCCTTCAGCTCAGCCGAAATTAGACGGGGCGACCCCTCTCCCATTCCACGCCGTCTTTCCCCCGTTCTTTACCTGCAGGAGAAAACCGAGCATGGCTCGTGGAGGACGAGCTGGGGTTCGTCCCTCGGTTCCGGCGTTTCTCCCTGGCGGAGCGCAAGGCGCGCGTGGTTGCCGTGGACGTGCCGGAGGGGTCCTCTGCTCGGGCTGGAGAGAATGCGGGAAGCCGGCGCTGCGGTGCTCCTCGCGACCGTGGTGTGATGGGGAGCTCCCTTCCTCGCTGGGCGGACGACACTCGCGTGCCGGAGCACGAGTTCCTTGTGGCCCTCTGCGGTCGCATCCGCAGTTGCCTGAGGCTCCTTGATGTCTTTGCTGGGTCTGTCGACCGTAATCCTCCCCGTGGATTCTGGCTTCAGGTGGTGGGCGTCGGCAGAGTTTTGCTCCGCCGGCCATCTGTCGTTGGAGAGAGGGTGAAAAACCTTTGCCCATGCCCAGATGCTGGAGGAGAGCCAGGTCCTCCACTTTCTCTTTGATGGAGTGGATCGCCTCTTCGTGAAGATCTCCGGGCATCGTGGCGAACGCGTGGAGTGCTGCATCGAGAGCGGTAGCAACGACAAAAGCGACGACGATGATGAAGATGATGTTGTTGAAGAGGAGGACGAGGAAGATCCGTCGGCCGTCTAGGAGGAGAGGAATGAGTTGGACTCGACGGGCGACTAAAGGCCTTTGGGTTCCTTCGTCCAGATGAAGGGCCCGACGATCCTGATCACTCAGCCTTCGTTTGGTCTCCTCTTATTCCTCCTTCCCCTCATCGCCTCTGTCCCTCCTCCTCGGCCAATAATGTCTCGTAGTTGTGGAGAAGACAGGTTCGGTCGAGGTTGGTCGCAGTTTTTCTTTCTTTGATAGCCATAGGGGGAGAATAGCTCTTTCTAGGTCCTGGCTCATTTTTGTCTTCGTGATGGATCTGCAACATTTCTATGTACTCGAATGTATCTCATGTATGAAATATGAAGGAAATGCATTTCTTTTGACTATCATTTTGCTTAATGAATTCCTTGGAGAGTCATCAGGGTTTTTGGCGTCATGGTGCTGTGAGTCGCTCACAACGAGCGTCTTTGTTGTTGCCCTTCTCGAGGCATTCTTCCTTCCTTGTAGAAATACTAGCTTGGCTGCTTCGGGACGCAGGTGTGTGTGTCTACAATGAGCGAAAGTACGTGTCTGGTACTCTTCTCGTGGATACCTCGAGAGGAAGTCAGCACCAAGGACTTAGATGAGGTGTCGTGCACGGTAGCGACCCGTTTAGACATAGCTCTGTCTCTTGGATTTATTCTGATTGGGTCTCACCCGTGCACAGGTACCAATTCCAGCCCCCGCTTGCGAGGTATCCTCGAGAAGGAGTAACAGAAGCGTGCTCCCGAAGAACGAAGATGGAATTGCTGAGAGACAAGTGTTGTTAGTGAAAAGTTCTTTACTGCTAGGGTGAGGCTCTACATTACACGCTTGGGGATGTCATGACCCTGCGGTCCCCCAAGAAGCACTTGATGCCCCGTGCGGACACGGGACTCCCATTGTCATGGGGTTGAGACTCGCGCGAGCTCAGGTGCAAAGGTTTTCCATGCGACTTCCCACTTGTGTGCGTAGAGGCTCTCGCGACCAGGCGGCCGCCTGGTGAGATGCCCCCTGAGCCCCTCACAGAGAGAGGTGCTGGCGTCGTTTTTACCGTGGCGTCACCTGTCCCCTCGAGGGTGCGTCACCGCGGCCTAGGAGAGGCACTTGGAGCGAGCAAGAGCTAAGGGTAGAACTTCCGCAGATGCTGGATGTTCCACGGGTTTGGCACAGGCGTGCCGTCTTCAGTCTCCAGTCGTGCCGCACCAGGTCTCGTGACGTGCGTTACCCGGTACGGCCCCTCCCACATGGGAGAGAGCTTGTATAAGCCCTCTCGGGAGAGAATCCTTCTCATGACCAGGTCGCCCACCTCCGGTGTGCGTGGCCTGATGGTATTGCTATGGTAGCGCCGGAGGCCTTGCTGGTACCGAGCGGCGCTGGTGGCGGCTCAGGTTCTCGCCTCCTTGAGAAGCAACAAGTCCTCAGCATGGAAGTCCCCCTGCCTGTCCTTGCGAAAGGCCATGGCTCGGGGAGAGCCAAGCTTGAGTTTGGCAGGGAGAATGGCCTCAGCCCCATAGACTAGGGAGAAAGGCGTTGCCCCGTGGGCTTGGTTGCGGTGGTGCGGAGTTACCACAGGACCGACGGTAGCTCGTCAATCCATTTCTTCACGTGGGCCTTGACCTTGTTGAAGCTCCGCATCTTGAGCCCCTTGAGGACCTTGGCGTTTACTCGCTCCGCCTGGCCGTTGCTACGCGGGTGCGCGACGGAGGCTTATCAGATCTTGATGCCCAGGTTGGCGCACTAGGACTTGAAGTGGCCGCTTGTGAATTGCACGCCGTTATTGGTGATGATGCGATTGGGCACGCCGAAGCGGCATACCAACCCCTTGATGAATTTCATCGCCGTCCTTGCCGGGATGTCCCGGAAAGCTTCTACCTCTGCCCACTTGGTGAATTTGTCGATGGCGACGTAGAGGTAGCGGTAGCCCCCGAGCGCTCGAGGGAAAGGTCCCAGGATGTCCAACCCCTAGACCGCAAACAGCCACAAGAGGGGAATGGTCTAGAGTCCTTGCGCGGGCTGCTTCGTCTCCGAGGAGGTGGCCTGTCTGGAGGTAGTCGATCATGCTCTTGTTCCAGCATGCTTCCTCGTGAGTGAAGGCAAGCACCAGGCGGTTCCTCGAAGGAATCCCGCAGTCCGGTGCGCCTTGGGAGGGAGCGGGTGGGAGCTCCTCTTCGAGGTGATGGTGGCCTTGTGGCTCTTTGTCGCTGACGTGAGGTACGATGGATGGCTTGGCAAGCCTCTCTTCAAAGACTCCTGGGGCATGCGCCCAGTTCCTTGACGGTCGCTTGGCGAGGTTGTCTGCTTCTTGGTTGTTCCCGCGCGGGATATTCTCCAACTCCAGGCCGAGGAAATGCTTTTCGAGCTTGCGAACTTCCTCGAGGTATAAGGCCATGTTCTTGTCCTTGGTGACGTAGCCCTTGTTGGAGAAATTTACCAAGAGCTGGGAGTCTCCCTTGATGACGAGGCGCTTGATGTCCATGGCGATGGCGACCCTGATGTCAGCGAGAAGTCCCTCGTACTCGGCGATGCTGTTGGAGACCTTGGCCTTGTGGCCAAAATGGAGCTGGACAACATAGTAGAGCTTGTCGCCAGTTGGCGACGTAAGCACGACGCCAGCCTCCGAGCCCTTGGAGGAGAAGGCGCCATCAAAGTGCATGGTCCACTCTCCGGGAGCCAGCTTGCTGGGGATGGCTGTCTCCTCTTCAGGGTCTTCTTCTGTGGTGGGTTTGTCCACTCCGCGACACGCCCCGTAGCGTCGGAATTTCGAAGGATCTGCTCGAGGGTAAAGGTTGACACCACCGTGATGGGGTGCCCCTCAAAGTAGTGGCGAAGATTCCTCGAAGCTACAAGGAGCACGTACATGAGCTTCTGCTGCACGGGGTACCTCTCGCGGGCACCTCGAAGCACAGTGCTAACAAAGTAGTCAGGGTGTTTGACGAGAGCGACTGGAGATGTCCCAACAATGAGTTGTCCTGACGCATTGGGGCTCTCCTGAGACTTCATGAGGGTATCCTCCTTGTGGAGGTCTTGGCCTGCAACGGGGCCCTCTTGGGGAGAAGCAGGCGTGGTCTCTAGGCCGGGCAGGACCGCTCTTTTCTTGTCAGCAGGCCTTTCATCTACGAGTGTAGTGCTGACTATCTGAGGGGTGGCCTCCAGGTACAGGCGCAGCGGCTCCCGCGGTCGCGGTTCGACGAGTATTGGAGGGCTTGCCAGATACCTTTTGAGATCCTCAAATGCAACAGCTATCTAGGCAGTCCATTTGAATGGACCCGAATGCTTCACAAGCTTAAAGAATGGCAGAGCCATGTCGTCGAACCTGGAAATGAAGTCCCCCAGCACCACCACGCATTCCGGCGAGGCGTCGCATATCCTTCAGTCGTCGTGGAGGTTGCATTTCTTCAATGGCCCGAATCTTGTCGGGGTTGGCCTCAATGCCCCGATGGGACACCAGGAAGCCCAACAGCTTCCCTGCTGCAACCCCGAATATGCATTTGTCGGGGTTGAGCATGATGTTAACCCTGTGGAGGTTCTGGAACGTCTCCGCAAGGTCATCAATGAGTGTGCGCTCTTCGCGAGTCTTGATGACGATGTCGTCGATGTAGGCCTCCGCATTCTTCCCTGTCTGCGTCCCTAGGGTGATACGCATGAGCCGCTGGAAGGTGGCTCCTGCATTCTTCAGACCGAAAGGCATGCAGGCGTCGCAGAACACCCCGTAGGGTTTCATGAAGGAGGTCTTTTCTTCGTCCTCCTTGGCCATCTTGATCTGATGATAGCCTGAGAAGGCGTCTGGAAAACAGAGGAGGTCACACCCAGCGGTGGAGTCCACTATTTGATCGATCCTCGGGAGAGGACATGGATCCTTTGAGCAGGCCTTGTTGAGGTCGGTGAAGTCCACACAGAGACGTCCTCCACCCGTATGCTTGGAGACGACGACGGGGTTGGAGATCCACCTAGCTTGGATGATCTTGGCGTCCAGAAGCTTCTCCACTTCCCGGACGATGAATTCCTGCTTCTTTGGGCCCTAGCGACGGGCCTTTCGCTTGACCGGGCGTGCACCCGGGTGAACGTACACCAATGTCGCCTAGAGGTGGGGTGAATAGGCGATTAAAACTTTTCCAGTTAGGGCTTGCTAAATGCGGAAATAAACTAATTGTTTAAATTAACAAGCACACAACCTAAATATTCTAGGCTCAACTATGTGCACTAAAAACTTATGCTAAGCAAGATAGGTAACAAGGTGATAGCAAGATATATAACTTCAAGCATGAAGTCTATCAAAATGTAAATTCCATAAGTAAAAAAGCTCGGGTATAGAAATAACCGAGGCACACGGAGACGATGATGTATTCCCGAGTTCCTCCCGCAAGGGGAGTACGTCTCGTTGGAGGGGTGTGAGCTCGCCACAAGAGGCCTACTCAACGCCACAAAGGCCTCACCGTATTCTCTGATGAACCTCTCCACAAAGTCCTAGTTCACCTTCCACTATTGGCAACCTTCAATCTCGAGGCACACATCCACAACTCATTTGGAGGCTCTCGATGTCACCACAATCTTGGGGCACACATCCACAACTCAATTGGAGGCTCCCAAGAACACCACAAGTCGTCTAGGGTCCAATACCCAAGAGTAACAAGCTCACAAACTTTCAACTTCCACGAATCCTCGTGGAGAGAGCGAACCGATGCAAATGGCAAGAGCACAAGTGGTCAAATCCTTCACTCTCAAATTCCAACAAAGCAACAAATGCTTATGGGGGAATAAGAGAGGAAGCACAATGGAGGAAAAACACCAAGAACTCCAAAATCAGGATCTACCAGGTTTCCCTCACTAAGAAGGAATATGGATTGGTGGAAATGTAGATCTAGATCTCCTCTAACTTCTCCCTCAAATATATGCAAGAATCATAGGAGGGATTGGGAGAGGGCAAGCTTTCCCAGGTCAACAATGGTAGGGAGAGGGGGAAAAATCATGCTTGGGAAGTTTAGGGACCAATGGGGAAGAAGACCCCCTTAAATAGGTCCCTAAAAAACTAGCCGTTTGTGGCTAAAAAAGGGACCGGAATTTCCGGTTCAAACTTGAATAGGATATTCCGGTTGCTTGTTTTTCCTCAGATCAGAAACCACGAAGGAGTTGACCAAATGGAATATCCGATTGGAGTGAATAATCCGGTTTGAAATCTCTGGCTCGCTTCTGTCCCAAACAGGCTCGAGAACCGGATATTCCAGTTGGAACGAAATAATCTGGTTGAAATAATCCGGTTGGATTCTGTCATGAACAGGCTCTAGAACCGGATATTCCGGTTGGTATGGAATAATCCGGTTGACTTCTGAGCCGAAAACCTCTAGTCCTTAGCCAAAAAACGAGCTCCTCATGAGAACTGGATATTCCGATTGGTAATCCGGTTGGAAATATCCGGTTGACTTCTGAATCATTGAGGATGAACTAGAAACCTCATAACTTTTGCAAACGAACCCCGAATGAGGTAAATCCAATTGCATTGTAAAGATAACAACAAGGAGTATCCAAATAAAGTATGGATATTGATACCTCAAAGTATGGAAAAGTGACCACACATGGAAGGTGTCGGAACATTCTCAAAGACGAACGGAATATTTTCACCACCGAAAATGCAACAAGTTTTTCTTATGAAATCCGTTTTCGAGAAACCAAGGCTTATCATGACGATCACGACAAGCACTAAAACCCAAAGGAGATAAAAGCCAAATAGGATCCAAGAAATATGATATGCCAAGTATGCAAAGGTTTGAGCTCTCCATAACGATTCGATCAAGTTACTCACTTGAGAGCCCCTCTTGATAGTACGACTATATATCCTATAACCAAGTCTCCCAAAAGGCACGAGACCGGTAAAATAGAAAACCTATCAAGATTATACCTTTGCCTTGAGCATTCCACTTGAGCTAGATGATGACGATCTTGACTCTCTCAGGTTAGATCTTCTTTCTTGATCGTGCTTGCTAGCACAAGCTCCGCATGATGAAGACTTGCAAGTTGCTCCCCCATACATTATGGGAGAGACCCTTATCGGAAAATCTTCACAAGGCCACAATCTCCAAAAGGGTGGCAAGCATCAAGCATAGGATTTCTTCGAGATGCCTCACTTGAGCATCCACGTCAAGCTTGATGAAGAACACCGCTTGACGACAAATACCATGGGTTATACGAAATATTTATTTTGATTCATGCCCATGGAAAGATACCTAACCACACATAGAGATGCCACACACATATACCATGGGTTAGTTCACAAATCTATATTGGCAATTGCTTGCCATACCACGAGATACATAATCCCACTTGGTACATCTTGTAGCTTTGTGTGTTAATCACTTGCTTGATCAACCTTTGTATCTTTGCTTATTCATTCTTCATATGATGATGTCTTGAATATAATCATGAACGACTATCTAATACTTTTCTTCAAGACACTTGCAATAAGCTCAACTCAAACCATGACCATTCTTCATATAAATCCTTGAATATATCAATGGCCAACAAGAGTGATAATTGAGCTCAACACATGAACTCCAATATTTCCTATGGACAAGATCTATAAGAATATATCAATACAAAAATTAGTCCATAAGGATTGTCATTAATTACCAAAACCACATATGGGGGCACCATGCGATTTCACCGGGCATACCGCCAAATGGTGCTCGATCACCTCCCTTGGTACACCGGGCATATCGGATGTTGTTCGTGCGAACATGTCCGCGTTTGCCCAAAGGAAGGCGACGAGCGCGCTTTCCTATTTGGGAGGCAACCCGACTCCGATGGTGAGTGAGGGCCCCGTGCCGTCGGGGTTCATGGAGACCTTCTTTGTCACCGCCCTCTCGTGAGTGAACAACTGCTCCTTCTTCGGAGGATCGACAGCGTCCCCGAGGTTACCCTCGTTGATGGGGTGTGATAATGCCGCCTCCTTGTAGGCGTCCTCCATGGAACACACCGCATCCTTCACGTCCCCATGAATAGCGAGGGGCCCGCTGCTCCCGGGCATCTTGACCATGTTGTATGTGTAGTTGGTGACGGCCATGAACTTGGCCAGCGCGGGGTAGCCAAGGATGGCATTGTAGGGCAGCCCGTTGTGGGTGACGTCAAAGTCGATCTCTCGGTGCGGTAGTTTTGGCAAGTGTCAAACGTGACCGCCAGCCGAACCCTTCCCAGCGGCACGATTGTGCTGCTGGTTACTCCGGTGAAGGGCCTAGTGGACTTGAGGCGGTCACGCGGGATACATAGTTTCTCGAAGGTCCCGAGAGAGATCATGTTGAGGCCAGCGCCTCCCTCCACGAGCGTCTTCGAGACAGCGACGTGGTTGATCGTGGGGGTGCATACCAGCGGGATGGCTCCCACTGGGCTGACAGCCTTGTGGTGATCGGCGACTGATACGTCATAAACGTATCCCTAATTTCTGATGCTCCATGATCATATTATGACAATTGCTACATGTTTTCTCCCTTATTTATAGCATTTTATACGTTTTCCGGACTAACCTATTAACAAGATGCCAAAGAGCCAGTTCCCTGTTTTCTGCTGTTTTTTAGTTTCAGAAAAGTTGTTCTGGAAATATTCTCGGAATTGGAAAATTCGAAGCCCGGAAGTCCTATTTTCCCCGGAAGCATCCAGAAGCATCCAGAAGACTGAAGAGGACCCTAGGGTGGCGCGGACCCCCTGGCCGTGCCATCTATAGGTGTGGGCCCCCTGGAGCGCCACCGCCTTCGCCCTTTCGCCTATTTAAGCCCCGGGGATGAAAAACCCTAAACACCTGATCAAAATCCCCAAAAAAGTTCCGCAGCCGCCGTCACCGTCAACCCCAGATCAGGGGGGGTTCTGAAGCTGTTTACGGCACCCTCCCGGAGAGGATATCAATACCGGAGGCCTCTTCATCACCATGCCTACCTCCGGAGTGATGCGTGAGTAGTTCATCCTTGGACTACGGGTTCGTAGCTGTAGCTAGATGGTTGTCTTCTCCTCATATGCCTCCATGTTTAGATCTCGTGAGCTGCCTATCATGATCGAGATTGATCTTATGTAATTCTCTGTGCTGTTTTTGCTGGGATCCGATGAATATTGACCTTATGCCAAGTTGATTATAGTCTTTATTTGCATATGTTATTTGTGATCTTGCATGCTCTCCGTTGCTACTGGTTATTCTGGCCAACTAATTGTTAGTGACTCCAAGGGAGTATTTATGCTCGATAGTGGGTTCATACCTCCTTGTTGCCTTGCTCGAGTGACAGAAACGTGAAGAGGGAGGATGTGTTGTTGCCATTATGGAGAAAACAGCGGTGAGAGTGCACGCGTGCATAATCATTGCTGACATTACACACTTTGTTTAATGCAATTATCTGTTGCTTGCAACTTAATACCTGAGGGGGTTCGGATGATAACCTGAGGGTGAATTATTAGTCATAGATGCAGATGGATGTCGGTCTATGTAACTTGTTGTAATGCCCACACTTAATAGCATAGTGATCTTCATGTCATATTGTGCACTACGGTGCAACCTTTATTTGTCAATTGCCTGCTGTAATTTGTTCACCCAACATGCTATCTTGTATGGAGAGACACCACTAGTGAAACTACGAACCCCGGTCCATTTTTCCACACTGTTAAATAAACCACAACAATTTCCTGCTTTCTTTACCTTCTGCAAGCATACACTGTTTTTCCACAATATATGTCTAATCTTTGTTTTCAGCAAGACCGGTGAGATTGACAACCTCACTGTACCGTTGGAGCAAAGTATTTTGGTTGTGTTGTGTGCAGGCTCCATGTTGTTGCTGACACCGGTGAAGCGCCATCACCACCGTCAGTGGCATCAACCTTTCGAAGATTCTCTTTCTCGTACTAGATTGATAACCCTGGTTCTTAAGTAAGGGGAAAACTTCCTACCGCTGTGCTCATCAGACCCTCCTCTTGGGGTATCCCAACGAGTGCAAGATCTGCACCATCAAGGAATTTTTCTGGCCTCGTTGTCGGGGAGAAGGAAGTCTTCTGGCAAGGGGAGTCTCTCACTCTCAATCTCTTTATTTTGTTTACTGTCTTGTTTTTATTTCTCTATATCAAAAACACAAAAAAAATTAGCTTATTTCTCTGTATTGAAAACACAAAAAAATTAGTTTAATTCATAGTTGTTCTTTATTTGCTTGTTTTTGCTTTTCTGCTCTTAGTTTAATTTCTCATCATGTTGTTCCCTAAGTTTACCTTGAAAGATTTTCCGGTAGGAAGTGGTTCTATACTTGGAAAGGACACTGTTAAAGAATTCTTTGATCATGTTAGTAAGCATGATAACTTTGAGGAAAAATCCATAGTAGAACTTGCTCCCAATTACGAGACATCTGCAACTTCTTTAGTTCACATGTTAGAAGCTAGGTTTGTTAACCTCCATCCCATAATGCAACATATGTTCCTCAACTTGAATAACATTGAAGATGTTGAGAAAAGAAACTTCATCCTAGAAGCTATTCTTAAAGAATTTGGGGATGTTGCTATAGAAGCTAAAAACGTTTTTGATCGTTTTAATATGCTTGGCTCATGTGTAGACATTGTTGGTGCTCTAGAAAAAACTGAATCTAATAAAGAAAACAATGATAAAATACCAATCTCCTTTAAATTAGTAGATCTACACGAAGCCCAAGAATTTTTTTTTGATTGGATTGTTCCTGAGAATTTATTTGATGAAAATAGTAAGCCTAAAAGTACTAAGAGAGGAGACTCTGAAACCCACTTAGATAAAATACAATGCATTATTAAAGAATTTCCCAATCTTGATTTGAATGCTTCACTTGAAAATACTTGAGTTGATTTTCTATGCCTAGCTGAAAGGCGTTAAAGAAAAGCGCTACCGGGAGACAACCCGTTTTATTTCTCTGTTTACTTTCAGTTTTCCTTTGTTTTCTTTGGTGTGCTTGCACCTGGGTGTTGTCTATTTACTTAGAAACCCTTATGTATCTTTTCTTTTGAGTCTTTTTTGAGCCAAGTAAAACCACTAGTGGAAAGTTGAGCCTATATTTCGGATTTCTGCGCAGGAAACAGATTTCTGCTGTTCAGTGTAAATTCCGTTAAAAATTACAGAAAATTCAAAATGACCTGAGCTATTTTTTGCTTAATCCTGAGTTATATACGCAACTGTTTCTAGAAGACCACTTTTTTATTTGAGCAACATAAGATTTTTTGAAAAAATCGATCTTTACCTGTTGTCCTGTTTTTGACAGATTTCTGCCATTTATCGCATTTGCATCTTAATCTCTTTCTTTTGGTGTTCTTTTGAGAAAAAGAGTTTTGAAAGAAGTTGTGACAGTAGCTAATGTGTTTTTGAGTGTTAGAATTGTGTTGAAACTGAACAATGTGGATTTATTATTTTGATTGCACTAACGTTGCTAATGAAGATTGTGAGAATTTTGATGTGAAGGAAGTTTTCAAGGGTCAAGAGAAGAGGATGATATGATGTGATCAAGAAGAGTGAAAAACCTAAGCTTGGGGATTCCCCGGTGGTACATCCAAGCAAATTCCAATAAGACTCAAGCTTCTAAGCTTGGGGATTCCCAAGGCATCCCATTCTTCATCAACAAATTATCAGGTCACTTCTAGTGAAACTATATTTTTATTCGGTCGCATCTTATGTGCTTTACTTGGAGCGTCTTTTATTTTTGTTTTCAGTTTGCCTTTTCTTTTGCTTTAAGTTTGTTTTTACTTTCATAATAATCTTAGTTGGACCCCAGCATTCTTTTATTGGAGAGTGACACGCTCCGCTTTTTCTTGAGAATACGTTGTATTCTTAGTCTCTGTTTGACTGCTGCATTTATTCAGCTCCTGTTTTGCATGCATCTCTTGTTAGAGCTGTTAGTTTTACTAGTATTATTTTAGTACTCTCATGTTTTCTTGCTGTATCATAAAGAGTATTTTTGTTACATCATGTTTTGTATGGTGCTTGTTGGGAGAAACAAAAGAAACTGTTGCTTGAAGTAGAATCTATGGCAGTACTAGTAGAAGCTTGTATAGACTGTGGCTAGGACTTTTTCATGCCATGCTCAATGTTATTTTAGTTTTAAAGCCTTGTGGTTATTGAGTAGCATGATTAGCCTCAAATAGATGAGAGTTTTTAATATGTATTGAAAGATTCATGATTTTTTCTTGTCATAGTAAAGCATCAATATATGGTATTCTCTTTCGAATGTTTTATTTGGTTGACTTGGCGCATGCTCACACCATGTTTATGACTACAAACCAGTCATGAATAGCCTTCATGACCACTTAGTTTTTGAACTTGTGATACTACTTATGTTTTAGTTAATGATGCTTATGTCGCTATGCATGATTATGGCTCTTATGCTCTCTTGATCTGTCGCTCACAGTCTTTTGCTAGCCTCCACCTGTACTGAGTATGAGCTCTACTCGTGCATCCAAACTCCCTTAAGCCAAAGTTTTTCCCATTGTGTCCACCATACCTACCTACATGTGGTATTAAACTTCCATTCCAAAGTAAATTGCTCATGTGTTACCTTTAAAACCTTCAAAATTACTCCTGCTTTATGTTCTTGTTTTTGCTCATGAGGACGTAAATAGAGAATCTTTATCTCACTTGTTGATTGGATTTCACACCCTGGACTAGTGGCTTCATCCGCTTATCCAAATGATAGAAGAGCTGGCAGCGGGGTGCCCAGCCCAAAATTAATGCATACAAATTCTCTTCACTATTTTTGCCCCTGATTTATCAGTCAAAGCATAATTGTGTAAAAAAAAGAGAAAGAGGGATGACCTTCCACACCAGTTGCGTCCTTCACCATGGGAGCCGCTCTTGTGAATCCAGTTGACTTCTGACGTACTGTATTTTCTGTTTACCATTTGTTGACATTAGCATACATCTGCCAAAATATAGACACTCCTCCACGGTATGTGATTGTTGGCACGCACCCGAGGATTCGGTTAGCCATGCTTTGTGAAAGATGGATGGAGTTTCAAACTTTTAATACCTCTGTTTAATAAAATAAAAGCTCTAGCACATGAGTAGTCCCTGCTTCCCTCTGCGAAGGGTCTTTCTTTTACTTTTATGTTGAGTCTCCATCTTCTAACTTTACGCACAGTTGAAGAGCATTTTTGCCATTCTGAGTTCTATGTGCATTTGTCCCATAAGCATCAATAATTACTTCATGATGTGATATTATTTGTTCTTAAATTATTTGTTCTAGTCTTCCTCATGAACTTTGAAGGTGTCCTGGCTTTATGTTTTGCCCCACTCTTAAGGACTATCGAAATATCACTTTGCCATGATTTCTCTATACCTGAAACAAACGTTTATCTTTCCTGGCATTATTATTCATGATACTTTATTCGAGTTACTTTTCGTGATGCAAAGTAATTGCTATGCTTTATTATTGAAGTTTTATTTATCATGCCTATGTTTAATGTCTTATGATATCAGTGTGCATATGCTTTTACATTAGATTGATCAAGTTTGTGTTAGTAGCATGTCACCTCAGAAATTATTGTTTTATCGTTTACCTACTCGAGGACGAGTAGGAACTAAGCTTGGGGATGCTTGATACGTCATAAACGTATCCCTAATTTCTGATGCTCCATGATCATATTATGCCAATTGCTACATGTTTTCTCCCTTATTTATAGCATTTTTATACGTTTTCTAGGACTAACCTATTAACAAGATGCCACAGAGCCAGTTCCCTGTTTTCTGTTATTTTTAAGTTTCAGAAAAGTTGTTCTGGAAATATTCTCGGAATTGGAAAACTCGAAGCCCGGAAGTCCTATTTCCCCGGAAGCATCCAGAAGACCGAAGAGGAACCGAAGAGGGGCAGCAGGGGGCCACACCCTAGGGTGGCGCGCCCCCTGGCCGCGCCAGCTATAGGTGTGGGCCCCCTGGAGCGCCACCGCCTTCACCCTTTCGCCTATTTAAGCCCCTCGGATGGAAAACCCTAAACACCTGATCAAAATCCACGAAAAAGTTCCGCAACCGCCGTCACCGCCAACCCCAGATCAGGGGGGTTCTGAATCTGTTTCCGGCACACTGCTGGAGAGGAGATCATCACCGGAGGCCTCTTCATCACCATGCCTACCTCCGGAGTGATGCGTGAGTACTTCATCCTTGGACTACGGGTTCGTAGCTGTAGCTAGATGGTTGTGTTCTCCTCATATGCCTCCATGTTTAGATCTCGTGAGCTACCTATCATGATCGAGATTGATCTTATGTAATTCTCTGTGATGTGTTTGCTGGGATCCGATGAATATTAACCTTATGCGAAGTTGATTATAGTCTTTATTTGCATATGTTATTTGTGATCTTGCATGCTCTCCGTTGCTAGTGGTTATTCTGGCCAAGTAATTGTTAGTGACTCCAATAGGGAGTATTTATGCTGAATAGTGGGTTCATGCCTCCTTGTTGCCTTGCTCGAGTGACAGAAACGTGAAGGGGGAGGATGTGCTGTTGCCATTTGGGAGAAAACAGCGGCGAGAGTGTACGCGTGCATAATCATTGCTTACATTAGACACTTTGTTTAATGCAATTATCTGTTGCTTGCAACTTAATACCTGAGGGGGTTCGGATGATAACCTGAGGGTGGATTATTAGTCATAGATGCAGATGGATGTCGGTCTATGTATCTTGTTGCAATGGCCACACTAAATAGCATAGTGATCTTCATGTCATATTGTGCACTACGGTGCAACCTTTATTTGTCAATTGCTCAGTTGTAATTTGTTCACCCAGCATGCTATCTTTTATGGAGAGACACCACTAGTGAAACTACGAACCCCGGTCCATTTTTCCACACTATTAAACAAACCACAACAATTTCCTGCTTTCTTTACTTTCTGCAAGCATATACTGTTTTTTCACACTATACGTCTAATCTTTGTTTTTAGCAAGACCGGTGAGATTGACAACCTCACTGTATCGTTGGGGCAAAGTATTTTGGTTGTGTTGTGTGCAGGCTCCACGTTGTTGCTGACACTGGTGAAGCGCCAGCATGACCGTTAGTGGCATCAACCTTTTGAAGATTCTCTTTCTCCTACTGGATTGATAAGCCTGGTTCTTAACTAAGGGGAAAACTTCCTACTTCTGTGCTCATCACACCCTCCTCTTGGGGTATCCCAATGAGTGCAAGATCTGCACCATAAGCGACGTCGAAGGAGATCTCCTGCTGGGACCACTTGAGGGGCGGCGTGGTTGGCCCGCTCCCGCGGAGGGCAGCGTTGACCTCCCGCGAGGCCTGGTTGAGGTGGCGCCTGGAGGTCGGGGCGAGGGACCTACCGAGGATGCATGCAGCATGACGTGTGGTGTCGTGCGCCTCCGACGAGCTGGGACCGCCGCGTTCCACGGTGAAGCGCCAGAGAGTCACGTGACCTTCGGGCTCGCCGCGGGGAAGACGGACGCAATGGCGGAAGCGTAGGAGGAACTCCGTGCGCAGGTCCTCCCACAAGTTTACGGATTTGTCGGGGATGTTTAGCAGCCACGCGAGAGAAGAGCCGCAGAGAGCCAGGGGGAAGTACCTCAATAGGCACCGGTCGCCTCCCTCGGCAGCCCTGACTCACGGCTCATACTTCCGCAGGAAGCCTAGCGGCGGAATGTCGTCGGTTTAGCGAGGCGGGAGGCGAGGCCGGAAGGCTGAAGGCCACCTTGCCTCCCACATGTCCCTGTTGAACGCGTAGCAGCACCCTGCCCCGCCGCGCGCCCGCCGCTCTCGGTAGCTAGGCCACTCTGAGTCAGTGGTGGCGTTTCCCGGTGCACAAGATGTCGTGTCGTGCGCTCGAGAACGTCGAGCCCTACGCGCGCAGGGCTCCGCCGGCCTCACCACACGCGTGGTCGCCGTGGTGGAGCCGGTCTGCTCCTAGTCAGCCGATGGTGCTGAGGTGACCTCGGCGGTGTGCACCAACTGAGAATCACAGGCGCCGAGCTCGAGCGAACAACGCGTCGATCCCTGTACTCCAGGCAGCGCTCGCTACGAGCGCTGTTGGTCGTGCATGCGCACAACCGATGGCTGCCGGGCGAGAGTCTCCTGCGTAGGAGACTGCAGGAACCGCGTCGGGTCCGCGAGAAACTCGCCAACGTGCGTTGTGTCACGCCCGCGTCGCGACGCGGAGGAGCGAGAGTTGGAGAAGCCGATGACGAGGCCGCCGATGTCGTTTCGCTTACAGGACCGCGCCCTGTGGCCGGTCCAGTCGGTGCGGGAGGTGACCATGGCGGAGGAGATGCGAAAAACGTCTTAGCCCCCTACCCGACGCGCCATATGTCAGAGTGTTTGTTATGTCAACGACAGGGTAGCATTCAAAGGTTCGAACACTAGGGTCTAACCACGTTTTATCGCACCTCGGGTGGTTTTGGGGAGGGAGCTCTCGAGGGAACCAATGGAGAAACGAGGAGTTTATCCAGTTTCAGGCCACCGTGATGGTGTAAAACACTACTCCTGCTTGTCTGGTTGATTGCACTGCGGTGGTTATAGTACAACGGGAAAGTTCCGGTGGTCTATCTACTTGGTGCTCAGATTTCTCTCCTTCCTACGGTGGTGAGGGTAGTCTACTTATATTGGCGGTTGTCTCTCTTTCCCGCTCACTTGGCGGGAATGGATACCACATGGTGCCAAAGAATGGAGCGTCCCGTACTACTGCGCCCCCTACGCGGTCCTGGTCGTCGGGGGACAGCTCCACCGTCCATGGCGTCACGGTGGGGGAGCTCGGTGAAGCCGCCTGATACGTCATAAATGTATATATAATTTCTGATGTTCCATGTTGTTTTCATGCCATATGCTACATGTTTTCCTGACACTTTATGTCATTTTCCCCGGGACTAACCTATTGACAAGATGCCATAGAGCCAGCCCCCTGTTTTCTGCTGTTTTTAGTTTCAGAAAAGTTGTTATGGAAATATTCTCAGAATTGGGAAATTTGAAGCCTGGGGGTCTTAGAATTCCCGAAGGTTTCACGGAGTCCCGAAGAGGCCTGGAGAGGGGCCATAGGGGGGCCACACCATAGGGAGGCGCGCCCCCTGGCCGCGCCTGGGAGTGGTGTGGGCCCCTCGGGCATCCACTGCCATCGCCCTTTCGCCTATTTATTCCCCCCGATACGTCAAACCTAAAAATATACCACTTCGTCTCGAGAAACACCGGAGGCCACCGTTATCGTCAACCCGAGATCGGGAGGGTTCTGGAGCTCTCCCCGGCACCCTGCCGAGAGGGGAATTCATCACCGGAGGGGTCTACACCACCATGCCCGCCTCCGGAGTGATGCGTGAGTAGTTCATCCCTGGACTACGGGTCCATAGCAATAGCTAGATGGTTGTACTCTCCACCTTATGCATCATGTCTAGATCTCGTGAGCTGCCTCACATGATCGAGATCATCTATTTGTAATGCTAAATGTTGTGTTTGCTGGGATCCGATGATTATTGAATGATATGTCTGTTGATTATCAATCTATCATGCTATATTCATGTGTATGTTATTTATGATCTTGCATGCTCTCCGTTGTTAGTAGATGCTCTGGCCAAGTAGATGCTAGTGACTCCAAGAGGGAGTATTTATGCTCGATAGTGGGTTCATGCCTCCTTTGCATCTGTGCTCGAGTGAGAGAAACGTGACGGATGGAGGATGTGATGTTTCCATTAGGGAGAAAAAAAATGATATTTACTTCGTTTACATTGTTTATATTACACACTTTGCTTACTGCGATTATTCGTTGCTTGCAACTTAATACCCAACGTTTGTTTGGATGATATTCGAAGGGTGGATTATTAGTCATAGATGCAATTGGATGATGATCTATGTATCTTGTTGTAATGCCCGCATGAATCTCATAGTAATCTTTATTTCATGCATGTTCTTTATGTTGGGAATATTCACTAGAGGCAATCATGTATGATGTAATTCCCAATGTATTCATAAAGTCGTCCTTGTTTTGAACATCTGATATATGTCATTGAATATGTGATTCGATTGTGGAACTATGTATTCATGTTGTTCATGCTAAATTGTCCTTGTTCATTAAGGTTGTGCTGGGCACACACACCCTAGACTAATGTGAGTGTTGGCTGATGACTCGGTTCCATTTGTCATTGGCATGGTGATGCCATTCCAACGTTCACAGACTCTGCTAAAGAGTTTAGCAAATCAGACTGACCCATATTGAGATGCAACGAGTAAGTCGTCATTTGCATGTCTCAATCAATGTAATCCTTAGACCTGAGGTTGCCGCACAATCCGAGTTGTGGATCACCGACTTAGGTTTTGTCAAACGTTGTTCTGTGACAAGTCAGTTATAAAGGCAGAGTTCGGGTTGAATGAGAAGCAAGCTACGTGATGTGGATAATCAAGATGGGATTTTTCCCCTCCGAATGGAGAGATATTCTCTGGGACCTCTCGAGTGATATGATTCCGGAAGCATTGCCATGCGCAAATCGGTTAAGTGTTAACTGAGTCTGTTGACTAAGAGTTAGTGAGACGAATCATATATCACGGACCGAGAAGAGAGTTGAGCTATTTAAGGGATGACGATAATTCGCCTATAGTTCGACAAGGTATATCGTGAGGCAAAAGGGACTCAGATGAAAGTCACATTGGAAGGTATATCGTCATGAATTTATGGCATTTGGGAGTCGGCACGTTCTGCTAGGAGCCGCTGCCGATTGATCGATTGGGAGTCGGAATCCAATCGTGTCCAAGTCGCCATGAGCCTGCAGGGTCGCACACTTAAGAACGGGAGCAAGTATATTGGTCGGGTTGGACCCGAACCGGAAATGGACTGAATTAGTGAGTTGGACTCACAGAGGGAATGGGCCACAAGCGTTTTGAAGCCCACTACCACTCGCTATATAAAGAGGGGCGCAGGTTGCCCAGCGGGCACGTTATTCCACTCCCATGCGTTGGGAACCCTAGCCCCACTCAGTCCAGCTGCCGCACCGGACCTAGCAGTCCGCCGTCGGAGCTCCTCCTCATACGTATGGATACCGGTAGAGGTGTTGTACATTCAGCACTTCGACGATCGTGGGATTGGATCGGCTGGATCGGATCGTGGGACTACACTGCATCGACGTGCTTCTTCGATAATCCGCACCTGCGCGTCTAGTGGTAATCCTTGTGGCCTTCTACCTCGGCTAGATCTTGGAAGTATCGCATAGAATTTTTTGTTTGTTTATCTCTACACATTCCAACACTTTATCTGTCAATTGCCCAGCTGTAATTTTTTCATCACGCATGTTAGCTATCCTTTATGGAGAGACACCTCTAGTGAACCGTGGACCCCGGTCTATTTTCTCATACTGATAATACACACACTGCTTCCACTGTTTTCATATTGTTCTCATATTGTTCTCCACACCATATGTTTAACCTCTTTGTGTTCAGTAAAACCGGTGAGATTGACAACCTCACCGCTTCGTTGGGGCAAAGTGATTTGATTGTGTTGTGTAGATTCCATGTTGCCGCTGAACCGGTAGTGCGCCCTGCCATCTCAGCTGCATCAACCTTTAGAGATTGCATGTCCTCCTACTGGTCGATTCAACCTTGGTTTTCTTTTCTGAGGGAAAACTTGCCGCTGCACTCTTCACAATCTTTCTCTTGGGGTTTACCAACGAGGGCGTCAATCACTCAATCAAGTTTTCTGGCGCCGTTGCTGGGGATTTCAAAGTCATCATCAACAACAAGTCTCCCGTCAACTACACGCCATCACCGCCTTCGTCTGGTAGCGCGGACTCGGTCTCCTTGCACCAAAGAAGAAAGCCCCAGACCGGGCTTTGGTGCGCGCAGCAGAGCTCTGCGCTTTATACACGAGAATGGCAATTGCGGCCAAAGCCGCTCTGTCCCCTGCGGTGCCTTTGTCATCCGCGCAGAGGCCAGAGCGTCACCCTCACATGGGCTGTCTCCCAATGGGTGAGGCCCTTTCCGGGAAGGAGCGGGGGCGGAGCAGGGATCCTCCCTAGCGACGCGCGACGGAACCCTCGAGGGAAGACTCCTTGCCAAGGGGCTGCCCTTAGCAAGGAACCACTAGGGGCTCCTCTCCTTGTAGCAGACTGGTACAGACTCCTTCCGTACCTGATGGGCTGGGCCAGCAGCAGATGGCCCAGGATACCGTGGTATCCATGGGTCCGACAGTCACGATGGATTTCGTGGAAGAGTTGCTGCACTCTGCTGGTTTCAATTGCGTCCTCGTGGTGGTGGATTTACAAGTTACATGGGTTGCCAACCGCTATCGTCTCTGATTGGGACAAGGTTTTTACCAGCGCGCTATGGAGAGAGCTATTTCGCCTGTCACAAACAGAAATGCGGATGAGCTCCGCCTACTATCCCCAAACACATGGCACCACCGAATGAGTCAACCAATACCTGGAGACCTTTTTATGCTGCTTTGAGCACGCCTATCCTACCAAATGGAATTCCTGGCTACACCTCGCAGAATTTTGGTATAATACCTCTCCCCATGCTGCACTGGACAAAACCCCTTTCGAGGTGCTCTATGGTCATCCTCCGCGTCACTTTGGGATCATTGATCCATCAACTTGCTCTGTCCTAGACCTGTCGGAGTGGCTGCTATTAAAGATATTGACAGATAGTTGTTAGTTGTTGTATAGGTTTGGTGAGATATAAACCGAACACATATCTTCTTTCTTTTCTTGTACGACAAACATGTAACCGATTTGTAAATTCCAAGCTGGGGTTCGGCCCTATATTAACACGAAGAGCGAGCCGAGGCAAAGGCATCGCTTTAGCCTAGAACCAATCTACGTACAATAGTTTTCACATGGTATCAGAGCTAGTCCTCTCGAATACATACATGGCGACGACCTCCACCAACCCCTGCCCAACAATCCCCTTAGCCACTCTTCCATCCAGAAGCTAACCAAATCCAACTATGTTCTGTGGAAAGCACAGGTACACTCGGCGATCAGGGGAGTGCAGATGGAGTGCTTCCTCGACAGCAAGGCCGCGCCGCCGACAAAGGAGATCGAGTTGACTCGATATGGGGTCATTGGCAAGGAGGCCAACCCTGAGTTCATGGCGTGGGTCACGCAGGACCAGTAGGTCCTGAGTTTTCTGCTAACAACCTTGTCACCACAGATCGGAGCTCAGGTGGTCACCAACACCAGCACCGCCACCATGTGGGATGCGATCGAGGAGATGTTCACCTCGCAGACGCAAGCCCACGTGTCAACACGCGAATCGCGCTGGCCAACACCCAGAAGGGCAGTTTGTCGATTGCCGAGTATGTCGCTCGCATTCGGGTGCTGATGGACGAAGTGTCGTCCACCTGGAAAAGGCTCGACGACGAGGACGTCGTCTCCTACATACATGCAAAGCTCGATTCCGAGTAAAACTCGATCGTCTCGACCCTGTATTAGCGCACCGAACCTGTGTCGGTTGGTGAGCTTTACTCTCAGCTTTTGAGTTTTGAGATGTGTCTTGAGCTGCTCCAGGGAGGCGGAAGACAACACTCGGCGAACGCCGCTTTCCGTGGCGGCCGCGGCAATGGAGGTCGTGGTTTCAGCAACGGTGGAGGCCGTGGAGGCGGCAACAATGGCTACGACAACGGTGGCAGCCCACAAGTGCAAGGTGGCCACGGCAATCAGGGTGGTCGTGGCTACGACAATGGTGGGTATGGCAATGGAAGCTACAATCAGAGCGGCAGCAATGGAGGAGGCCACGGAGGTGGAAACACCGGCAATGGCGGCTACAAGGCCCGCTGTCAACAGTGTGGAAAGCCCGGCCACACCGTGCACAAGTGCTACCAGAGATTCAACACCTCTTTCACCGGTGTTGTGGAGGAGAAAAACGCGGGATCGGCCACTACCTCACCTCATGGCACCGATCCCAACTGGTACATCGACACTGGGGCGAATGACCACATCACCGGGGACCTCCACAATCTGACCATCCGCGATCACTACAGTGGCAACGAGCTCGTCCATGCCGAATGGGCCAGTTATGAAAATCAAACACATTGGTCATGCTACTATCAGTACACCCAAACGTGATCTCCACCTTAAAAACATTCTCCATGTTCCATAATCAAACAAGACTCTTATATCTGCTCACCGTCTTGCTTTTGATAATCAAGCCTTTATTGAAATTCATTCGTCTTCTTTTTGCATTAAAGATCAAGCCACAAGGAGGCTACTTCTAGAAGGCGGGTCTAGGAGACGACTCTACCCCCTTTCGTCCACATCTTCGAGTCCAAGTCCAAGCAAGGGAGCTTTTGGTGCCATCAAACCTTCCACGGAGAGGTGGCACTCACGTCTAGGACATCCTTCATCCACCATAGTCAATAAAGTCATTAGCAAAAATAATCTCCCTTGCTCTAGTTTGTCTAGTGATGATTCGTTTTGTGATTCCTATCAAATGGACAAGAGTCATCAACTGACGTATTTGAAATCTTTTAGTGAGTCAAGTGCTCCTTTAGAGCTCATTTTTTCAGATGTGTGGGGCGCTGCCCAAGAGTCTGTTGGACGAAAGAATTATTATGTCAGTTTTATTGACGATTACAGCAAGTTTACATGGGTTTATTTGCTTAAGTACAAATCTGAAGGCTCTCAAAAATTTCATGGCTTTCAGAATCTTGTTGAGCGTCAATTGAATAAGAAAATTCTACCTATGCAAACTGATTGGAGGGGGGGGGGTACCAGAAACTTAGTTCCTTTTTTACTAAAATTGGAATTTCTGATCATGTCTCTTGTCCCCATGCACATCAACAGAACGGATCCCTTGAAAGAAAGCATAGACATATTGTAGAAGTTGGCCTTTACGACCGTACAACAAGCACAAGCTCGTGTTACGTTCTAAACAATGTGCTTTTTCTTGGCTATAGCAACTTGCATAAAGGATACAAGTGTTTAGAGATTGCTACTGGACGCATATATATTGCTCAAGATGTTGTTTTTGATGAAGCCATTTTTCCATTCTCCAAATTAAATCCAAACGCAGGTGCCAAGCTTCGATCGGAGATTCTTCTCCTTTCACCTTCCTTGTTCGATCCATCTGATCATGGGGGGAGAAAACAGTAGTTTTGATCGTATGGACGATTTTTCAGAAAAAATCCTGACCCTAACGGTGGCCCAAGTCTGCCAAACCGTCATTATTTCATGCAGGGGACAAGCGCTGGATCCGATGGTGATTGTCCTGATCGCCCTAGACCCGAGAGATCTCCTGCAGCTGGTCAGGACTCTGGATCACGCGCGAGCCAATCAGGTGACGCCACTTGGTGTGACCATACAGGCGCGGGAGGAGAAAGCGCGTCTACGCACGAAAATCCAGGCGGGGCCACTCCGGTGCGCTCGCCCGTGCGGACGGGCCCAGGCGGGGCCACATCGACACGTGCACCCAGCGTGTCACCGAGGGACGCGCGGACAGAATCTCTGTCCCCCGATAGTGCGTCAGGCGATGTATCGTCGTCTCGTGGGACAATGCAGATGGGTAATGATGCCGATCCCGAGTAGGGGACAGGATCCTCTGCGCCCGTCGTTTCTTCGCAGCAGCCGGGATCTTCTGCGCCGGCTAAGTCTGAAGCTCAGGTTGTGACTCCTCCAACTCGTGCACGTACTAGGTCTCAAAATGGGATTTTTAGGCCTTTTATTCCTACTGATGGTACAGTTCGATATGCAAATTTTAGTTCAACAGGAGAGCCTAATAGTTTACAAGAAGCACTAGGAAATAAATATTGGAAGGGTGCTATGGATATAGAATTTCAGGCTCTTGTTAAGAACAAAACTTTTCATTTAGTACCATTAGAGCAAAAGAGGAATATAATAGATTGAAAATGGGTATATAAAATTAAAAGAAAGACCGATGGGACTATAGATAGGTACAAAGCTAGGTTGGTAGCAAAAGGGTTTAAACAACGCTATGTCATAGACTAGGAGGACACTTTCAGTCCGGTTGTAAAGGCAACTACTATTAGATTTGTATTGTCTATTGTTGTTTCAAGGGGATGGAGTCTACGTCAACTAGATGTTCAGAATGCGTTTCTTCACGACGTTCAAGAGGAAGAAGTCTATATGAGGCAACCACCTGGATATGAGGATGGGAACATGCCACATGACGTCTGTAGATTGGAAAAAGCATTGTATGGGCTAAAACAAGCACCTCGGGTCTTGTACTCAAGGCTGAGTACTAAACTGCAAGCACTCGGTTTTCGGCCTTCTAAGAGAGATACTTCGTTATTATTTTACAAGAAAGGAAGAGAAACTATTTTTATGCTTATATATGTTGATGACATAATTGTTGTGAGTTCATATCAGGAAGCCACAACAACATTGCTAGCAGATTTGAGGAGTGACTTTGCACTCAAGGATTTGGGAGAACTTCATTATTTTCTTGGTATTGAAGTTAATCGAATTAATAATGGTATTATGTTGACCCAGAAGAAATATGCATCAGATATTCTCAAGCGTGTAGGAATGAATGGATGTAAACCTTCAAGCACACCCCTCTCTACTTCAGAGAAATTGTCGTTGCATGAAGGTGAGGTGTTGCATCCTGAAGATTCAACAAGGTACAGAAGTATTATTGGAGCTTTACAGTACATTACTTTGACAAGACCAGATTTATCGTTTTCTATTAACAAAGTATGTCAGTTCCTGCACGCCCCTACCACTGTACATTGGACTACCGTGAAGAGAATTTTGAGATATCTCAAGGGTAGAATTGGTACAGGAATTAAATTGAGCAAGTCATCTCCATCACTTCTTAGTGCTTTTTCTGATGCTGACTGGGCAAGATGTCCAGATGACAACAGGTAGGTCAGCAGGAGGATTTGGTGTATTCTTTGGATCTAACCTTGTGTTTTGGAATGCAAGGAAACCGGCTACCGTGTCTAGATCAAGTACAGAAGCGGAATATAAGTCCTTAGCAAATGCCACCGCAGAGGTAATGTGGATAGAGACACTGCTTGATGAGTTGGATGTTGAACATCCTCAAGCAGCATGTTTGTGGTGTGATAATCTTGGTGCAACATACCTTTCGGTAAATCTTGTGTTTCATGCTAGAACTAAGCATATTGAAATTGATTTTCACTTTGTGAGAGAGCGTGTAGCTCAGAAACTGTTGGATATCAGGTTTATACCAACAGGGGATCAAGTTGCAGATTGGTTTATGAAACCACTGCCAGTTCGACAACTTCAGTCATTCAAGTTCAATCTCAATATGGACACCTTGAGATTGAGGGAGGATGTTAAAGATATTGACAGATAGTTGTTAGTTGTTGTATAGGGTCGGTGAGACATAAACCGAACACATATCTTCTTTCTTTTCCTGTACGACAAACATGTAAATCCCTAGCCGGGGTTTAGCCTTATATTAACATGAAGAGCGAGCCGAGGCAAAGGCATCACTTCAGCTTAGAACCAATCTACGTATAGTAGTTTTCACAGCTGCAGGACAGAGCTGACACCATGGCGCTGCTGCAACATCACCTAACAAGGGCGTAACAACACATGAAGTTGGTGGCTGATCGGAAGCGCACTGAATGCATCTTTGCCGTGGGGGATTGGGTCTTCCTCAAGATCCAGCCGTATGTGCAGACTACTCTTCGCTACTTTGGTCCGGCAGGTTATTCAACGGGTGTGCGGTACGTCCTACAAGCTCCAACTGCCAGAGTCGTGCCTAATCCACCCCATCATTCACGTGTCCCAGCTTCGGCGAGCGGTGTCACCATCTACCGAGGTGTTGCCAGAACTTCCTCGAGCTACAAGGGAACCACCGGAGCCAATACAAGTCCTGGAGACGAAGATGTACCAGCGAGGCGGAGAGACAAGGGCGCAAGTGCTGGTGCAATGGAAGGACCAACCGGCTGCGCTACCGACCTGGGAGAATCGCTTGGGGACAAGCTGGTTCTCCGCGCGGGGGGGGGGGGGGGGGGAGAGAATGTTACGAACCCCATCCCTGCCACGACTACTTCAACCAGTGCACGGGCTGACGCAACTACGTCTATTTCTGGAGATGGGCCGGCTATCCGGAGGGGAACCCGTGCTCGGCGGCCCAACCCAAAGTACGAGTGAAGGAGGACCACCACTACTTAACCCTACCCTCGGGATCGACGCCGGGCATAGAAGAACTAGAACCTGGCTAGGCAGCGGCGGCTCTTTTCCGTGATCCCCATTCTCTACTTCCTGAATCCCCCAATTCTAGCATCCTGGATCTGTATTGCCGCTGAAAAAACTCGTGTATATGGAATCCTATCTCGCTACCATAGTCAAGAGAACAACGGGAACGTAACAATCTGCATGCTACTCCGGTGTATGCACAACATTGGTAGGTGGAACTAAATTCCTGAGCTACCACGTACTACTACTTCATTTAGAGAGAGAGAACTGAACTGCTTCTGCCGTCAATTTAAGGACACCGGAGTAGCGTTGAGTACTGTCCACCAGCGAGGGGCCTGGCTAGCTGTGCATCGGCAGAACTGGAAGCGAGAGCAGCTAGATGAGGAAAGCCATTAACGCCACCTGCGCGCATTGCAGCCAAAAAATTAAGCCCATCACCATGCATGCACCGGCATTTACGCAGCTAGCTCGTCCCGTCGCACGAACACGTACGGCGAGCCGAGGACACGACGTGGCCATCGACCGCGAGAAGCTGACACGCCTCAAGAGGGTACAGTCAGCCTAACTCGGTGCACATCAATGCACCATACAGGCAGCTGGAAGGCAACGGGGCCTATGTTGTATTTTGCGTTTGGGAGCGCCGGTCTGTGCTCGAGCTTTGCTACTGATACCAGAAATGGAGCCGGCCGGCAAGCTTACTGCGGGAGGGACCCCAGCGCAAGACGGTGCTACGGCCCATTCCAATGACTCCTTCACCCATGCATACGGGTTTGGTCAGCTAACCCCGACTCCTTTTATCTCTAGCTAGTGCATTTACACGCAGCATTTGTTGTGCGGTGCTTCAGAGGCTGCCACGAGTGCGCGCCACGCAGGTACATGCAAAGCTAAAACACGTGAGGCTTGCTTATAAAAGAGAGCCACGCAGCAAGTTTGAACTTCAGAAGCTCTTTCCGAAGGATGGAGATGGCTAAGGCTACCGTGTTCGTGTCTTGCTGTCTGCTCGTCGTGTCCGCCGCCGCGGCCCGTAGTATCGCCGCCGACGGCGAGTACTTCGGTGTCAGCAAGGACTACTACCCTCCTGGCCCCGCCGACCCACAACACTCTCCTAGTCCCACTCCATGCAATCGTGCGTGCATGTAACCCCCGTCTGTTCTGTTGGAGACAGTCGGTTACGTCAAGATTTTGGTGCGCTCATGTTTCGACTTTTGCGTGTGTATTCCTGCATGCAGATAATTCGCACGGGACGCCGCCCTGCTCGCCGACGCCACCGCAAGGAGGGGGAGGAGGGTACTATCCGCCTTCACCACCCATCGGTACCTCCCCGACGACCCCTGGTGGCGACTACAACCCGCCCTCGCCGTCCGCGGGAACTGATCCTGGTGGCGTCGACTCCCCGCCCTCGCCGTCCAGCGACACCTCTCCGACCAATCCCGGTGGAGGCTACTACCCGCCCTCTCCGTCAAGCGGCGCTTCCCCGACCTCACCTGGTGGCGCCAACTGCCCGCCCTCGCCGTCCTCCGGCGCCTCTCCAACCCCTCCCGGTGGAGGCTACTACCCGCCTTCTCCGTCCAGCGGTACAGCACCTACCACGCCTGGTGTCGGGAACTGCCCGCCCTCGTCATCCTCCGGCACCTCTCCAACAACCCCTGGTGGCGGCGGCGGCTACTACCCACCCTCGCCGTCAACCGGCACTGACCCGAACACGCCTGGCGGCGGCGGCGGCTACCCGCCCTCCCCAACCACGCCTAGTGGCGGCAACTGCCCGCCCACCCCGTCCACCGGCACCTCACCGACTACCCCTGGTGGTGGCTACTACCCACCCTCGCCGTCCACTGGCACTGACCCGAACACGCCTGGTGGCGGCGGCTGCCCGTCTACCGGCACCTCCCCCACCACGCCCGGTGCCGGTGGGTACAACCCGCCAACGCCTTGCATTGGCACCACTCCGCCCTCGGGCACGCTAACTCCAGACGTGCCGTTAGCTCCGGGCACCCCCACGCCGTTCGATCCAAACACCCCGCCCTTCTCCCCGCTGGTTCCGACGCCGCCGACGAACACGCCCACGCCCACGCCGTTCGACCCTAACACCCCACCCTTCTCTACTGGCCCTTATAGGTACGTACATACCCTTTTTAAAAGTAAAACCTCCGAAAGCTCTCATGCATTGGCACAATGCGTATTGTCCAATGCACTGTTCCAGTCACCACTAGCCTAATTAACATCCATGTCCTGTTTTACCATTGCAGTTACTGGATGTCGCACCCGGGCATCATATGGGGCATATTCGGGTACTGGTGCCCCCTAGTGCGGCTGTTCGGCCCGAGCGCCGCGGTGCCGTTCGGGCACGACCTGACCGTGCCGGAGGCGCTGGCGAACACGCGCGCCGACGGCGTGGGAGAGCTCTACCGCCAGGGCACGGCGTCGCTGCTCAACTCCATGGTCAGCACCGGGTTCCCCTACAGCACGATGCAGGTCAAGGACGCGTTCGGCGCCGCGCTCAGCTCGGGCGACGATCGCGCCGCCGCTGCGCAGGCGCAGCTCTTCAAGTTGGCAAACGAGGGGCATTAGGCGCACGTCGGCCATGCATGGCCCATGATAAGCTTGCACATCCTTGCATGCAGCGGCAATTAGCTAGGATCCCTGGTAGTAGTTCAAGACTTCAAGTACGCGTGTTTGATCGTGTGTTGGTTGTTATCCGGTGCTTGTATTAGGTACCCTGTGCGCACGCAAATCTTAGTATGTCTGTCAGTGCACGCGGAGCAATGTTTTAAGTGTCGTTTATGTGGCCTCTAAATTTGTACGTTCCGTTCTTTTAATTTGTTTTTCCCATATGCCTCCAACATGGAGAACAACAATTCTTTTTGGTCCCAGCCAAAAACGAGAGAACGAAAAAACAAAAGGAAAGAAATTAGGAGCTAAACCGATAACAGGCATCGCAGAAGGATACCGTAGACTACGGGCCAATAGCTCCTGTGCGACATGTTTCAGTTGAATTGGAAGAAATGCGATGTTTTTCGATGAAATAGCCTACGTGCGACGGATTGGAGG